>JAQFVV010000040.1:3464522-3802944 GCA_028023455.1 Epiperipatus broadwayi
ATTGTAATTGTATAATGGTTTGTATATTTTCTATAATTATTTCAGTTAGTGTTAACAGTACTTTTCTTTCATTTATATTTGGAGAGAATTTAAGATTAAAATCTAATATTTAATTTGTCTTCAATAACTGTTAAACTTATTGGTTTATTAGCAAATTAAGATAGTTGCTATTTAAAATTCATGCTCTACTGTTTGAGTAAGTCTGTATTTCAATATTTAACATGCGTTGTATCAACTATAAAGTGGTATCATTTTAAGGTTTGCTATTATTGGAGATATAGATCTTTAAACAGAGGGCGTTACTGGATATTTGTAATTGTATAATGGTTTGTATATTTTCTATAATTATTTCAGTTAGTGTTAACAGTAACTTTCTTTTCATTTATAGTTTGGGAGAATTTAAGATTAAAATCTAATGTTTAGTTTGTCTTTAATAACTTTGTAAACTTGTTAGTTTATTAGCAAAATTTAAGATCGTTTGCTTATTTAAAATTTCATGCTCTGTGTTTGAGTAGGTCTGTATTTCAATATTTAACATCGTTTGCATACAACCTTAAAGTAGTATCATTTTAAGGTTTGCTATTATTGAGATATAGATCTTTAAACAGAGGGCGTTACTGGATATTTGTAATTGTATGATGGTTTGTATATTTTCTATAATTATTTCAGTTAGGTTGTTAACAGTAACTTTCTTTTCATTTATAGTTTGGGAGGAATTTAAAGATTAAAATCTAATGTTTAGTTTGTCTTTAATAACTTTGTAAACTTGTTAGTTTATTAGCAAAATTTAAGATCGTTTGCTTATTTAAAATTTCATGCTCTGTGTTTGAGTAGGTCTGTATTTCAATATTTAACATCGTTTAGCATACAACCTTAAAGTGGTATCATTTTAGGTTTGCTATTATTGAGATATAGATCTTTAAACAGAGAGCGTTACTAAATATTTGTAATTGTATGATGGTTTGTATATTTTCTATAATTATTTCAGTTAGTGTTAACAGTAACTTTCTTTTCATTTATAGTTTGGGAGGAATTTAAAGATTAAAATCTAATGTTTAGTTTGTCTTTAATAACTTTGTAAACTTGTTAGTTTTATTAGCAAAATTTAAGATCGTTTGCTTATTTAAAATTTCATGCTCTGTGTTTGAGTAGGTCTGTATTTCAATATTTAACATCGTTTAGCATACAACCTTAAAGTGGTATCATTTTAAGGTTTGCTATTATTGAGATATAGATCTTTAAACAGAAGAGCCGATTACTAAATATTTGTAATTGTATGATGGTTTGTATATTTTCTATAATTATTTCAGTTAGTGTTAACAGTAACTTTCTTTTCATTTATAGTTTGGGAGGAATTTAAAGATTAAAATCTAATGTTTAGTTTGTCTTTAATAACTTTGTAAACTTGTTAGTTTATTAGCAAAATTTAAGATCGTTTGCTTATTTAAAATTTCATGCTCTGTGTTTGAGTAGGTCTGTATTTCAATATTTAACATCGTTTAGCATACAACCTTAAAGTGGTATCATTTTAAGGTTTGCTATTATTGAGATATAGATCTTTAAACAGAGGGCGTTACTGGATATTTGTAATTGTATAATGGTTTGTATATTTTCTATAATTATTTCAGTTAGTGTTAACAGTAACTTTCTTTTCATTTATAGTTTGGGAGGAATTTAAAGATTAAATCTAATGTTTAGTTTGTCTTTATGCTGTAAACTTGTTAGTTTATTAGCAAAATTTAAGATCGTTTGCTTATTTAAAATTTCATGCTCTGTGTTTGAGTAGGTCTGTATTTCAATATTTAACATCGTTTAGCATACAACCTTAAAGTGGTATCGATTTTAAGGTTTGCTATTATTGAGATATAGATCTTTAAACAGAGGGCGTTACTGGATATTTGTAATTGTATAATGGTTTGTATATTTTCTATAATTATTTCAGTTAGTGTTAACAGTAACTTTCTTTTCATTTATAGTTTGGGAGGAATTTAAGATCGGAAGAGCGTCGTGTAGGAAGCTTTAATAACTTTGTAAACTTGTTAGTTTATTAGCAAAATTTAAGATCGTTTGCTTATTTAAAATTTCATGCTCTGTGTTTGAGTAGGTCTGTATTTCAATATTTAACATCGTTTAGCATACAACCTTAAAGTGGTATCATTTTAAGGTTTGCTATTATTGAGATATAGATCTTTAAACAGAGGGCGTTACTGGATATTTGTAATTGTATGATGGTTTGTATATTTTCTATAATTATTTCAGTTAGTGTTAACAGTAACTTTCTTTTCATTTATAGTTTGGGAGGAATTTAAAGATTAAAATCTAATGTTTAGTTTGTCTTTAATAACTTTGTAAACTTATTAGTTTATTAGCAAAATTTAAGATCGTTTGCTTATTTAAAAATTCATGCTATTGTATTTTGAGTAGGTTTGTATTTCAATATTTTAACATCCTTTAACATACAACCTCAAAGTGGTATCTTTTTAAGGTTTCCTATTATTGAGATATAAGAATCTTTAAACAGAGGACATTACTGGATATTAGTAATTGTATAATGGTTAGATATTTTCTATAATTATTACCAGTTAGTGTTGACAGTAACTTTCATTACATTTATCGTTTAAGGAGGAATTTAAAGATCAAAATCTAATGTTTAGTTTGTCTTTAATAACTTTGTAAACTTGTTAGTTTATTTGCAAAATTTAAGATCGTTTGCTTATTTAAAATTTCATGCTCTATGTTTGAGTAGGTCTGATTTCAATATTTAACATCGTTTGGCATACAACCTTAAAGTGGGATCATTTTAAGGTTTACTATTAATGAGATATAGATCTTTAAACAGAGGGCGTTACTGGATATTTGTAATTGTATAATGGTTTGTATATTTTCTATAATTATTTCAGTTAGTGTTAACAGTAACTTTCTTTTCAATTATAGTTTGGGAGGGAATTTAAAGATTAAAATCTAATGTTTAGTTTGTCTTTAATAACTTTGTAAACTTTTTAGTTTATTAGCAAAATTTAAGATCGTTTGCTATTTGCAATTGCTCATGCTCATGTGTTTGAGTAGGTCTCTGTCTTTCAATAATTTAACATCGTTTAGCATACAACCTGTAAAGTGATATCATTTCAAGGTGTTATATTATTAATATTTAGATCTTTAAACATGAAGGCGTTACTGGATATTTATAATTGTATAACAATGGTTTGTATATTTCTATAATTCATTTTAGTTGGTGTTAACGGTAACTTTCTTTTCATTTATCGTTTGGGAGGAATTTAAAGATTAAAATCTAATCGCTTGAGTTTATCTTTAATAACTTTGTAAACTTATTAGATTATCAGCAAAATTTGAGATCATTTGCTATTGAAAATTTCATGCTCTGTATTTGGTGGATTCCATTTTTAATGTTTATATCAGACTGGCGCCTTTTCTTAACATATAAAGTGTGTATCATTTGTGATTTATATCCTTATAACTATGATATCTTTCGAAAACTTTACTGAATATTCTTTCATTACTTGCTGTTAGTTTGTGTATATTTTCATGATTATTTCAGTTAATTAACCGTAACTCTTTTGCATTCTATCAGTTTGGGAGGACTGAATAAAATCTATTATTTGATTATCTTTATCTTTGCAGCTTTATTGATTTATTAATAAATTTAGGTTCAGTTTGTATTAAATTTCGTATGCTCTGTATTTGGTAGGTATGTATTTCAATACTTAACATCGTTGCTTGTATATAACCTGATAATGTGGTATCATTTTAGGGTTTCTATCATTGAGATATAGATCTTAAACTGAAGGCAGAAATTACTGGATCTTTGTAATTGTATAATGGTTGGTTGTATCTTCATAATTATTTCAGTTAGTGATAACGGTAACAATATTTTTAATTTTCCATTTCTAGTTTCCGGGAGGGAATTTAAAGATTAAAGATCTAATGTTTGGTTTTGTCTTTAATAACTTTGTAAACTTGTTGGTTTATTAGCAAAATTTAAGATCGTTTGCTATTTAAATTTCATGCTCTACATTTGAGTGGATCGTATTTCAACATTTAACATCGTTTAGCATACAACCCTTAAAGTGGTGTCATTTTAAGGTTTGCTATTATCTGAGATATAGATCATTGATACGGAGGCCGCATTACTGGATATTTGTAATTGTACTGATTGTTTGTATATTTTCTATAATCATTTCAGATAGTGTTAACAGTAACTTTCAACATAAACTATCAGTTTGGGAGAATTTAAAGATTAAAATCTAATGTTGAGTTTGTCTTTAATTAACTTTGTAAGCTTGATAGTTTATTAGCAATAGAATTTAAGATCGTTTGCTTATTTAAATTCACTGCTCAGTGTTTGAGTAGGTCTGTATTTCAATATTTAACATCGTTTAGCATACAACCTTAAAGTGGTATCATTTTAAGGTTTGCTATTATTGAGATATAGATCTTTAAACAGAAGGCGTTACTGGATATTTGTAATTGTATGATGGTTTGTATATTTTCTATAATTATTTCAGTTAGTGTTAACAGTAACTTTCTTTTCATTTATAGTTTGGGAGGAATTTAAAGATTAAAATCTAATGTTTAGTTTGTCTTTAATAACTTTGTAAACTTGTTAGTTTATTAGCAAAATTTAAGATCGTTTGCTTATTTAAAATTTCATGCTCTGTGTTTGAGTAGGTCTGTATTTCAATATTTAACATGTCGTTTAGCATACAACCTTAAAGTGGTATCATTTTAAGGTTTGCTATTATTGAGATATAGATCTTAAACAGAGGGCATTACTGAATATTGTAATTGTATGATGGTTTGTATATTTTCTATAATTATTTCAGTTAGTGTTAACAGTAACTTTCTTTTTCATTTATAGTTTGGGAGGTTTTTTTTTTTTTTTTTTTTTTTTTTTTTTTTTTTTTTTTTTTTTTTTTTTTTTTTTTTTTTTTTTTTTTTTTTTTTTTTTTTTTTTTTTTTTTTTTTTTTTTTTTTTTTTTTTTTTTTTTTTTTTTTTTTTTTTTTTTTTTTTTTTTTTTTTTTTTTTTTTTTTTTTTTTTTTTTTTTTTTTTTTTTTTTTTTTTTTTTTTTTTTTTTTTTTTTTTTTTTTTTTTTTTTTTTTTTTTTTTTTTTTTTTTTTTTTTTTTTTTTTTTTTTTTTTTTTTTTTTTTTTTTTTTTTTTTTTTTTTTTTTTTTTTTTTTTTTTTTTTTTTTCTCCATCTTTAAACGAGCTTACTGGCTGTTGTATTTTATATGTTTGTTTTTTCTTATTTTCATTGAGTTTAACAATGTTCTTTCCATTTATGATTCAGAATTCAAAGTCAAAATCTAATGTGTTAGGTTGTCTTTAATAACTCTTGTAAACTTATTAGTTTATTAGCTAAATTTAAGATCGTTTGCTTATTTAAAATTTCATACTCTGTGTTTGAGTAGGTCTTATTTCTAATATTTAACATCGTTTAGCATACACCTTAAAGTGGTATCATTTTAAGGTTTACTATTGTGAGATATCAGATCTTTAAACAGAGGGCGTTACTGGATATTTGTAATTGTATGATGGTTTGTATATTTTCTATAATTATTTCAGTTAGTGTTAACAGTAACTTTCTTTTCATTTATAGTTTGGGAGGAATTTAAAGATTAAAAATCTAATGTTTAGTTTGTCTTTAATAACTTTGTAAACTTGTTAGTTTATTAGCAAAATTTAAGATCGTTTGCTTATTTAAAATTTCATGCTCTGTGTTTGAGTAGGTCTGTATTTCAATATTTAACATCGTTTAGCATACAACCTTAAAGTGGTATCATTTTAAGGTTTGCAATTATTGAGATATAGATCTTTAAACAGAGGGCGTTACTGGATATTTGTAATTGTATGATGGTTTGTATATTTTCTATAATTATTTCAGTTAGTGTTAACAGTAACTTTCTTTTCATTTATAGTTTGGGAGGAATTTAAAGATTAAAATCTAATGTTTAGTTTGTCTTTAATAACTTTGTAAACTTGTTAGTTTATTAGCAAAATTTAAGATCGTTTGCTTATTTAAAATTTCATACTCTGTGTTTGAGTAGGTCTGTATTTCAATATTTATCATCGTTTAGCATACAACCTTAAAGTGGTATCATTTTAAGGTTTGCTATTATTGAGATATAGATCTTTAAACAGAGGGCGTTACTAAATATTTGTAATTGTATGATGGTTTGTATATTTTCTATAATTATTTCAGTTAGTGTTAACAGTAACTTTCTTTTCATTTATAGTTTGGGAGGAATTTAAAGATTAAAATCTAATGTTTAGTTTGTCTTTAATAACTTTGTAAACTTGTTAGTTTATTAGCAAAATTTAAGATCGTTTGCTTATTTAAAATTTCATGCTTTGTGTTTGAGTAGGTCTGTATTTCAATATTTAACATCGTTTAGCATACAACCTTAAAGTGGTATCATTTTAAGGTTTGCTATTATTGAGATATAGATCTTTAAACAGAGGGCGTTACTGGATATTTGTAATTGTATAATGGTTTATATATTTTCTATAATTATTTCAGTTAGTGTTAACAGTAACTTTCTTTTCATTTATAGTTTGGGAGGAATTTAAAGATTAAAATCTAATGTTTAGTTTGTCTTTAATAACTTTGTAAACTTGTTAGTTTATTAGCAAAATTTAAGATCGTTTGCTTATTTAAAATTTCATGCTCTGTGTTTGAGTAGGTCTGTATTTCAATATTTAACATCGTTTAGCATACAACCTTAAAGTGGTATCATTTTAAGGTTTGCTATTATTGAGATATAGATCTTTAAACAGAGGGCGTTACTGGATATTTGTAATTGTATGATGGTTTGTATATTTTCTATAATTATTTCAGTTAGTGTTAACAGTAACTTTCTTTTCATTTATAGTTTGGGAGGAATTTAAAGATTAAAATCTAATGTTTAGTTTGTCTTTAATAACTTTGTAAACTTGTTAGTTTATTAGCAAAATTTAAGATCGTTTGCTTATTTAAAATTTCATGCTCTGTGTTTGAGTAGGTCTGTATTTCAATATTTAACATCGTTTAGCATACAACCTTAAAGTGGTATCATTTTAAGGTTTGCTATTATTGAGATATAGATCTTTAAACAGAGGGGGTTACTGGATATTTGTAATTGTATGATGGTTTGTATATTTTCTATAATTATTTCAGTTAGTGTTAACAGTAACTTTCTTTTCATTTATAGTTTGGGAGGAATTTAAAGATTAAAATCTAATGTTTAGTTTGTCTTTAATAACTTTGTAAACTTGTTAGTTTATTAGCAAAATTTAAGATCGTTTGCTTATTTAAAATTTCATGCTCTGTGTTTGAGTAGGTCTGTATTTCAATATTTAACATCGTTTAGCATACAACCTTAAAGTGGTATCATTTTAAGGTTTGCTATTATTGAGATATAGATCTTTAAACAGAGGGCGTTACTGGATATTTGTAATTGTATGATGGTTTGTATATTTTCTATAATTATTTCAGTTAGTGTTAACAGTAACTTTCTTTTCATTTATAGTTTGGGAGGAATTTAAAAGATTAAAATCTAATGTTTAGTTTGTCTTTAATAACTTTGTAAACTTGTTAGTTTATTAGCAAAATTTAAGATCGTTTGCTTATTTAAAATTTCATGCTCTGTGTTTGAGTAGGTCTGTATTTCAATATTTAACATCGTTTAGCATACAACCTTAAAGTGGTATCAATTTAAGGTTTGCTATTATTGAGATATAGATCTTTAAACAGAGGGCGTTACTGGATATTTGTAATTGTATGATGGTTTGTATATTTTCTATAATTATTTCAGTTAGTGTTAACAGTAACTTTCTTTTCATTTATAGTTTGGGAGGAATTTAAAGATTAAAATCTAATGTTTAGTTTGTCTTTAATAACTTTGTAAACTTGTTAGTTTATTAGCAAAATTTAAGATCGTTTGCTTATTTAAAATTTCATGCGCCGTGTTTGAGTAGGTCTGTATTTCAATATTTAACATCATTTAGCATACAACCTTAAAGTGGTATCATTTTAAGGTTTGCTATTATTGAGATATAGATCTTTAAACAGAGGGCGTTACTGGATATTTGTAATTGTATGATGGTTTGTATATTTTCTATAATTATTTCAGTTAGTGTTAACAGTAACTTTCTTTTCATTTATAGTTTGGGAGGAATTTAAAGATTAAAATCTAATGTTTAGTTTGTCATTAATAACTTTGTAAACTTGTTAGTTTATTAGCAAAATTTAAGATCGTTTGCTTATTTAAAATTTCATGCTCTGTGTTTGAGTAGGTCTGTATTTCAATATTTAACATCGTTTAGCATACAACCTTAAAGTGGTATCATTTTAAGGTTTGCTATTATTGAGATATGTGATCTTTAAACAGAGGGCGTTACTGGATATTTGTAATTGTATGATGGTTTGTATATTTTCTATAATTATTTCAGTTAGTGTTAACAGTAACTTTCTTTTCATTTATAGTTTGGGAGGAATTTAAAGATTAAAATCTAATGTTTAGTTTGTCTTTAATAACTTTCTGTAAACTTGTTAGTTTATTAGCAAAATTTAAGATCGTTTGCTTATTTAAAATTTCATGCTCTGTGTTTGAGTAGGTCTGTATTTCAATATTTAACATCGTTTAGCATACAACCTTAAAGTGGTATCATTTTAAGGTTTGCTATTATTGAGATATAGATCTTTAAACAGAGAGCGTTACTGGATATTTGTAATTGTATGATGGTTTGTATATTTTCTATAATTATTTCAGTTAGTGTTAACAGTAACTTTCTTTTCATTTATAGTTTGGGAGGAATTTAAAGATTAAAATCTAATGTTTAGTTTGTCTTTAATAACTTTGTAAACTTGTTAGTTTATTAGCAAAATTTAAGATCGTTTGCTTATTTAAAATTTCATGCTCTGTGTTTGAGTAGGTCTGTATTTCAATATTTAACATCGTTTAGCATACAACCTTAAAGTGGTATCATTTTAAGGTTTGCTATTATTGAGATATAGATCTTTAAACAGAGGGCGTTACTGGATATTTGTAATTGTATGATGGTTTGTATATTTTCTATAATTATTTCAGTTAGTGTTAACAGTAACTTTCTTTTCATTTATAGTTTGGGAGGAATTTAAAGATTAAAATCTAATGTTTAGTTTGTCTTTAATAACTTTGTAAACTTGTTAGTTTATTAGCAAAATTTAAGATCGTTTGCTTATTTAAAATTTCATGCTCTGTGTTTGAGTAGGTCTGTATTTCAATATTTAACATCGTTTAGCATACAACCTTAAAGTGGTATCATTTTAAGGTTTGCTATTATTGAGATATAGATCTTTAAACAGAGGGCGTTACTGGATATTTGTAATTGTATGATGGTTTGTATATTTTCTATAATTATTTCAGTTAGTGTTAACAGTAACTTTCTTTTCATTTATAGTTTGGGAGGAATTTAAAGATTAAAAATCTAATGTTTAGTTTGTCTTTAATAACTTTGTAAACTTGTTAGTTTATTAGCAAAATTTAAGATCGTTTGCTTATTTAAAATTTCATGCTCTGTGTTTGAGTAGGTCTGTATTTCAATATTTAACATCGTTTAGCATACAACCTTAAAGTGGTATCATTTTAAGGTTTGCTATTATTGAGATATAGATCTTTAAACAGAGGGCGTTACTGGATATTTGTAATTGTATGATGGTTTGTATATTTTCTATAATTATTTCAGTTAGTGTTAACAGTAACTTTCTTTTCATTTATAGTTTGGGAGGAATTTAAAGATTAAAAATCTAATGTTTAGTTTGTCTTTAATAACTTTGTAAACTTGTTAGTTTATTAGCAAAATTTAAGATCGTTTGCTTATTTAAAATTTCATGCTCTGTGTTTGAGTAGGGTCTGTATTTCAATATTTAACATCGTTTAGCATACAACCATGGTATCTAAGGTGCAAATGCAGCATATTCTTTCTCCATGTAAAATCATTCTTACTTACTTTTATTCTCACCTTAAAGTGGTATCATTTTAAGGTTTGCTATTATTGAGATATAGATCTTTAAACAGAGGGCGTTACTGGATATTTGTAATTGTATGATGGTTTGTATATTTTCTATAATTATTTCAGTTAGTGTTAACAGTAACTTTCTTTTCATTTATAGTTTGGGAGGAATTTAAAGATTAAAATCTAATGTTTAGTTTGTCTTTAATAACTTTGTAAACTTGTTAGTTTATTAGCAAAATTTAAGATCGTTTGCTTATTTAAAATTTCATGCTCTGTGTTTGAGTAGGTCTGTATTTCAATATTTAACATCGTTTAGCATACAACCTTAAAGTGGTATCATTTTAAGGTTTGCTATTATTGAGATATAGATCTTTAAACAGAGGGCGTTACTGGATATTTGTAATTGTATGATGGTTTGTATATTTTCTATAATTATTTCAGTTAGTGTTAACGGTAACTTTCTTTTCATTTATAGTTTGGGAGGAATTTAAAGATTAAAATCTAATGTTTAGTTTGTCTTTAATAACTTTGTAAACTTGTTAGTTTATTAGCAAAATTTAAGATCGTTTGCTTATTTAAAATTTCATGCTCTGTGTTTGAGTAGGTCTGTATTTCAATATTTAACATCGTTTGGCATACAACCTTAAAGTGGTATCATTTTAAGGTTTGCTATTATTGAGATATAGATCTTTAAACAGAGGGCGTTACTGGATATTTGTAATTGTATGATGGTTTGTATATTTTCTATAATTATTTCAGTTAGTGTTAACAGTAACTTTCTTTTCATTTATAGTTTGGGAGGAATTTAAAGATTAAAATCTAATGTTTAGTTTGTCTTTAATAACTTTGTAAACTTGTTAGTTTATTAGCAAAATTTAAGATCGTTTGCTTATTTAAAATTTCATGCTCTGTGTTTGAGTAGGTCTGTATTTCAATATTTAACATCGTTTGGCATACAACCTTAAAGTGGTATCATTTTAAGGTTTGCTATTATTGAGATATAGATCTTTAAACAGAGGGCGTTACTGGATATTTGTAATTGTATGATGGTTTGTATATTTTCTATAATTATTTCAGTTAGTGTTAACAGTAACTTTCTTTTCATTTATAGTTTGGGAGGAATTTAAAGATTAAAATCTAATGTTTAGTTTGTCTTTAATAACTTTGTAAACTTGTTAGTTTATTAGCAAAATTTAAGATCGTTTGCTTATTTAAAATTTCATGCTCTGTGTTTGAGTAGGTCTGTATTTCAATATTTAACATCGTTTAGCATACAACCTTAAAGTGGTATTATTTTAAGGTTTGCTATTATTGAGATATAGATCTTTAAACAGAGGGCGTTACTGGATATTTGTAATTGTATGATGGTTTGTATATTTTCTATAATTATTTCAGTTAGTGTTAACAGTAACTTTCTTTTCATTTATAGTTTGGGAGGAATTTAAAGATTAAAATCTAATGTTTAGTTTGTCTTTAATAACTTTGTAAACTTGTTAGTTTATTAGCAAAATTTAAGATCGTTTGCTTATTTAAAATTTCATGCTCTGTGTTTGAGTAGGTCTGTATTTCAATATTTAACATCGTTTAGCATACAACCTTAAAGTGGTATCATTTTAAGGTTTGCTATTATTGAGATATAGATCTTTAAACAGAGGGCGTTACTGGATATTTGTAATTGTATGATGGTTTGTATATTTTCTATAATTATTTCAGTTAGTGTTAACAGTAACTTTCTTTTCATTTATAGTTTGGGAGGAATTTAAAGATTAAAATCTAATGTTTAGTTTGTCTTTAATAACTTTGTAAACTTGTTAGTTTATTAGCAAAATTTAAGATCGTTTGCTTATTTAAAATTTCATGCTCTGTGTTTCAGTAGGTCTGTATTTCAATATTTAACATCGTTTAGCATACAACCTTAAAGTGGTATCATTTTAAGGTTTGCTATTATTGAGATATAGATCTTTAAACAGAGGGCGTTACTGGATATTTGTAATTGTATGATGGTTTGTATATTTTCTATAATTATTTCAGTTAGTGTTAACAGTAACTTTCTTTTCATATATATATATATATCCCCAGCCAAGGTGTAGGTTCTGCCCATCAATACATGTTAGTTGTGTGATGTTATTTACTAATTAATTGACACTTATATAGCTTCGTTAAAAGAAATGTTTAAAATTAAAGTAAAAAAAAAATCCAATCAAAAATGTAAAGAATGAAAATAGAAAATAGATATGTTTTCAATGCAATTAAATACTTGTGCATTTAATAAAGTAAATATTTTGCTTAAATATGTCTTTTTTGTTGTCGTTCTTATATTATTTTGCCTTTAGAAATCTACCTCTTGCAGGGAAACTATTAGTAGAAAAGTTTTAATCGGATGTTGGCTACTGCTTTAATTTTGTATTATTTTAATATTGAAAAATATTTTGCTTTTCAAAACTTAATGCCAATAATTATGAAGAAATTAATGGAAATTTAACTTTAAAAATTAATGCTAATTTCTTTATATTTTTTTTGGATAAACAAGGTTGCTGAAATGATACATCAATGTAATGAATAAATGAATTTTGAAAATAAAAAAGAAAAATGAAAGCAGAGCGTGTCAGTCATTCAGGATAAACCACAGAAGATCTCAGCCTGAATAGGGAATTGAATATTTTTGCATAGAGAAATTAACTATCTAAACTATTTAATTGTAAAAAAAAACTGTTTTTAAAAAAAATGCTTAGTGATATATTGAGGACTATTAGTAAAATCTATGTTGTAAAAGCCATGTTGTTTAACAATCTATAAACCAAATTCACCAAAAACAAACATTTGAAAAAGTCAAATACCTGCTTGACAGCATAATCCAGTCACTAATACTACCCCCCCCCCCCAAATAAAAATTAAGAATTATCTATCACTATTAACATCTTTAAATAATATATATCAATGTCATTTTTTGATTTGAATTTTTAAAATTATTGTTGACTATGAAGCAACTATTTGATAAATCTTGATAAGAGGGGAGTGTTGGAGAAACATTTTTAAGATTGTTAAGCCTGAAAATGTAACGCAAAATTTAATATATATATATACACATTGTACCTACTGAAATTTGAAATCAATTTCAATATGTGATGAAACGTTAGATGTAAAATTGTTTTTTTCTTCATCTCATTATTTAATTTTAATAATGAATACATTAGCCTAAAGATCAGTGGAATATGTTGATATGATAACATATAATATTGAGACAAAGAAATGTTTATTATTAACGATAGTGTATAAAAATTACAAATGGTGGCATTCATTTTAGCAAAGAATGTGTAAATAATAAAGATTATAGTCTTGATAAAGTTATTATTTTTCCTTTATTATGTATAATTTCATTACTGCATGTAGAATAGTAGCTTACAAATAATACACCTAAATATTTAATGTCTCCAGTATATTTGTTATTTAATTTGTGTAATATTGTATTGGGAAAAATGTGTAAAAGTAGATTTCCAGTATAGTTTGAAAGAATGCAGTCTAAATTGTTTAGTTTACGTTAGAGTGAAGGATTATTATTGGTATTTTAAGATATAAGTATTGTATTTTATGTGTGGAATAATTATAAAATATTTATTTTTTGTTGTTATTATTGTGTAATAAGATTTTTATTTGTGGAACACTAGCTTAATTTGACCAAAAAGTTAGAGTGGAGTGTTGCTATAGTTTCTATGATGCCAAATGAAAAGTTAATAAATAGAACTAAACAGTTTTGCTCTTTCATGTCTTTGTGTTTATAGAAGTGAACCTAAGTGCCTTCATATGATTTTTTAATTTATTTTTAAAAATATATGATCGTTAAATGAATAGAATGATCGAGTGAAGGCAATAGTATTTGATCATTAACTGGACAGATTTATTGAGGATTTATGAAGAGTGGCAATTTATTGAAAGAATATAAATCAATTTCTTGCATTTAAAAACCATCAGAATATTTCTTTGCTGTTAAAAGTGGATATTACCTACTTTGTAATGATGAGATCTAAATGCTTATAACAGAAATTGTACACAAGTATTATATTTACCTGCAAATACAATTCTGTGAAATTTGAAAGAGATATTGAATTTTTGATTCTCTCTCAGCATTTTTTGTAAACAAGCTTGATTGGGCTATTTGGTAAAGCTCCATCTGTGATCATAAAATGCAAGCTATAGGCAGGTTAAAATATTTTTAACTTGTTTTTGTTTATCATAAATGTACCTTTGAAGGTTTTAGCAATGACATAGATTGCAGAACCTTTTAACTATGTGGTGAAACTGAAGTGATTTCAGATCCATATAGCTATATAGTTTGTTTAGCTAGATTTTAAGATATTTATGTATCTGAAAAATTAGTGCTTTCAAACTTATAGGAACAGTTTACATAAGTGCTGTTCAGTAGAGTTGGGGCTTTAGTCCAGTTTCTAGTCCTCCTACCCTTTACTGATGAAAGTCAATTAGCTTGAAACCATGGTTTAAAGGTTGGGGACAATTTGAAAGAGATATTGAATTTTCGATTCTCTCTCAGCATTTTTTGTAAACAAGCTTGAGTGGCTATTGGTAGAGCTCCATCTGTGATCATAAAATGCAAGCTATAGGCAGGTTAAAAAATTTTAACTTGTTTTTGTTTATCATATATATATATATATATATATATATATAAACATAGCTTGTTTAGAGCTATTGTTAAAGCTCCATCTAGTGATCATATATATATATATATATGTAAATTTATAAATAAATATTTAAAAATACAGTATTTAAAAGCTTATAAAAATATATATGTATAACCGTCACTTAGGAGTGCTTTCAACCAACTTGTGGCTTTGTCAATTATCACATTTAAAATGTCAACTTTCCCATAATTATATGATGTCAACTTTCCTATAATTCTGTGATCTTAATGTTTGCTGCTTGCCTATTAACCAAATGTTGCTTGTATTTACATATCAACATCGCCTCTTTAAATTACCTTTTATTATTTCTTTCAATTTCCAATATTTTTACGTTGTTATAATTAAAATCGAAACCATATATACATGATTCATTATGGTCATAAAAGACAGAAGCTGATAAAGTATCATTATTTTTAAAATTTTGTTTTGTATTTTGAACCCTTTTAAATAATAATAAGAGCTTTTTTGTTCTTTTTTCCAATGTGCACCTCGATTCACCTATATATCCACTGCCACACCTACATGTCCATTTGTAAATGATACAATTTTTCTTTATCAATAAAGTTTTATCCTTTGAATTGTTTATTAATTTATTTAATGTAGGTGGTGCATAAAATGCAATATCACATATTCCTTTATAAATTTTCTTAATGAAATTTGCCTGTTGATTTGAAATATATGGTATTGATATCCACAATTTTTATCAGAAGAATTAACACTTTTATTATTTTTATATTTATAAGTAAAATTTTTAATAGTATAATAAGCAGAATCATAATTGTATCCAACTTTTAACAATTCATTATAATAAGTTTCAATATTTTTAGTTTTATCTGATGCATATTTACAAAGGTTATCATTTCTAAATAAAAAGAATTTCAAACCTGCCATTTTATGTGACATTGGTACTTTTGATTCATATGGAATATATTCTTGTTTTTGGTATGTATATAATACATTCATCATTTGACTTTGTGGGTAAAATTAATAACATTGTTATTGATAATTATGATGTAATTTGTACCTTTGATATCAGTGAAATGTACGGATCAATTTACAGAATGACTTCTATTGAAATAATTAAGAATGCATTGAAAGTAAAAAATGTTAACGTTAAAATAATAAAATTTATTACTGAAACATTAAACTTTATTGATAGAAACATTTATGCAATTTTTAAGCACAAATTTTATAAAATAAATAATGGGTGGCCAATGGGACTTCCTACAGATGCCCAGATATGTAATTTTGTTATATCTACATATGAAGAAAATATTTTAGAAAAGGATCATTATCAGAAAGATATTATTTTATACAATCGATATGTTGATGATGTTTTTGTTTGTGGAAAGCCAAATGCTATTAAGGATTTGTTCAAGGAATTAAATAATATAAAGGGCTTAAAGTGGATTAAAACAGATAAAAATTTAATGAGTATACAATTTTTAGATCTCAAGATAACCAGAAACAAGGATAAACTGGATTACTATATGACTCTTAAACCAATAGCAAAAAGAGGATATATTCCATATGAAT
Organism: Epiperipatus broadwayi; assembly: GCA_028023455.1. Taxonomy (NCBI): domain Eukaryota; kingdom Metazoa; phylum Onychophora; class Udeonychophora; order Euonychophora; family Peripatidae; genus Epiperipatus; species Epiperipatus broadwayi. The sequence goes on from JAQFVV010000040.1 coordinate 3,480,747, forward strand.
CAAAAGTACCAATGTCACATAAATTGGCAGGTTTGAAATCCTTTTTATTTAGAAATAATAACCTTTGTAAATATGCATCAGATAAAACTAAAAATATTGAAACTTATTATAATAAATTGTTAAAAGTTGGATACAATTATGATTCTGTTTATTATACTATTAAAAATTTTACTTATAAATATAAAAATAATAAAAGTGTTAATTCTTCTGATAAAAAATTGTGGATATCAATACCATATATTTCAAATCAACAGGCAAGTTTCATTAAGAAAATTTATAAAGGAATATGTGATATTGCATTTTAAGCACCACCTACATTAAATAAATTAATAAACAATTCAAAGGATAAAACTTTATTTACAAATAAAAATTGTATCATTTACAAATGGACATGTGGGTGTGGCCACGGATATATAGGTGAATCGAGGTGCATGTTGGAAAAAAGAACAAAGGAACACTTATTGTTATTTAAAAGAGTTCAAAATACAAAACAAAATTTTAAAAATAATGATAATTTATCAGCTTCTGTCTTTTATGACCATATAACAATGTAAAAATATTGGAAATTGAAAGAAATAATAATAAAAGGAAATTTAAAGAGGTGATGTTGATATGTAAATACAAGCAACATTTGGTTAATAGGCAAGCAGCAAACATTAAGATCACAGAATTATGGGAAAGCTGACATCATAGAATTATGAAAAAGCTGACATTTGAAATGTGATAGTTGACAAAGGCACAAGTTGGTTGAAAGCGCCCCTAAGTGATGGTTATAAATATATTTTTATAAGCTTTTAAATACTGTATTTTTAAATATTTATTTATATATTTGCATATATTATTTTGAAGAAATACAGACATTGATTTATAATATATATATATACATATATATATATATATATATATATATATATATATATATATCATTAAAAACCAGTCAACATTTAGACAATCCCAATATCAATAACAATCAACAATTTCCAATTGTTGTCAAGACAATCTCGTTTTAACAATAAGAGTGGAATCCTACTTTTATTAATGGTGTAATATAATTATATAGACACTAAAGATTGCAAGTTGACCACAGAGATTGAAATTATTGATTTAAAGAAATTTAAATAAACCTTGTTAAACAGGTAAATAAAATCTATTCTGAATAAAGACTAATAAATAGTCATTTATAACATTATAAACTGCAATTACACAATTTAAATTGCACTCAAAGTATTACTTAAATAATAAGTGTAATAATAATGTTCAAAGCTAAATGGGTTTATAAGTAATCATTAAAACCAGTCAATACTTAGCCAATACCAAATATAAATAACAATCAACAACTTCAAACTATTATCAAGGTAACCTCATTTTAACAGTAAGAGTTGAAATCCACTCTTATTAATGGTTTAATATATATGCATAGATACTAAAAAATACAACTTGACCTAAAAGATTGAAATTATTGATACAAAGAAGTTTAAATAAACCTCTTTAAATAGATAAATAAACCCCATTCTGAATTCAGACTAATAAATAGTCAATTATAACATTACAAGCCTTGAGCATTATTAAATCTATCTATCTATCTATCCATCTATCTATCTATCTATCTATCTATCTATCTATCTATCTATCTATCTATCTATCTATCTATCTATCTATCTATCTATCTGTCTGTCTGTCTGTCTGTCTATCTATCTATCTATCTATCTATCTATCTATCTATCTATCTGTCTGTCTGTCTGTCTGTCTATCTATCTGTCTGTCTGTCTGTCAGTCAGTCTGTCTTTCTGTCTGTCTATCTGTCTATCTATCTATCTATCTATCTATCTATCTATCTATCTATCTATCTATCTATCTATCTATCTATATCTATCTATCTATCTACCTACCTACCTACCTACCTACCTACCTACCTACCTACCTACCTACCTTTCTATCTATCTATCTATCTATCTATCTATCTATCTATCTATCTATCTATCTATCTATCTATCTATCTATCTATCTATCTATCTATCTATCTATCTATCTATCTATCTATCTATCTATCTATCTATCTATCTATCTATCTATCTATCTATCTATCTATCTATCTATCTATCTATCTATCTATCTATCTATCTATCTATCTATCTATCTATCTATCTATCTATCTATCTATCTATCTATCTATCTATCTATCTATCTATCTATCTATCTATCTATCTATCTATCTATCTATCTATCTATCTATCTATCTATCTATCTATCTATCTATCTATCTATCTATCTATCTATCTATCTATCTATCTATCTATCTATCTATCTATCTATCTATCTATCTATCTATCTATCTATCTATCTATCTATCTATCTATCTATCTATCTATCTATCTATCTATCTATCTATCTATCTATCTATCTATCTATCTATCTATCTATCTATCTATCTATCTATCTATCTATCTATCTATCTATCTATCTAATAAAACACAGCTTTTATATTTCAACCAGCAGACTGGTTTATATATATATGAAAAGAAAGTTACTGTTAACACTAACTGAAATTATTATAGAAAATATACAAACCATTATACAATTACACATATCCAGTAACGCCCTCTGTTTCATTTTAAGGTTTGCTATTATTGAGATATAGATCTTTAAACAGAGGGCGTTACTGGATATTTGTAATTGTATAATGGTTTGTATATTATATATATATATATATATATATATATATATATATATATATCATCATTATCAACCATTATCAATCCACTGCAGGATGAAGGTCTCTCCAAGTTTAATCAATTTTCTCTGATCTTCAGCTTCTCTTCTCCACATCACCCCTGCACACTTTCTTATTTCATCCATCCATCTCACATGTGGTCTCCTTCTGGGTCTTTTATAATCTCTTGGAATCCAGTTTAAAATTTCAATTGTCCATCTATTATTATCTCTTCTAGCAATATGTCCAGCCCAACTTCACTTCAATCTTTTAATTTTTTCAATGAGGTCAGTAACACCCATTTGTTCTCTTACCTATACATTGCATTTTCGATCTCTTCTTGTTAATTCCAACATACATCTCTCCATACTTTTTTGAGTGGTCTGAAGTCTCTCTATTTCTCTTCTATTAACTGTCCAAGTCTCAGATCCATAAGTAAGAACTGGTAAAACACATTTGTTAAAAAACTTCCTTTTCAAACACATAGGCATATTTCCTTTTAGTATCAAGTTATTTCTACCAAAAGTACTCCAACCAAGTTTAATTCTCTGATTAATTTCTTCCATTATGTTTCCATCTGTATTAATAATCTGACCAAGGTATTTGTAACTGTTAACTTTTTCTAATTCATCATAATCAATCTTTATTTTCATATTTTGAGCAAATCGATTAAACATTACTTTAGTCTTTTTAACATTTATCTTTACTCCTACTTTCCTACTTTCATCTGATAATTCCTGCAACATATCCTGCAGCTCTGAAGCATTATTTGCAAAAACAACTACATCATCTGTGAAATCTAAATGACTTAAATAATCTCCATTTACTTTCACTCCTTTAGTTTCCCATTTTAATCCACAAAATACTTCTTGCAGCACTGCTGTAAAAAGTTTTGGAGATATGGAGTCACCTTATAATTACATCTTTCTCAATGTTGACTTTCCCAGTATCATTATGTAATCTAATTGTTGCTGTTGCATTTTTATAAATATTCTTTAAAATATGACAATATCCTGGATCTATACCTTGATGATCCAATGCTTTAATCACTGAAGAAATGTTTATAGAATCAAATGCCTTTTCATAATCAACAAATCCAAAACATAATGACAACTCATATTCATTTGACCTTTCTATAACTTCTCTCAACACCTGGAAATGATCTACTGTACTAAAACCACTTTTAAATCCAGCTTGTTCTCTTGGTTGGTGGAAATCCAATGTTCTCTGTAGACGAGTTGTAATTATCTTGATAAAAATTTTATATAAAACTGATAAAAGGCTGATAGGTCTGTAATTTCTAATATCTTCTTTATCACCTTTTTTAAATATTAATATTATTACTGCATTCTTCCAATCATCTGGTACATCTTTATCATTTAGACATTTGGTATATAACTTTGCTAAATTGTTTTCTATTTCTTCACCTGCTTCTTTTAATATATCAATTATAATTCCATCATTACCTGGAGCCTTTCCCTTCTTCATGCATTTAATTGCATGTCTCACTTCTTCATTTAAAATTCTGGGCAATTCAGAAGATGTAATAGATATAGGAGATACTTGTTCTTTATTACTATATAATTCTTGATAAAAGTCTTCTACCAATTTCATGATGTCATCTCTCTTTTTAGTAACAATTCCATCTTTTTTTCTTATTGCAGATATAAATTTCCTACCAATACCAAAATGTTGTTTTACATTCTTAAGACTTTTATTTTCTTCTACAGCTTTCCTTGCTAGTTCACAATTATACTTTCTTATATCATTTTCAACTCTTTTCCGCACCATTTTACAAAATTCGAGATATTCAATTCTTTTTAATGCATCATTTTTGTATATCTTCATATTCCTTCTTTTCTTCATAAATTCTCTAGTCTCATATATATATATATATTATAACGATCCAAACGAAGTATATAGTTACAATATATATATATATATATATATATATATAAAGCCAGTTGTAACTGTAAGAATGAAGAAAAGCTGACTCTTCAAATGCCCTACAGATTTAAGTATTTAAAATTGTAACTGTATGAAAAGAGACCTTTAATTTAGATAGATGGTAAATAAATGAAGAAAAAAAACTTTACTACTTTATGTATCAAATTGTAATGGTAACTACTTATATATATCATATCACACAATTGTATAAACTAAAATTTTAATAATAAAGAATAAGATGAATTCAAGATTATTACTTCTAATTTATATATTTATAGCTTCAAAACTAAATATTAGAAATATATTAATGAGACTCAAAATTACTTATTAAACATAAATCAGAAACAAAAGGGACATTTTATTGAATCTGGATTATATTCTGAATAATAAATAAATATAAATAATTTATTGTAATATCATAATCCTTTAATATTCAACATGTAACTAACTGTTCATTAAAGTTTAAACAAGTAATCAAAATAGTATTTCAATATTCTCAGGGTAAAATAAATAAATTTAAAAATAAAATCAAGCACCATAATATACCCACAAGTATATATAAATGATGTTGTCTTAAAAGAAAAATAAATACAATTTTTTAAATAAAATAAGTAGTTCCCATTTTATTTATGCATATATGTGAGAATGACAAAATAAAACAGTAACAAAAATAAACATTTCTGCACCCAGATTTTCTAGCTAATTTATGAACATTATATATTGAATAATATGTATATTATTATGTGTTTATACAAAGATGACAATCTGGACCAACTGATGAGTGCTGGTTCAGCATGAAAGATGTATATTGGTGATTAATTATCTTTTCTACATGTGTATGCTCATGTGTATCAGTGGTATGAGATATTGCAGATAGTTAAAGAGTGCTAGAAAGTCTGAGTTCAAATCCCCCATATTTATATCTTATAGGTAAAAAACATCCCAATTATATAAGTAAACACATAATGAAAATAATTTAGATTATTAATGCTTAAGTAATTCAAAAAATTGGAAATTCATTCTTTGGTGAATAAATGTTATGGCTTTGAATTCTCTTCAAACTAAGACGTATGTGTTCTCTTAAACAACATTTTTCCATTAATAAATAACTAAGTACAAACTATGCCTTAAGGAACTTCAAATACAACAAGAAACACTACAATAGTTATACAATGCTTAAGCTTTGTGAGCATTAAATTGGGATCTAACAAACAATATTGTGACAATTCTATCAAATATTACTTTATAGTACAAATTTAGAAGTGATTCTCTAAGTCCCTAGGATTCATATCTACACTATTCTTACTCCAAGAAGAAAAAAATATTACAAAAGTCAGTTCATCATTTAATATATTTCAGTGATGAGATGAATTATCATGTTATTCATAAGTAAAAATTTGTAGAATTTTAATAACGAAAAATTTAGTAACTTACATAGACTTTATACAGATATAAATTCCAATCCCAACCTTTTTATGAATAAATACGGCAAAAATAAAAAAGTATAAAAACACACAGCATATATATATGTATGTAATATACAAATCAATATATATATACAAATCAATATATATATATTGATTTGGGTAAAACTGCAGTTTACAGGTCACAATAAAATTCGAATTTTGTTTCACATTTTTCTCACCAGAGTGTTTCTTGTCGAATATTTAAATAAGAAAATAATTAAAATAATAATTAAAAAAATAATTAAAATAATAACAATATATCCTACCAACATTCATAATTACTGTCCATTGTAGTTTTCACTTACAATAGTGATAAAATTAGCAAAGACTGTGTCAGTCGTGTAGAGAGCCCTAAAAGCAAATTCCTGCAGATATGATTCGAATAAAGTACTGTTGGTCCCGCACTGATGTTTCAGCTTGCGTTTAGCTCTCATCCACATATTTTCCACATTTTGTGTGTGGATATCAGAATCATGAGGATCTACAAAGTTCTCCTGGTGTTGGATGTCTGTGAAAATACATTGTGCACTCTTCACAGCAAAAATTTGCCCAGTCTACTATAGTGTGCCAACTTACACTTAGCTCATGAACAAGAAAACACTGTGGCAAAGTATGTGCCAATAATATACTACAAGCATAATTGTATTGAAGGATAAATGGCTTCTAAAAACAGAATCCTTTCTGATAGATACACGATGGCGACATAATCTGCATTGCCATCTGTGACCATCTCCACATTCTTGCTGTTTGATGAGAGAACACTGCACGCTGCAATGCTGGCATAGAGTACTATTTTTAAGCAGGCACCTTCTTCCTAACCACTTCATTGCTAATTCCAGAGTTCGAAGCTCATTCGCCAACAGAACCGATGTCCAATTTTCTACGTGAATGTAACAGTTCATTTTCTGGTACTACAACTACATTACCATTTAAAGGATTTATTTTATGAATTACACTGGACATTAAAAACCACTGAAAAACATGTGTTACAACTTTGGAAAATTTGTAAAATGTGTGCCAAGACAATGTAACAATTCCACACTAATTCGACAAAAAACACTGTGGTGAGAAAAATTTGGACAGTAATTACGAATGTTGGTAGGATATATTGTTATTATTTTAATTATTTTTAATTATTTTCTTATTTAAATATTCGAAAAGAAACACTCTGATGAGAAAAATGTGAAACAAATTTAGAATTTTATTGTGACCTGTAGACTACAGTTTTACCTTGATTTGTATACTATATATATTGCGGAATGAATACAGATGTCAAACTTTATTTATTACATATATATATGTGTGTGTGTTCAAATAACAATCGTAATCAGTTTGATCTTTTCCTTATTTACTCATTTTATTAACAAACAAGAAGAAAATAACAGCTTCAAAAATATATATTTCATCTTCAAATTTAGATGACCATGATTATGGCTGTTAACTATAGTCTTATTTGCTGCATGCACAGATCTGGAGTAGTTTCATCCAATCATGGAATATTTTCTTTTGTAAAATGATAGACAGGGTGGAATAGTAGTATTAAATAAAAGTTTTTGAATATGCCTTTTAAGTCATGGCATTGATTCTTTTCTCCAGGGATATGGACAGATAATTGTTTATTATGCTTCTTCTTTTATATATACATCTTTGTGTTAAGGATCTCTGATTGATGTAATCTGGCAGATAACAAAGAGAAGAGCTGGTTATTTACTGATGAATTTTTGATTATTATATAATCTTTAAATAAATTTCCTTTCTATCAAGTAACAAATGAAGCAAAATTAACCAAAACAAAATGTTTCTAGGCTATCTAGATGCATACAGGATAATAGTAGTAATAATTATAATGTTCACCACATTTCTTTGCAATTCTCTTATTACATCATAAATTTCTATAGTATTTTTAAATTATCCAATTCCAGGAGTAACATACTGTCCAACTTTTATAGTTAATAATCAGATCCTATTAAATGATAATTTTTTTCAATTTCTTTTTTGAATATTTTAGCATCCAAATGAAAATACCAAATATTAAAAAAATAATACTACAAATAATTTTAAAATTAATTTTTTTAAAAAAATTATCTGTATATAAAAGAAATATATAAATTACAAATTCATTTTTCAATTTTTACAAACAGATCACACACACACCTTTAGCTAATTTTTCTATCAACATTGTTTATAATATTCATTTAATATAATTCATTTATCTTTTTTTAAATTTATATTACATTTTCAACAACTTTAAGTAAAATATCAACTATAAATATGTCAACGAAAATTGAAATGTTATATATATATATATGTTAATTCTAATATTTTCACAGTTAAAAGATGTCATATTATTACTATTTGTGGGATATTCCATGTAGTGAAAAAGCTAAATGCTGACGTTTCAGTACAATATCAAGTACCTTCCTCAGAGCGTCCTCTTTCTCAAATCATAAGAACGCACATGAGATTTAAAACCGTTTTTATCGTTTTCTTTCTCCTCATATTTAAATTCTATTCGTTGAGAAATTTTAAAATTTATTTTCTCTTCTAATAGCTTCTTCCAAATGTTGTTAATCTTCTTTAATTCACACCTTTCATTTATGCTCTTGGGCCTTTTAAAAATCTCTATAGCTTTTCTTAGCAATCTCTGGTCATATTGTTCAATTTTTGCTAAAATATTTGTTTTTTCAAAATTGATATAATGATTTGTTAATTTTATATGAGAATAAATAGCTGATGAATTGGATTTTTCTCTCACTGCCAGAATGTGTTCTTCTTTTCTAATATTTATTCTACAATTAGTCTGTCCTATATATGTATGTGGACAGACCCTACATGGAATTTCATATACACCATGACACTCCAAAGCAATTTTATCTTTAGGAAGTGGAAATATTTCACTAATTTTTTTATAAGTAGTGTAAATTGTGTGAATATTATTATTTTTTAAAATGTTACCAATTCTATCAGTTACTCCTTTTATATATGGTAAAAGTGTCTTAATTTTTGATGTATCAAAATCTTTTTTCTTTTGATATTTATAAGCCCTATTAATAATGTTGCAATTAAAACTGTTATGAAGAAGCATTTTATTAGTAGCAAAAAGGTCCCAATGAAAATGGCTATCATCAGAATGTCTCTTTGGTCTATCCAATAATGTCTTTGCTACTGAAAATAGTTGTGCAGGATGGTGATGAGAGGAAAAATGCAGATATCTCCCAGTGTGTTTTGGTTTTTATATATACCATGGGATAAAGAACCATCTTCCCTTCTTTTAATCAAAACATCTAAAAAAGGTAATTGATTATTATTTTCTATCTCCATGGTATATTTAATATTGTTATGACATTAGGCAACTGAATATTCAGTTGCCTAATTTTGCTGTGGTTTTGATTGAACACTGCTTATCGAATACATTTTTTGTTTTTGATGGGCAGATGTATAAACAAACATCAGGTCTAGCTATGAGTTCACCAATTTCCCCAACATTAGCTTCTATTTTTATGGAGGGTTTGGAAAATAAAATTTGACTTTAGCAGTTAAAAAACCATTTATATGGCTGAGGTATGTTGATGATACCTTTGTTATTTGGCCTCATGGCAAGCATGCTCTTGATGACTTTTTTTAATTTTTTAAACTCTTTTCATAACAATATTAAATTTACCATGGAGATAGAAAATAATAATCAATTACCTTTTTTAGATATTTTGATTGAAAGAAGGGAAGATGGTTCATTATCCCATGGTATATATATAAAAACAACACACACTGGGAGATATCTGCATTTTTCCTCTCATCACCATCCTGCACAACTATTTTCAGTAGCAAAGACATTATTGGATAGAACAAAGAGACTTTCTGATGATAGCCATTTTCACCGGGACCTTTTTGCTACTAATAAAATGCTTCTTCATAATGGTTTTAATTACAACATTATTAATAGGGCTTATACATATCAAAAGAAAAAAAGATTTTGATACATCAAAAATTAAGACAATTTTGCCATATATAAAAGGAATAACTGATAGAATTTGTAACATTTTAAAAAATAATAATATTCACACAATTTACACTACTTATAAAAAAATTAGTGAAATTTTCCACTTCCTAAAGATAAAATTGCTTTGGAGTGTCATGGTGTATATGAAATTCCATGTAGGGCCTGTCCACATACATATATAGGACAGACTAATCGTAGAATAAATATTAAAAAGGAAGAACACATTCTGGCAGTGAGAGAAAAATTCAATTCATCAGCTATTTATTCTCATATAAAATTAACAAATCATGATATCAATTTTGAAAAAAACAAATATTTTAGCAAAAATTGAACAATATGACCAGAGATTGCTAAGAGAGGCTATAGAGATTTTTAAAAGGGTCAAGAGCATAAATGAAAGGTGTGAATTAAAGAAGATTAACAACATTTGGAAGAGGCTATTGGAAGAGAAAATAAATTTTAAAATTTCTCAACCAATAGAATTTAAATATGAGGAGAAAGAAAACGATAAAAACGTTTTTAAATCTCATGCGCATTCTTATGATTTGAGAAAGAGGACGCTCTGAGGAAGGTACTTGATATTGTACTGAAACGTCAGCATTTAGCTTTTTCACTACACGGAATATCCCGCAAATAGTAATAATAATATGACACACATATATATATATATATAATATGAATTACAGAACATATCAAATATTACCCATTTAATTAGATATATACATGAATGGTTATAAGATGTTTATTATTTAAAAATAAAATAATTCAAAATCTTAAAATAGTTAATAAACCTTTGTCCTTTTTTTTATTCTCACTTTTTGTTTTCCAATTACAATTAACTTAAGGATTAAACTATCTAATCCTTATAATATATATATGCAAATTAATTAGTAAACGCAACACCATTGTACCTAGAAGTTAAATCCATAGCTTAGGTATATCAATATGCAACAACCAATCAGAGATGGGTTCTAATTGATTGCTGCACACCAATGCCTCTAAGCTATGGAATTAATTTCTATATTTAATGGTGATTCCATTTATTATTAATTTGTATCTATTTTAACCATTAAAAATATTATATTTATATATAAGTGCATGTGTGAGTTAAATAAAAAATTATGGGCTAACTGTAATATTTGATACTTTTTAATGTTAATGTTAATTTCCAATTACTTGCCTTCTTTTTAAAACATTTTATTGCAGCATTCCATTATATTAAACATAAATAATGAACTTTATTGATTTATTTCATTTATAAATCAGTTGTAAATTCTTTAAGTAAAATGGCATTTTTAAAATGCTTGTGCATCATAATCTCATTACATACTCTAAGAATGTGATTTTTAATTTTACATCATCATCATCATCACACTTTATCAATCCACTGCAGGCTAAAGGTCTCTCCAAGTTCAATTCATCTTCTCCAATCTTTACCTTCTCTTCTCCACATCGCTCCTGCACACTTTTTATTTCATCCATCCACTTCACATATGGTCTCTTTCTGGGTCTTTTATAATCTCTTGGAATCCAGTTTAAGATTTCAATTGTCCATCTATTATCATCTCTTCTAGCAGTATTTCCAGCCCAACTCCACTTCAGGCTTTTAATTTTTTTACATACATATGTATAAAGATTAATATATTTTCTTTTTTTAAAGAAGTCTAATATTAGTCTTTTATATCATAAACCATTTTTTATTAATGTATTTCATAGCTTTTATTAATAAAACTAAATATCTATTTTCTGCGTCTATTTTCATTTACTTCAATATCCTTAAGCAATTAGTATTTGTTAAATAATATTTTGCTTTCATCAAATTTAAATTATTAAAGCTCTATGTCAACATTGTCTCAGAATTTATTCTCAGATTTTTAAATGATATTATTAAATATTATTAAAACATTACAAGAGTATAAGCACAAAAATGTTGATTTACATCTTGATATACAAGTTTTTCAATATAGATATTGAGTGATTGCTAAAATAGGAAACAGAGCAATGATTAACTCTAGTTCGCTCAATTTATACAAGTTTGAGCTTGTTAATAATTTTTTTTCTTTTTGAAGTTTTTTTTAAAACCGAATTAAAAAAAAAAGATAAATATTTTTTTAATATAATATAAAATTACAAAACAACGAATAAACAAAAACATAAGAGACTTTTAGTCATACCTTTTTTTTATAGTATTTTATAATTACAGTGATAAAGTCCTACTTTTCTGAAGTTTAATATTAAGATCACTTAATTATTTTTTTTAAAATTGCTACAATTAATTCTGGAGGATTTTGTTTCCATTAATCATAATTATTGAGTTCTAAACTCAAAGAATTGGTAATCACTCCATTTTTTATTTGTGTCAATTTATTAAATGATAGCATGAAATGCTCTTTAAATTTTTTCTTTTTTGAATGTGTGTAAAGAAACTTGCAGTTTTAGTTGACAGTAAATAAGTGCATTAAGCAAGAAGCAGCCTTTTCTGACCATTCTGCATTGGTGACTACTGTCGAAATAGACAATGTCATTCTGCTTCACCATCACAAATCTATTAGAATGTTAACAAAGGCTACTACTATTGAGGTAATTCTTTCAGAAGCATACAATATATTCCACAAGATAGACATCCTTTCATGACCACCAGAGAAAGTTTGGTTTGCATTTGTGGAGATACTTCAGATATTAATAGTACAGTATTTTCACAGAACAAAAGGTTCAACCACATTACTAAGAGAGTTGGAGGAAATTAATAGTGAGCTAAAAGAGTGCTCAACAGAAGCCAACTCAATTGATAACATATTGAGCTTCAAGTATAAATAAGGGCAAAACAGCAAGCCCTTGCTCAATTACATTTGGCTGCCCAGCATATCTAAGGTGGGCACTGGGAGCTAAAAAAAACCCCAAATACTCCCACAACTATCAAGCATGATGGCACCAGTGTCACGGAACAACATATTATGGAGCAAATTAAGCTACACTATCAAAAGAAGCTACAAAAAAGCAACTTATCTGAGGTCCATGAATGGATACAACAACCTACTCAAGATGGTCACACGATAACATAGGTTAACATCAGAGATAAACTGTTATCACATCCTGACAATGTCCACTCTGGGATACACACCATTCACAAATTTCTTCTCTCTCACCTCACTAATTTTTCAGTTCCTATAATAACGGGAATGATAAATTATTTAGCAAAGCAATAAAGAATTATTAAAAATCTATATCCAGTCACCTTGGTGCCTTTTGTGAAGAAAGATCAATACACTACAGATATCAAAAATATAAGACCGATCTCAATGTCTCCTTTCTTTATTAAGATCATAGAGGGTGTTGTCAAGGACAAGATTCAATCAAAAAATTTTTAAGTCACATTGAACCATCTCAATATGCAAAAAAGGTTCATCAGCACTCACAGTGATTAGAGAAACAAAAATACTCTTGGACTACATAAGATCTAACAGAATGTCCAAACTGATTGCTGTTCAATTGGATATATCAGAGGTGTTTGAATCGGTCAAAATCCACACTCTTTTAAATATGTTAAAGGACCTTGACATTCCTTCTGAAATAGTACAGATTTTAGACAACATCCTATACAATAGAGAGATCTATATGTCTCTGAATGGATCATACACTGATAGTTTCATACCAAATACAGCTATAACACAAGGTTACCCTCACAGTGCCTTATATTCACATGCTACATCAATCCCCTTTTAAAGGAAATAGAAGTCACACTCTCTGGAGTTTACATCCCCCCAAATTGAAGACAACTATCCAGACAATAGCTTATATAGATGATGTGTTGGTTGTTCTTTCCTCAGAGAAGCACCTCAACAGTCTCTATGCAGAATAGGATAGATTCAATGGATTGCAGTATTGGATAGATTCAATGGATTGACAGATTTACAAATAAGCCCATTAAAATCATCTACCTGGGCTATATGTTCTGGAAAGAAATTCAACCCATGATTCAAAGCAGAACCTCAGACATTTCCAGGCTTTTCAATATAAAAATCCCAGTCTGCAATCTCCAAGGAACTGCAAGTTAAGATTCTGAATTTCCAAGGACAAGATCACCAAGACATTCTCTAAGGTCTACCTTTCCCTTCAAGGGAAGTTTGTCCTACTGAACATGAAAATCTTCAGTAAGATTTCATATTTTCTCCCAGTCATCATGGTAACCAAAACTTTTATTAAACAAATTAATAAATTTTCCTCAGGGCTCTTCTGGAAAGGCCATACCATCACCATAACAATTCGCAATATACAAAAACATAAAAAATTTAAATGGAATGTCACTTCACTCTATTCCAGCCAGCCTCAGAAAATGTGTTAGCCTGACCAATTAATAAACACTCTAAAACAGCAAAATGCCAATACAGAACCACTCTTCCAAAGCAAAATTAAAATGTGGGATGTGTATCACATCATAAAACCAGACATATACACTATAAAGTCAGAACTCTGCTTGTCAAACAAAAAATAATTATATTGTTCAAATACTGGGCCATTGAGCCTAAATACCTAAACTTTATTGTCAAAATCCAATTTAAATACTATTCTTATAAATTGGTTTCTTAGGTATAGAAGGTCAATCACCAAAGTTGAACCCACATGCTCCAATTGTCAAAGACAGGATGAGACATTTGAGCATGTTATTAAGACATGTATGGGGCTTCAAAATGTCAAAAGCCTCATACATAATAATTCAATTATAGACTTTTATCAAATCATGGATCTCAAGGAGTGAATTTGTGGCAGAGACATCCCTATTATAAGGTTATCTGTTTTCTCACTTACTCAATCTGGTTTGTGAGATGTGGGAAACAATATACCCTATCCCAACTAGAATAAGACCATCTTTTTATCAAAGTGATAAAAAAATCAAAGAAAAAGACAAAATTCTAGCCACAAAATTCCTCTATGAAGAAATGGAAACTTTAACATACCGCAAGAAATAGATTAGATCAAACTGATCTGTATACATGCTCATAAGAATTATAGACTTTGTTCAAGGACTAGATAAACAATCTACAATTTATTTAAATATATAAAGTACTCAATATAGCTATGTACCATTTATTTTACCTTAATAAATTTATTTTTAGAAACTAAATAAGTGTATTGTTTTAATATGTTGAACTATTTCCATCATTTATGAGTGAATGTTGAATGTATAGACAATTTTAAATATATTTAAACTTTTCAAATACAAACGACTTGCTGGTAGTAACACACAAATAGACATCACAGGTCAGTAATTACACAACGTTTTGAGTAGTATTATTCTTCACTCTTTTTCAAGTGTTGCTGGTCCATATGCATAGTGACAATATTCATTTAGAAGTTGAAGTCATACTTTTAGATTCTTGAATATCGAATTAAAGGCAAAAAAACACTCTAATCAACTGAGCTATTCTGTTAATATTTTAAATAATAGTGTTTCTTTTTTTTAAAATAAATAAAGTGAAAAAAATCATAAACAAATATGTTGTATTCATTATTTTAAATGAAATATTTTATCTTAGTGATCATTTATTTACAATTTTAATCCTTTTTCAGGATAAATTGTCTTATTATTAAAACAGGCAAAACTCTCTATACAGTAATGCCAGCCAGAGTAATCAATGGATGCCAGAAGGCTTGTGCATAAAATCATCATCTAGTCCCTCAGATCCAAGGCTTCTCACTGACAAAGGCCACAAGACAGACACTAATCTGGGAATATTGGAAAAGCAGGTACTAGATGGAGATTTATGCACAAGTTTTCTGGATCCATTGATTAGTCTGGCTGGATCCATTGATTAGTCTGGCTGGCACTGAGGACATTACTGTATGGGGAGTTTTTCCTGGTTTAATAAAAGTTATGTGCAAGCATAAGAAATGTTGATCATGTGATGATTAAGTGTCTTATTATTGCATTTACTATGTAAAATAATACTTGGTTTCTTATATAAATTACATGTAAACTATTACAGTTTGCAATAATTATTGAAGGATCTTATAATGTAGTGGTTAGAATATTTGTCTTCCATTCTATAACCTAGGTTCAAATCCTATCTAAAAAATATTGATATTTCTTTTTGCTACTGATGCAACTTAGAATTTTTTTCTCATGTAGATAGCCCATACTCCACTAAATAACTAAAAGTTGTTGATAAATATTTAGGTAATTAATGTCTTTAGAGAGTGGAAGTCCCATATGAATTTGGTTTAATCAGATAAATGTTAATTTACAGACAATTAAACAAATAATTTCAATATGCTATCACTATCCTGGGAGATCGAATGTGCTTCTCATGATTTTTAAGTTCTTGACAGAATTGTGTTTTTAATTGATTTCAGTGAATGCAATTAAACTTTCTTGATTATATTTAAAATATTTTATTCACTTCAAATGATGATAAAGTTAAAAAATATCACCATCATCAACCATTTTCAATCCACTGCAGGATGTCCTAAGTTCAATTCCTCTTCTTCAATCTTTAGCTTCTCTTCTCCACATTATCCATGCTCACTTTCTTATTACATCCATCCAAGATTTTAAAGTTATTAGAAAATCTAATGATAAGCAAATATGATAGCTGAGTAAGTCACCAAATAAATAGAATATCATTAAATTAATAAACTTTTCCTAAACGAATTGTAATTAAATTCTAAGGCTTGGAACACTAAAATAAGAAAAGCTTTAGTTTAGAGGTATTTTAACTTTAGCTAATGGCTTTTGGTTTTTGGTTATAATATCATAATCATAGCAAAGAGTAGTGGACAAGCAGGTGGTGGATATAACTAGGATGTAAATTACTGTAAATGTATCCAAATGAATTAGATAGCTTATTTTTAGAGAGGACGATGAAGGATTCCTTTTTATTTATGGTGTTCGAGTTGTTCATGATGTTCCCATGCCTCTTTTACTTTGTGTGTGCAGTCTTTTCATTCTATGCACATGACACTGACTGAGGGGGTCTCAAATGTATGACCAAGTGTATTTTGATGTTTCAGAAATATGGATTTGTGTTCTAGATTGCATTTGGTCTCATTTACATAAATTTACATCTTATTTGTATACACTATCCTTCTGTCCACTACTCATTGCTATGAATATGATATAATAACCAAGATATCGAAAGCAATTAGCTCAAATTATATATGTCTTCTCAGAAGCCTTTCTTATTTTAGTGTTCTGAGTGCTTTGAATAAAATAACTTAATAAATTTTTTTTCATCTCAGAACTTAAATTTTCGAAAGTTACATAATTTTTCTAATAATAATAATAATAATAATAATAATAATAATAATAATAATAATAATAATAATAATAATAATAAAGATGATGATGATGATGATGATGATGATGATAATGATGATGATGATAATAATAATAATAATTATTATTATTATTATTATTATTATTATTATTAAGTTTCAAAAAGGGGAACTTTATTCAATCTAGAAAACAGGTTACATTAATAATTTTTCATATACATGCATTTACATTGATATTTCCGATTGTATATATTGTGTTTAAATTCTTTCCAAGTTCTTACATATATATACAGGGTGAGCGATGGATTGTTTATTCTAAGTTATCATTTATTAATTGATGGATTTATGCTGTCCATTTTCTTGGTCTCTTTTTAAGTCTATTATTGAGTAAAGGCAGAACTATTAGAGATTTGACCGTTGTATTATACAAGTGACCAAATAGCTGCGAAAATGTCTGAGTGTGCTATTTTATTATCTCTGTTTTTTAATTGTGCTAACTTGTTGTGAAAAGTTGAAGGATGCCGTCTTATATTATTGTCAAAAGCGAATGTGCATCGCGTGCACCAAAATGCATAAAGTACGAAGGTTGCTGCTCGGATTGTTGGGGTGGATGTTCTGCAGAATGCACTGATAATATCTTGCAGGGAGATGTTTGGTTTTCTATACACACATATATATATTATTTCATGTTGAATATTGTTTAATGCTGGGCAGTTGTAAAACAGATGTTGTTGAGTTTCTTTTGCTTGGTGGCATAGTGTGCAGAAGGGGTCTATTTTTGTATATAATCGTCTGCATCTTAAGAAATATGATATTGACAAAGCATATAGATTTAGTTTCAGGAGGAAATTAAAGAACTTGGGCTCTATGGACCATTTTTTAAATTTTTTAAGCATCTGTTCAGTTGTTTATTCTGAGGATCTGTGTTGAAATATTTGATGTATATCCCAGGTATACCATTGCATATATCTGCCAATATGAATATTTTGTTGTTGATTGCGGCAGTATTTGAGTATGTGTGATTCTGAACTGGTTTATAACTGATGATAGATAGCAATGTGAAGGTGGAGGTTTGTCTGTGGGAATTATTTGTATTAGATAATGGAGTTCTGGGAAATGTCAGAGGGTGGCTATTATAAGGTTTGCGGTTTTTGTATTTGAAAAAATATCTATGTTATGTAGCCCCAAACCATTGTGTATTGCTGGTCGATTAAGGTGTTTTGCAGATATTGACACTGTCTTTCTATTCCATAGAAGTTTATTGCAATATGAAGAGATTTTTGATGTAAAAGCTTTTGAGAATTGAATTTTGGGAGAATAATAGATAATCTTGGTGATCACCAGCTGATTGAACAATTGTACTTTAGCATATATTGAGATGTATGCTTTTGATAGTGAGGCAGTGATCAGTTCTGCTTCATCTTTTAACTTGTTCTGGATTTTTTGCCTCTTTGTGTTTTTTCCCATGTAGAAAGGAAAGCTGAGGAAAGGAGATGGTTTGCCTTGGAAAATTTGCATGCATGGCTTACTGGTGTATAGAGATCAAGCAGCACCCTTGTTTTGATTATATTTTAGATGGTATGTTGCTTGAAAGTCTTGCAGTATTTTCTGTAGTATTGGTATCTGTTTTCTTGATGGTAGGATGACTGTGATGTCATCCATATATGCAATGCAGGCTATATGTTGTGATGTGCCTGTATCTGGATGCCTTTGATAATTGCTGAATTTTGAGTATGAGTGGGTTGATGTAAAAAGTAAATAGCAGTAAGCTGAGTGGTAAACCTTGGGATATGGATTGTGTGGGAATGAATGACGGAGAATTTTTGCCATTGAGTGTGATATGTATTTCTCTGCCAAGTAGTAGGTTTGTCAGTAGGTACAAATGAGTTTGTGGAATTGTGGTGTCAGCTAGCATATTGATTAATGTATTGATGTTGACCGAGTCAAAAGCCACTTCAATATCAAGTTGAACTGCAATTGGTGCATACTTCTTTCTGTCCCATACTGAGTTTATAACTGTTTTGAATATCATTGCAGCCTGTGCAGTTGATGATTGCTTCCTTGCAAACTGGCTGTGTGAAATTAGTGGTAGAATATGTGGCTCTAGGCTGTCTTTGAGTACTTTTTCAATTATTTTAATCTCAAGTGGCCCCATTGAGATTGGTCGTAGGTTGGATAGTGTTGATACATGGATTTTTTTCTTGTTGAAGGGGACTATTGCTATTGGATATACACTTTGGATGTCATGCAACTTCTGTGATAGATGATTTGCAAAGTCACATAAATATTGGCTATTGAACTGACTGAGATGTGCAAGGACAAATTTGGGGAGTCCATGTGCTCCTGGGTGACATGCATTAGGTACTGTTGCTAGTTTAATAGCAAATTATGTGATGTTATATGGGGTATTTGTTTCTGGTTTTCCAAAGACATTAGAATTATATTTGACCAGATGGTGTGCTTGATGCTTTTGTTTGAAATGCCGATAGATCAGTTTTAACATATTATTTCCTGCTTATGTGCACCCTTGCTCTGTGACAGTGGATGGGTAGCCAAAGGCCCAGCAAATGTATTTTCTTGTCCATGTGTGTTGTTGGCTGAGGCAGACTTTACTCTTTTTTATTGCTAGGTAGTTTTTCAGATGGTTACAGATGTTATTGTATGTTTGTGTAAGCCTGCATATATGTTGTTGACTGGTGTGTGTTGGGCTTATCATTGTAATCCATTTAGCAGTCTTGATGGTGGGGGTGTGTGTGTGATCTATATTAAATGATAAAATGTTTATGAGTGCTAAGTATCTTTGAATGGGGTTAAGTTGAATATTTAGATTTTGTGAAGCATTATATATATTTCTGAAAAAATAAATTCTGGGTTAGAAGTTGAAAGTAGAATTCTGATTGTTTTACCATGTGTAAGTGCAGTTGTTTGGATTTCTGTGAGATTAATTAGCATGGTTTGTGCAGAGTGATCAGAGAAGGGTGATGCGTTGATGTTTAGACTGATTTGATGGTGTAACATAGGTGAATAAAAGCACAGATCAATTCTTGATGTATGACGTCCATTGTGAAAGGTAACTGCATCATTTGACATAAAACCCTCTGCACTCCTAAGTGGAATTGATATCTGATTCAGCCACTTTAAAATGAACTTTTGATATTTCATGTTAAAATCCCCCATTAGTATGGTTGAATGTTAATTAGAGCCAAGTAAGGAGTTTATGTTTAATATAATATTTGAGACAATTGTAGGACAATGTGGAATATACACAAATATAATGTTTAGTGTGATGATTTGATGACTAAAAGTTATTATTAGTAAATTTGCATATATATATATATATATATTGAAACAGTAGTTTTTCTGTCGTCTCTCACTGACCGGTCTATCCCACCCAAATTTAAACTTTTGGTATCGAATTGTGTGTGTAGCAATATTAAAAATGTATATATATATATATATATATATATATGTAGAATTCAACATAAACATGCACACATTTCGATCTCAAATTAAAGGCACTAAATAAGGATAAAATAATATAATTTAGATTTCTTTTAGTTATATAATTTTGTATAATTTTAATCATTTATTTTGGATTATAAAGTTCATATTTATTGCTTTGTTTAAATTTCCTTTAATAATAATTCTAAAAAAATCTGATGTAATATTTAATTAAAAGTTAAAATAATCTTATGTTCCCTTTTTGTCTTTGAAATTTAAAAGCATCGGTCAGTGATAGATAATAGATTAATTAAAGAAAAATTCCCCAAAATGTAATTAGTAAATGTAAAATGTAAACAATAGAACGGCAGCTTTCTTTATAATTAAAACCAACAAAATGCATTGATTATCCTCAGGGCAGATTAAGTAGAACCTAAAAATACCTTAACAAAAATGTGAAAGATCACGATAAGAAAAGAGGCCATCTTAGACTGGCTGGAGATATTCACTTAAACTTTAGCTCTGCTCTCGATCACTGAGAGTCTCCAAAATATAAAAATAAATTGTTCCTGCCAAGGTATGACCGAGTAAAAACACCTAGATTATTCTCCATCAGGAGATGGCCTATCGGATGCCGAACTTTCCATTGCCCATCATAAATTCACCATGAAGATCTGCTGCCTGAAATAAATGAGAAAGCTGCTGCTGCTGTTAAAGTAAATGAAACATCTAAATACAAGAAAGAATTGCCACTCATGAACTATTTGCTACTAAACAGGTACATGTCTGTGTTCAAACTCTAGAGTACTCTAATAACATGTTATAGCTCTTCTTCATATTACTTATCTAAATTATAAAATGTAAAAACTTTATGATTTGTATAACTAAAATTGAATAATTAATTTAATGTGTAAATTTCTCTAATAATCTAGCTTACCTCACTCTACCTTTCTTGGGTGCATATTTCTCAAATCTACATTTTATCTATATTTATTATTTAATTATTGCGTATTCATAATTGTCTCAATTTTCAAAGTTTAAATCTATGATCTCTTGAAACAGTGAATGCGTGTCAAATTTTCATTAATATTTACTTTCATAAATAACTTAACTTTTATATAAATCAACACGCATTCAATGCATTGTTTATTGTAATACAGGGTCTACTACTTCGCAAATGGCTGGCATATTAGTTGTAATAATTCCCAGTTTATATATGTTTTGTATTTATTAAATCTTAATGAATAATTCCATCAAATTACATTTCTTTGAGAGTCGCCAACGTTCTTTAGTAAAGGGTTGATAATGTAGGGCCGAGTTAGAAATCTATTTAAATCTTATCATAATCATTTTTACATTATACATGTTATGTTTTAGAGATGTGATGACCCATTCCGCTGTGAAATTTCCGGATTCTTCAGGGTTGAAATTAACCCCAGTCATCCTACACAAGCGGACATAATGGGTGCTCCCGTAGGACTTGATGACATCATGCAGCCAGCTAGCAAACTAAGACATGGACTGCTTGTCCCTGGTTATGCTTATGTGACACCTTACTTCGTCGGGCCGATGGCAGAGACCAGCCTGACATTCTTATAAACTCATTCACGGCATTGCAGTTTCGATATACTGCCATTCCATATCGCCTTTCTAAAGCATACCATGTGTTCCTTTACTTAATTTTATTATTCTATATATCACTCCGCTTCTGCATTATCTTCATAATTCACTCTCAAATAAATGTTTGCCCTTAGTCATAAAATTATTTTAATTAAATAAATATATGTCCGCCGCTACTCTTAAATCTTACTTTAGACTCTTGCATTGCAAAGGTATAAATCCCTTCAGGCATGCATTAGAAATACTTACTCGAGAATTTTAGGTAGCTAGATTACACCTTCAAATAAGTGAATTCCTTTTGTAAACAAATAAATAAATGTATTCTTTAAAATATAATCATGTCGCAAATCCCGCTACTGAAGCTTTTAATCCATAAAATATTATTAGTAAATGATCTTATTAAAATGTGTTAATAAATAATTTTAAACTATACGTCTGCAGTTACGTTTCATTTATTCGATATCCATTCTATACAATATTTCCTTGATTATGTAAATATGAATGTTTAATTAATATTAGTTTGATTATTGGCTAACTCGAAAATAAAATCATGATTCTCTTGCATATCCCTGACCATCGTGCCTAAAGAAATATTTACTAATGTCGCATCAGATGTGTTGTTTCATGGATTGTATTGTGAAACCTATAAACTATGTTCAAACTCAGTACCACAGGTGGCTTCGCTACCTCAATGGTGCTGCTGTTCTGTGTGGTGGTCGAATTCTGCACTATGTTTATGAGTCACACGTTTTCTGACTGTTACAATATATATGATTTTGAATGAGTCAAATGAACAACTTTGTGTTATGAGCAGTCCAGTACCCCCTGAGGGAGATGATATGTCTCTAGAGCATGCACAGTAGCCTTCTTTACTTAGCCTTCTCTACTTAGATGTACTGAGGGGTCAATTTGTGAGCCACTATATATTTTAGCCATATAATTCTCTAATTAAAACCACTTTTTTTTTTTCAAAAACTTTATTTGATGTATATATATATCCAATTATTTCCAACGTTTCCACTATCTTTACTCTATAGTCATTTTCAAGGATCTAGAAAAAAACATATTACATTATAAACAAACTTCACATAATAAAACCAAAAAAAAACAAAAATAATCAAAAACAATATAAAACATATAAACCCCATAAAATTTAAAAATAAATAAAATACATTAAAATCAATTAAATTAAAAACACAAAACTTACACCACACTTACTTGACTCCCTTTTCAAAAAACTTTCCCTTTTTACATTTTCTTTTATCCAAAAAACCAATTGTTACAATAAAAAACTTATTTTCTTTTTCTTTCTTATATACTTCAAAAATGAATTTATTTCCAAAAATAATTCTTTATCCATTACTTATCCAATTCTATTTAAAACAGGTTTATCCATCTAACATGAGCTGGAACTCACAAAATGTACTTCAAACCCAGTCAAGCTCAAGATTTAGGTCAGGGACCAGCCTGAATCGAACCCATTCTCTAAGCCCCAGATCTAATACCTAATGAACAACATAATAGTGATGGCACATGAGAATTAATCTGCTGACTAGCAAAGCTGAGCAAAACAATGAGACATCTATAATACTATGACTAAACTAATATATATAAGCAGACTTTACTTTTGAAAGTGGAGAAAAAGAAGGAATTCGAACTACTCAAATAAGTTAGACAATAAAATATATTTTACTATACTGACAAATTATTATACATTTATAAATTAATTGTATTTGAGTTTCTAGAAATCCTAGTATATGAGGTTGTGTAATCTTTATCCATTGTTGTAGCTGATACATTTTGTTGTCTGACTTGAGTCCTCTGATATTAAATGCTGTTATTTTTAGCTTCATTATCGTGATTGGCTGCAAGTTGTTTTCACAGTGTGTTGAAGTTTGCATGAAGCTTTTGCATATTCTCTAGTGTTTTGTGAGCAGTTACTAATGGTTTGATTACTATCCAGCTCCATAGGTATTAAGTTCTCTGCCAAGTGTTCAATCATTTCTGTTAGAGTATTGTTTTCATCTGTTTTGTCTCTTTTTGATTTATTTTTCCTTGGCCGACCAGATGATGATGATGATGATGATGATTATTATTATTATTATTATTATTATTATTATTATTATTATTATTATTAATATCTAGGGTATATGAGCACAGACTTTCACATGATCCATCACTCTCCACTCTATCTAATAACACTGATACACTTAAAGGCATATATGTTGAAAAGATAAATAATCACCAATATACATATTTCATGCTAATTCAGCAATCATCAGTTGGTCCAGACTATCATCTCTAAACATATATACTATAAGTGCTCAGATATATATTAAGCTAGACAATCTTCTTACTTTAATGGACAGGCTTCAATCTTCTTCTTCTTCTTATTCTTCTTCTTCTTCTTCTTATTCTTCTTCTTCTTATTCTTCTTCTTCTTATTATTATTATTACTATTGCTACTGCTACTACTGCTACTATTACTACTACTACTACTACTACTACTACTACTACTATTATTATTATTATTATTATTATTATTATTATTATTATTATTATTGTTGTTGTTGTTATCAATGTTGTTGTTGTGGACCCAATAAACATTACATGATCACCATTTCTTAAGCTTGCTTATAACTGTTATTAAAACAGACAATATGTATAGAGAGTTTTGTCTCTGTTAATAAGTTATAAGCAAGCATAAGAAATGGTGATCATGTGATATTTCTTGGCTTTAAACCAATTCTGCCTAATAGGATAGTGGTGGCTATGGTTATTAAAGAACCAAAGTCATAAAAATGTATAGGTACTGAAATGAGTTCAGACCTATATGACTATATAAGCTAATGAGAATGGATCATGGTATTTTTTATTTAAGTCTCATAGTTTTGTAGTTAAGTAGAGATAGAAAATGGCTGCTGGAGGGTTGCATTCTATCCTAAGATCTGGGTACAGTGCTTTCAGATCAAGGACTCCTCACTGATAAAGACCACAAGCCAGAAACTAGTCTGAGGATGTGGGGTGAGTGGGCACTGGTTGGGATTTTATGCACAGCCTTCTGACATCCATTGATTACTCTTGCTTGCACAGAGTGGCAATACAAATAGTGTTTTGCCTGTTGTTGTTGATGTTGTTATTTTTAATATGATTTTAATAACTATAGTCTGAATATTGGTGTGCATAATTTGTGTATTTATTTGAAATTTTCATGCATGCATATGTATATATGTAAATATTTAAAAACTACAAATCTATCATAATTACAAATAATGCTAATGCACTTTCTAAATAAATTTTTGAAAAAAAAATTATTTAAAAAGGGATGGCATCATGAAATGTGGGGAATAGTTCTATAAAGTATTATATTGTAATAAAGAACAAGAAAACCAAATATCCATTACTATTACTTCATCTTCTGAATTACTAAACATTTTAAATGAAGAAGTACAAACACCAAATTTAAATTATGGAGGGTAAAAAGCTCCATAAATTGATGAAATGATTATTAATATTTTAAAAGAAGCAATTGAAGAATGAAATTATTTATAGAACTGTATAAAAAAAAACATTTAAATGATAAAGATGTATCAGAAAATTGAAAGAAAGATATAGTGTTATTGATATTTAAACAAAGGAAAAAACAAAACATTACACATCACAGTCCTATTAGTGTTTTAACAAGTCCACATAAGATTTTACTAAGATTATGACAAGTTGTTTGTAGAAATATTGAATTCAACCCATCAAAAGAATAACCTGGATTTAAAGATGATTTTAGAACAATAGAAGTCAGTTTCATATGTAAGCAAAATTATAGAAAATACTACTATATATTAATTATCATTATTTTTGGAATTATACATTAAAAAAGACATGTAACATTCTAAGCATTCTCATAATGATTAAAGATTTCTATTATCAATTTACAGATTAAGTATTTGGAGACAATCGATACAATATTTATAAATGTATTAAAAACCTTCACACTATCACACCTTCTTTTGAATACATATGATTAAAGACACAGTAAATTACAAATAACTCCCAAGATGCATTTTAGGCTGAATCAGCACCCATCAATTAGCCCAAGTCACCAAATCTAATATATATCTCCATATATGAAGAGTATTCCTTATTAGTAAATTGTTGTTTTGATATGCAAGTATTAAATTTAATCATAACATTGACACAATACAACTCTTGTGATTAAGTTATACATAACACTAAGAAAATTAGCATTGGTAAGGGAGTATAAAAGAATGGTTCCATATCTACCACAATTTTTACAGCAGATTTAATTAAAAAGGTATTTTTTTAGGTAAAATAGAACAATAAGATAATATAAACAAATTAGGATTATTTTACTTTTATGAAGTTTGCAGATGGTATATATATATATATATTGTAACGATCCGGAGAATGCCTTAACGTAATCTGCACTACGGGGCGCCATCTAGGCATTTGAACCTAGAAAAATTTATAAAGTAGGCAGATACGTAAGTAAAAAAAAAAAATTTTTTTTTTTTTTTTTTTAAATTTTGATTCCGGTCGTTAGCCCATGTCACTAGCTCAGTGGAATAGCAGAGATTTAATAAGATAATCTAAGAGTATATATAAAAAAAGGAATAAAATAAGCCACTGCCAGTAATTAACATACAAACATTTATTTATGCACATATATATAAGATTTAAAATTATTTTAGTATTAGTTTTACATTTTAATTTTTAACATTCTTTTTAACTTTGATTTTTGACTTTAATTTACATTTAATTACTATTATATTCTAATTTTACATTTTAATTAAGTTCGCACAGATAGGATTATAGAAGCTTGTTTTAATATGTTGCTATAGATCGGTTACATAGATTACACGGTTAAAAACATTTCAAAATAAACATAAACGATCAAAATATAAAATCATTGATTACTGACAATTGCGGAGGGAAATTTATACGTAACCCAATAGTATTCACCATAAGATACTTGCATTGTCACCAATAACTTAAAAGACATCCGAATAAATACATTTTAGATACTCACCGTAAGGTATCATTATTTATCGAATGTCTATATATTTTGATCAAATATGGAAATGCAAAACATAGTTAACCAATAAAAAATCCATGCAAGCGTCTATAAACAACTTAAATTTAATGCATTTTTATTTAGGATCGAGTATGAATAGACCACATAAATTTGCTTTTGAAAATAAACATTCTATCCCTATTTAACCTTAGGCTAAAATTCGTAGTCAAACTGGCATCAATTCATCTGATATATCGATGTATTCAATGTAATAAAATACGACAGCACAAAAGGTTAAAAGAAAAAATTGCCTCTTATGAGATAGGAATATTACATCTATCTCTAAAGAAGAGCAATAAAACAAAAAACTCCATAGAAAGGAACTGCGGTATCCGACTTATAATTCCTTCCATAGGCAAACGGAAGTGTGCGGCGTATGAAGCGATTCTGCCCGTAGCGAATCAATATTACATCTACTAATCACACCAATATATCCAATCCATTGACCCAATTTAACCACGAAACAAATAACCTAAGATTACCCTCCCCTAATATAACTTTACAAATCTATACAGCCATTCACGCCCGACTTAAGTTTAACATTTATATAATTTAACTTAACGGAAAACAGAAAGCATAATAAAACTTAAAGAACAAAATTAAATAAATGGAAAT
Source organism: Epiperipatus broadwayi (assembly GCA_028023455.1). Taxonomy (NCBI): domain Eukaryota; kingdom Metazoa; phylum Onychophora; class Udeonychophora; order Euonychophora; family Peripatidae; genus Epiperipatus; species Epiperipatus broadwayi. The sequence goes on from JAQFVV010000040.1 coordinate 3,508,904, forward strand.
GATTTTAAATAAATAAATAAAAAATACATCAAATAACATTATTAATAAATTAAGTTGGTCAGATAGGATAATATTGCATTATTTACTAAAAAGTTTTAAAATTTAGAGTTCTTATTGTTTCAAGTGAATATATAAGTTCTTATGATTTTTAAAACGTCCAACTTTATCCGTTGCTTGCCATGAACGTAAATTCCCACACCATCCTAAAATTGGTATCCATTTAGCTGTTGTTTTATTTATTCATTCGGAGGTTTTTTAATTTAGTTGGTCCTCAATGTAGGAAACGATAGTTCATTTCTCCCTTCTTTAACAGCTGAAAGAATTGACTGTGCGTCTGTCAATTCCTCCAACTCCGGACTACTACATATAGTCACATCGTAATAATCAATTTCCAGTCACTGATTAATAATTTCCAAATTTTCCTTTTATATTAATGTGAAGGATTGAATTTACATTACGTCACCGATGCGATGGTCCATTCGCTGCGGTCCGATTCCATAGGGATTTCTTCTTATTTGCTAACAGTTTTTATTGTTTTCCTATCTGACCGGTATTTTTACATTTAAATGCCCAAGGCTGGTTTACATTTGACTAATTAAATTTATCATTTCCATTTCTGATTAATTAACCTGTTTTCCAAATCAAAGATATATTTAAAGATAAATTTAAAGATATAATTTTATCTCCAAATCTTTTTAAGTTTTTGTTTTTAAAATACCTTTTCTATTTTTAATACAGTTTTATTTTAATAATTTTTTATATCTGTGCGATTTAATATATAAGAGTTTAAGATGATATTTAATTTCAATTTTTAATTCTAAAAGAAAATTTTTAAATGCGAACTTTTTAATTTACTTTCATGTTTAATAAATAAAAAACAACAACAATGTAACGAACGTCTGTGCTCGTTACAATATATATATATATTCTAACCTAGTAAAAAATAACCTCTGTTTTATTCTGTAATTATTTATTAGTTTAGTTTTTACTAATTTTCAGGTTTATTGTTAAGGCAACCAAAATAAAGCAACATATCCATTAATTTTCCAATATGATCTAAAATACTTTTCATATAATACAATTGTACATTCAATTCTCTGAAGCCATGCCACGATTGTAATAACAACAATAATTGATCACTTATTAATTTAAAGAATAATTATAATAATATTAATCTCAGGGTTCTTTATTTCATGTAAGGAAATGCTCGGCAGTATTGTGGTCGCATATGACTGGCATTCTGGTCGGCTATAGGAAACATTTATTTTACTTAAATTCAATGTGTCTTCATCTCTCATATCAACTGCTATATTATTTAAAGAGATGATAATTCTATTCAATAATGACGTATAATTTTGAATAACACAGCCTTTTTTTTTTTTTTTCAGAATCTCAGTCAGAATAATAAAAAGAGAAGGGTGCTTTTTGTGTCCTTCCATCATCCATGACAACACAATAATATAACTAAGATTTATTACTTAGACAATTTAACTAAATGGGAATGGAATAATGTGCAACCAAAGTTAATGGTTTGGGAATAAATTCATTTTTTTTTCTTTACACAAAGGTGAATGTTTAGTCTTAAGTTTTCAACTCCATAAATAATTATCATTAAACTAAAATATAATGATATATTCCAATCTGCTTAAATTTATTTCTCTGGTCTATTAAGTTTTTAAGGGTTTGAAATGATTTCGGACTCAAGAAAAGGTTTTGCAAATATTGTGCAAACACTTATATTTAGCATATAAAAACAAAAAAAATGGTCTTGCGTTGTTAGCCGAGAGGTATCGCAGCCGCCATGCAAGCAAGTAGTTGGTTGCAGACGGTTGTGGGTTCGCGTCCCGGCCGATGCTATGACACATGGAAAAAAAAAGAAAAAACAAAAAAAATGAATCTACAACAAATTTTAACAAGACTATAATTTATTATTATCACAAAAAAAAATATATGAACATTTATTCAATAATCCCATAGTAATACAAAAATATAAAATATAACTGATATTAATCTGTATACTCTTTTGGTTATGGACTAGAGGTTACTACTTCTCCTGTATGCAATCATATGGATTGATTAACTACAAGTACATTTCATTACCAATACATTAATTATTAAATTTTGGTAAACTTGTAGAAGCTTTTATTCAAAATTATTGACTAACAATTTTTTTTTTTTTTAAATGATTAATCCAATCATCTGCAATACACAAAATATTAAATTTATTTCTAATACATTTACTTTATTTATGGTCTTTAATGGGATAACCTATTCTAATTATAGGCCAGTTATCAGAAGTCACATTTACCTTCTTACGTTTAACTTAATGCTAACTTAAGTTATGATACAAATTTTATTCATACGTATAATTTTAAATATGAGTATTATTTAATTACTAACCAGAATTAAATATTGCATTTGAATATTCCTTCATGTTATAAACGTTTTAAATTACGCAATTTTAATTACTTTCTCCATTGATTTACTTGTCAAATACTAGCAATATTTAGCAGCACAATACAGATATTGATCTTAGTTACTAACGCACTATTTATACTAAATTGGATCTTGAGGAACTAACACCTCCAATATAACCTTTATCTTGCCCAAACTTTCAAAATTAAGCACAATAATCAACACCTTCCATGGTGGAGCTATCTTTATTTTCACATGAGGAATATGGAATAACCACGAAGGTCTGTAGAGTAATCTACTACATTAAAATATTTTGGTGGTTTCTTGCCTCTTACTTGGGCATACAATGAACACACACCAAATACAATCCTCTCCTGGGATTTAAATGAATGAAGCATACTAAATGCTAGATAAATTCTTGATCGTCCTATCTATGAGAATCGATCACTTGGGCTATAAACATACCCGAACATTGTATTTAAAATCTTCCTCTCATGGAAAACAAAGCTTTTGGGGAGATCATTTTTCATCCCACAAAGTAAATACATTATAATTATTACCTATGTGAATATTAAGCATATACCAATGCTATATCAGGGCAGGATAAGTAAATACACTGATTATAATAAACTTATGTTACCGTGTATACTTTGATCAACATCTGAAATCAATGGACATCATAAAATAAAAGTATAATAATTTTAATTTTAATAAAGGAACATTCAAAATAGTTGGTAGCATACTATCTTAAACTAAATAAAGTGGATGTGTTATTTAAGAATAATTAGGAATAAATTCCTCAATTAATACAGTATAAATTCGTTTCAAAACTTTAACAAGAAATATTTTGTTATAGCATTTTTTTTTTTTTTTAGTTACTTCTGATAATTTTCAATATTTATTTTACCCCTTAAATATCTAAATATTTTTCTTTTACGTATCTAACATACAAAATTTCTACCTACAATTGTATATAATAATTAAAACATATTTTATAGATTTTTTTTTCTTTCGTGTTAAATATCAACTTAACCTATAATAATTATATTAAAACATACCTTTGTCATTACAAGGCTATTAAATATCACTTGACCATACAGACTTTAACCTATGTGATATAAAAAAAAATACATATCATTTTATAACTTAGTTTTAAACAATCATTAATTAACAAGTGCATACTCTCTCATTAGAAAATGTTTTTCTGTTGAACAATTGGTCCAGGTGAAGAGCTTTATCCAGTCGTATTTCACGAAGCAAGTTTAAAAACAATAAACGCATGGTATTATTTCCTTTAAATAAAAGTTTTCTCTTATTTTGTGCGTTTAATAAATTAGGTAAAGAAAAATATAGCAGAATTGAAGATTAATTCTTACTTGAATTAAACTACTACAATTTTGGGATCCAAGAAAAAAAATAGACTTCTAACATAGACGAATATTTGACTATAGACGATAAACATACACAATATTTTTTTATTATTTACGATACGTACCATTCATATTAGCTAGCTTACTTATGGACGAAAATGCGCAATTTTTCCGAGATTATTCTGATAATAACTGCAGCTGATTTACATGTATAGGAAGTTTTACTAACTCCAACTGATGTGTAATATAATATATCATTTATTTTTATCATTAAGTCACTAAGATATTTAGTTTTGTTCATACTTTAGGAATTATAAATTTTTTTAACGGTAACTTCTCCGTAAGAATGCCCCTATATAACTCTTCCTATATTTACTCTGAGAAAGTTTATATTTTTTTTTCAAAAAAAATATACAGGTGCATAATTTAATCTTATTTATCATTATTATTATTTCCAGACAATTCTTGGTGAATAAAACATATTTTAACGTATGTAACTACATTACTTGTAAAGGCAGACAATATTGAGAAAGAGCGCGAAAATGTTTCTAGTTGATTTTCCTTGGTTTCAAAATATTTCTTTCACTTATTTTTTTTTTTCTATACCAAGAAAATATTAACAAGTGATACAAAGTTACTAAATAATTATTTCTCATTTGGAAATCATTTATCTTCCTTAATTTAGACATAATAACACTTTTCGTGATTCCCTTAGTTAATTCTGTCATTTTTGAACTTTAGCGTGAGACAATAAATTTTTAAGTATAAAAGGTTTTTAAATAGGTAGATGGCACAGAAATCAGGATATCTTATCAAAAAATTTTAGCCACACATGATATTATTAAAATTTTACTTTGATTACATTTATTTCTGCAAAATAAAATGAAAAAATTGAGTTACCAAATTTCAGCACTGTTCCTTCCTTGAAAACTAAAAGCAGACTATATATATATATATATATATATATATTTTACTTTAGCGACCTCTTACAGAAAAATAATCATTTGATTATAACATAAACAAAAGAAAGGAAAACTTATTACAATCATATAGTTTTCAGTATTATTTACCTGGATTACAAAGTAATTTGACAATATAAAAAAAATAATAATACATTAAATTAACAATCAGTGATGTATAATTCTTTAAACATTATCTTTTTTTACAAAAAGAAATTACCAGAAGTTATTGTGCTTTATGATAAGACATTCATCCACTCTCCCCTCTACCCATCCAAAATCAATTACTGTTTATGATATTTGTTTTTTATACTATATTAATTTGCTTTAATTATTAATATCTTAATTAAATTATTCATGTTCTTTTTAAAAATGATATTGCATTACTAAATCTATTAGTTATTCACCCAAAACATGCCAAAGTGAGTGAATAGCATACTTTATTAATCAATTATTACTATGGTTATTTTATCTTTTTATTTCTTTAAAGAATAGCATTGTTTTCCTGCAGAAATAATGCCAAGTAAACCAAGTGTCAATAACACTAGGTTACAATTCTCCCACCATTATAATAAATAAAAAATAAAATAATATATGCATTTTTTTAACACTTCTTATGGTATTACTAAGTTTATATCCTACTTCTTTCTTATGTCAATAAATACAGTTTAAAGGATTTAATTTTGCTTGGGATATGGTAGTAAGCTTCGGGCATTATAGGTACCTCTTGTTCCATCAGGGGTTGAGACCAAAAAGGCATTCTCACCCACTTGTTTCACAATTTCATAGGGGCCTTCATAAAGATACATGAATTTTCTAAACATATGTTTCCGGAGATTACTCACATGGGGAGTTCTAATTAAAACAAAATCATGGACTTTAAAAGGATGTGGACTGGTTTTGGAATAACGAGTGCGTTTATCACCCATCTTTTTAAGGTTAATTCTGGCCAGTGCTTGGTCATGTTCCACATTAATATTTTCCACTATTACGGGTAACGGTGTTTTGATTAGTAAAGGTTCAGGTCTACCAAAGTGCAGCCGAATTGGAGACATCCTAGTAGACTCATTAATAGTTATATTTATATAATTAATCACCTGTGGCAACTTATTGACCCACTGTTTGTGATCCCGTTCCATATATACTCGGAACAACCTACTTATCTCACGCATGATTCTTTCACTTGGATTGGATTGGGGATTTCTAATCGAGCACATGATATGTTGAATATTTTGCTTCTTACCCCACTTTTTCCATGTACCAGAAATGAATGCAGTAGCGTGGTTGGTAAGTATTGAAGCTGGTTTTCCTATTAATGGAATTTGATAAGTTTCCAAGCACTTAATAACATTTTTAGCATCTGTTTTTGGAACTGGGTAAGCAGAGACATATTTGGTAAAAACGTCATACATCACAAGAATAAATTTTTGACGGTTGAAAGGTGGAAGTGGTCCATAAAAGTCCAGTGCCAATAATTCATTGGGCTGACTGGGCAGTATGGGTTGAAGTGTTCCCACATACGATTTATTTTGAAACTTAGTTTTTAAACAAATCTCGCATTCCCTAAGTCTACGGGCAATGGATTCAGACATCTTATGAAAATAAAAATGCTTCTTAATAATAGGTTCAATTTTCTGAATTCCATAGTGTCCATATTGGGTGTGAACATAATCTATGAGTTTATTGACTAAACATAAAGGAATAATCACTCTCCAAGAATTTTCATCTCCCCTTTTTAATTTCTTCATTAAAATTCTATCTTTAAACCTATACCCCTCTTTAATTCTATCAGCATATCTACTTTTCTGACCTAATTTAGCTGGATCTGATAAGAAGTGAACTATTCTCTCCAGCCTAGCATCCTGTGCTTGCAGTAATTCTAAATTTGTATAATCTCTAACCATTTCTTCCCCTAACAAACTAGACATATTACAAATAATTATATTTTCAGTACTGGGGTTCTGATAATTAACAGAAACAAGATTGCGGCTAAGAATATCTGCAATGACATTATCCTGTCCTGAACAATATATGATTTCATACTGATACTGTTGGAGATAGAGGCTCCATCTGATTAATCTTTCATTATTAAGGTAACTCCTGTTGAGAAACTCTAAACTATGATGATCAGTTAATACTATAATTTTTGATCCCAACAAAAGCTGTCTAAGTTTTTGAAATCCCCACACAACAGCTAATGCCTCTTTTTCTGTGGTGGTATAGTTAAGTTCCGCTCCCCTTAAATGTCGGCTTAAGAAATATAAGACTCTAGGTTCCTTATTCTCATTAAATTGGTATAGAATCACCCCTAAACCGAACCCACTACTGTCGGTTTGCAAATAGAACTCTTTATTTAAATCTGGATAGGCTAAAATTACTGTTTTCAAAAAGTTATCTTTAATAATTTGAAATTCCCTTGTATGTTCCTGGGTCCACCTCCACTTTTCACACTTTTTTAATAAAACAGATAAGTGCATAGTATCATATGAAAATTTTTTATAAAACCTGTGATAGTAATTACACAGTCCCAAAAACGATCTCAAGTGCTTTCTGGTTTTAGGGACGGGAAACCTTTGAATGGCGGCAATTTTGTCTGGGTGAGGTTTGACCCCTTCAGCACTAACCAAATGACCAAGAAAAGAGATTTCTTGGGAAATTAAAATACATTTTTCTAAGTTGACTTTTATATTGTTATCTGAACACTCACAAAGAAACATGCTAAGATGCTGTAAATGATCATTTAAATTTTCCGAAGCAATGACAATATCATCGACATATATAACTAACAAATTTTTCAGTTCTTTTGAAAAGACCATATTCAAGCATCTGATAAGGCCAGCCCCACTATTAATTAAACCAAAGGGCATCCTTTGAAAAATATAAGATTGGCCCTGGTAACGGAATGCCGTATACTTTTGATCATTTTTGTGGAGTGGGATTTGCCAATAGCTGGTGGTTAAATCAAATGTGGAGAATATGCTCTTCCCTTTGAACTTCGTCAATAATTCCTGAATAGGTGATGGTATGTCATGCTCTGGGACAGTATGCTGGTTAAGTGTACGTGCATCCAGACAGACTCTAATGGATCCATCTTTCTTTTTGACTACTACTAATGGATTCACATAAGACGAAGGGCTGGGCTTAATTATTTGCCAGTCAATCATCTTATTAATCTGCTGTTGAACCTCTGCTTGGTATTGATAAGGAATAGGATAAGTACGCTGCTGGAAAGGCTCATTATCTTTCAAATTGATTCTATGGACATACCCTTTTAATATACCAGGTATTTTGGAGAAAACACAACGATACTGGAACAACAACTGGAAAAATGGTTTATAGTATTCTGTGCCAATAATACATGAACCATCCAACTTAACTTTAATATTTACATCAACTGTTGTCTCCTGTATGGTCATTAATTGATTCATCTGACTATTACAATTGACTACAAGAGGGCAAATCTCCTCTTTACATCCAAAAGTTTCATCTCTGTAATTAATATAACAATTATTTAGAGTCATGAAATCCGAACCAATTATGGCTTCATGAATCAAACCTGGCATGATTAAAAAGACATGCTCAAATTTGCACAAATTAATTTCTAATGTAATAAAAACCTGTCTATTAGATAACTTAGTCTTCTTTCCATTAGCAAGTATTACCCTAATCACCTTAGTTGGTAAAATTGGAATAGATTGGTCAGCTGACTGAATTTTCAAGTAAGTTTCTTCAGACAACAAGGAAGCTTGACTGCCTGAATCAATTAAGGTGTTGACAACAATTCCTGAAATGATAATCTTTATCATGGGACAGTTGTACAAGATAGGTGGCTCAGACATTTTGCCAGGTTCCAAATAATCAATGTCAAGGTCTATATTATTGATAATCCACATCATGCTGTTCCCCCTATGTTTAAAAATAGGGCCCCGAAGTGAGGAACGTTCCTGCGAGGTCCTTTTTAATTTAATGCCCCGCTACTTTTACTACCTTTTATATTTTTCTTTGGTATTGTTGGGATACCACTAGTAGAAGGCTGATTCTCATTCAGAATTCTACTCTTAACTGTTGGCCTACTGAGGTGGCTATTCTGTCTACCATAGGGATTCGTCCTATAATATCCTTTTTCTCTAACTAACTTCCTCCTTCCCATATGTGACCTATCTGCGAAATTGATATTACTCACCATCGGATGGGTGTCTCTATTTACCCTAATTCTATTATCAATATTCCTATCGCTGGTCTCTAACGAATCTAAAATTTCTACTACCTCTTCTATGGTATGTCTGTCAGCAGCAATCAAGATCTGCTCTATATGCCTCGGCAGATTATGGCGAATTATTCGCACAATTTGTGTCTCAGATAAAGGATAAGCTGTCAAGGTTTTCAATTTGATGGCCTGACTCCTGAAAAACTGAGTATAACTACCCTTATTTACATGATATCTTTCCTGAGATATCTGATATCTCAGGTTATCTTGGCGGTCTTCCCCCCAAAAACTGGCTAACATAAGATATTTGAAGTCTCCATATGTTTCTGGTTTAATAAATAATGATTGCCACCAGTCTTTAGATGCTGCACACAAATGGTTAGCGGCAATAGCAATCTTTTCTATCTCAGATAAATGACATAAGGTGAATAACTCCTCCAGATTCTGGAGATACTCGTGTGGATTCTCCAGATATTCACCTCTAAAAAATTTTATTTTTAAGAATTTTAAGGCCATGGAGCTATTACTTTCTGGCTCTAGCATGACTTTACTTCTAGCCTCATTTAATGGATCGTATATTGATTCTACTGGATTAATTACCATATGTAACTCAGATATTACTTGGTTATTATGACCATTATTTGTTTCCTTTACTTGAGTTTCAGATAAACCTTTACTTTGAACAACTTTTTTACTTTTTGTAAAATTATCCCTATTATAGTCTATAGCTTGCATTCGACTCTCTAATTCTAACTTATAGTTCTGCCATTCACAGTCTATTCTCTTTGAACTATCTTTTAGGCCTACATTTAAGTGTTTAATCTGTTGTTCCAATTGGTTAATAGTTTCATCTTTATCTATCCTGAATTTATCTTCTAACCTTTGATAGACTTTACTCTCACACTGAGTCATTAATTCCCCTATTTCATCTTGGAGATTATTATGTAATAGCTGTGCATTACTCTTTATTATATCATTAAAATTTTCTACTCTTCCCATAACTTGACTTAGCTCACTTTCTAGATTTTGATTAATCTCACATTGGGTTAACTCTTGAGTTTCTAGTTTAGCTATTAATCTGGTAATCTGGCTCTGACATCCTTTCACTACATTGTCAGGTTCTAGAGTTATATTTTTAACTTCCTCTTTCAAATTACTAACTTCACTTCTAGCACTGTCTAATTCTCCCTTAATAGATTCAACTCTATCCTGAATTTCTCTTTGAAATACTACTGTTTCCTTTTGATAATTTCTTATTTCCTGTACTTCATTGTTTAATACAATATATTGACTTTTAAAGTCCTGCTGGATAGCCTCAATCATATTTTCTGCCCTTTCAGAATTTGTTTCGATCTCTTTCCTTATTCTTATTTCCAGCTTTTCAGAGGCCAATTTTGATTCTTCTACATGATTTCTCAAATCTTCCCTTAAGTCCTTTATCTCCTGTACTTGATTGTCTAATTTAATATCTAAATTTTGTATCTGACTTTTTAATTCACTATTTGAGTTTTGGATCTGACTTTTTAATATACTATTTGAGTTTTGGATCTGACTTTTTAATTCACTATTTGATTGTTCTAATTTACTATTTGAATTTTGGATCTGACTTTTTAATTCACTTTTTAATTCACTATTTGAGTTTTGTATCTGACTTTTTAATTCACTATTTGATTGTTCTAATTTACTATTTGAGTTTTGGATCTGACTTTTTAATTCACTTTTTAATTCACTATTTGATTTTTCTAATTTTTTCAAGAATTCCTCCAATGTATTTCTCATTAATTGATCTGGCTCATTTTCATGTTTTCCCTTTATTATTGTGGCTTCTTCTGGGTTAGCTATATCCAAATCTTCCCCTTCCTCTTTTAATTCTACACTAAAATATGGAGTCTGTGTATCAGGGGATTGTAACTCTTGGGATCCTCCCAAATCCTCAGAAATACTATGATTATCTTTGTTTTCACTCATATTAAAATTCTAACTCTTTTAGTATTTAACAGTACTGAAATATTAGCAATGAACTATTAATAAATTTATCGATAAGAAATTATTGACAAGACATCCTGCCTCCATGCCTCTCCTACCAAAAACAATCTACACCAAAAACTATGCTCTGACATTTAATATCCCTAAAGCTCCAACATTAACTACTAAATATGCTCTTTTTTTTTTTTTTCTTCACATGCTTCTTGGTCCATATAAATCTCATTAGATATTATGTAATATAGCATAAGTGCCAATCACAAAACCAGACAAACAGATCATCATAAATGATAAAATCATTACAGTGTTTTATGGAATTGCCTACAGACTACAACATCATAAACTAACAACTTAATTATTTATTTTTCAGTGGCAAAAGATTAGATCATATAATAGATATTCACATAATATCTTATGGCTAAACAATTCATTATTGGCAAATATTTTTAATCAATGAATAACTAATCCATTCAAGTGCAAACAATATTAATATTGACTTCAAGAAAAGTTTACCAAATTCATCATGGCCAGCTATAGCCATCGATAGCCCCTGTAGTTGGGCAGCCATTTCTAACCCAGTAAAAAATAATTTCCTCTGTTTTATTCTGTAATTATTTATTAGTTTAGTTTGCACTAATTTTCAGGTTTATTGTTAAGGCAACCAAAATAAAGCAACATATCCATTAATTTTCCAATATGATCTAAAATACTTTTCATATAATACAATTGTACATTCAATTCTCTGAAGCCATGCCACGATTGTAATAACAACAATAATTGATCACTTATTAATTTAAAGAATAATTATAATAATATTAATCTCAGGGTTCTTTGTTTCATGTAAGGAAATGCTCGGCAGTATTGTGTTGTCGCATATGACTGGCATTCTGGTCGGCTATAGGAAACATTTATTTTACTTAAATTCAATGTGTCTTCATCTCTCATATCAACTGCTATATTATTTAAAGAGATGATAATTCTATTCAATAATGACGTATAATTTTGAATAACACAGCCTTTTTTTTTTTTCAGAATCTCAGTCAGAATAATAAAAAGACAAGGGTGCTTTTTGTGTCCTTCCATCATCCATGACAACACAATAATATAACTAAGATTTATTACTTAGACAATTTAACTAAATGGGAATGGAATAATGTGCAACCAAAGTTAATGGTTTGGGAATAAATTCATTTTTTTTCTTTACACAAAGGTGAATGTTTAGTCTTAAGTTTTCAACTCCATAAATAATTATCATTAAACTAAAATATAATGACATATTCCGATCTGCTTAACTTTATTTATCTGGTATATTAAGTTTTTAAGAATTTGGAATGATTTCGGACTCAAGAAAAGGTTTTGCAAATATTGTGCAAACACTTATATTTAGCATATAAAAACAAAAAAAATGAATCTACAACAAATTTTAACAAGACTATAATTTATTATTATCACAAAAAAAAATATATGAACATTTATTCAATAATCCCATAGTAATACAAAAATATAAAATATAACTGACATTAATCTGTATACTCTTTTGGTTATGGACTAGAGGTTACTACTTCTCCTGTATGCAATCATATGGATTGATTAACTAAAAGTACATTTCATTACCAATACATTGTTTATTAAATTTTGGTAACCTTGTAGAAGCTTTTATTCAAAATTATTGACTAACTATTTTTTTTTTTTTTTAATGATTAATCCAATCATCTGCAATATGCAAAATATTAAATTTATTTCTAATACATTTACTTTATTTATGGTCTTTAATGGGATAACCTATTCTAATTATAGGCCAGTTATCAGAAGTTACAATTACCGTCTTACATTTAACTTAATGCTAACTTAAGTTATGATACAAATTTTATTCATACGTATAATTTTAAATATGAGTATTATTTAATTACTAACCAGAATTAAATATTGCATTTGAATATTCCTTCATGTTATAAGCGTTTTAAATTACGCAATTTTAATTACTTTCTCCATTGATTTACTTGTCAAATACTAGCAATATTTAGCAGCACAATACAGATATTGATCTTAGTTACTAACGCACTATTTATACTAAATTGGATCTTGAGGAACTAACACCTCCAATATAACCTTTATCTTGCCCGAACTTTCAAAATTAAGCACAATAATCAACACCTTCCATGGTGGAGCTATCTTTATTTTCACATGAGGAATATGGAATAACCACGAAGGTCTGTAGAGTAATCTACTACATTAAAATATTTTGGTGGTTTCTTGCCTCTTACTTGGGCATACAACGAACACACACCAAATACAATCCTCTCCTGGGATTTAAACGAATGAAGCATACTAAATGCTAGATAAATTCTTGATCGTCCTATCTATGAGAATCGATCACTTGGGCTATAAACATACCCGAACATTATATTTAAAATCTTCCTCTCATGGAAAACAAAGCTTTTGGGGAGATCATTTTTCATCCCACAAAATAAATACATTATAATTATTACCTATGCGAATATTAAGCATATACCAATGCTATATCTGGGCAGGATAAGTAAATACACTGATTATAATAAACTTATGTTACCGTGTATACTTTGATCAACATCTGAAATCAATGGACATCATAAAATAAAAGTATAATAATTTTAATTTTAATAAAGGAACATTCAAAATAGTTGGTAGCATACTATCTTAAACTAAATAAAGTGGATGTGTTATTTAAGAATAATTAGGAATAAATTCCTCAATTAATACAGTATAAATTCGTTTCAAAACTTTAACAAGAAATATTTTGTTATAGCATTTTTTTTTTTTTTTTAGTTACTTCTGATAATTTTCAATATTTATTTTACCCCTTAAATATCTAAATATTTTTCTTTTACGTATCTAACATACAAAATTTCTACCTACAATTGTATGTAATAATTAAAACATATTTTATAGATTTTTTTTCTTTCGTGTTAAATATCAACTTAACCTATAATAATTATATTAAAACATACCTTTGTCATTACAAGGCTATTAAATATCACTTGACCATACAGACTTTAACCTATGTGATATAAAAAAAAAATACATATCATTTTATAACTTAGTTTTAAACAATCATTAATTAACAAGTGCATACTCTCTCATTAGAAAATGTTTTTCTGTTGAACAATTGGTCCAGGTGAAGAGCTTTATCCAGTCGTATTTCACGAAGCAAGTTTAAAAACAATAAACGCATGGTATTATTTCCTTTAAATAAAAGTTTTCTCTTATTTTGTGCATTTAATAAATTAGGTAAAGAAAAATATAGCAGAATTGAAGATTAATTCTTACTTGAATTAAACTACTACAATTTTGGGATCCAAGAAAAAAAATAGACTTCTAACATAGACGAATATTTGACTATAGACGATAAACATACACAATATTTTTTTTTTTTTTTATTATTGACGATATGTACCATTCATATTAGCTAGCTTACTTATGGACGAAAATGCGCAATTTTTCCGAGATTATTCTGATAATAACTGCAGCTGATTTACATGTATAGGAAGTTTTACTAACTCCAACTGATGTGTAATATAATATATCATTTATTTTTATCATTAAGTCACTAAGATATTTAGTTTTGTTCATACTTTAGGAATTATAAATTTTTTTTAACGGTAACTTCTCCGTAAGAATGCCCCTATATAACTCTTCCTATATTTACTCTGAGAAAGTTTATATTTTTTTTTTCAAAAAAAATATACAGGTGCATAATTTAATCTTATTTATCATTATTATTATTTCCAGACAATTCTTGGTGAATAAAACATATTTTAACGTATGTAACTACATTACTTGTAAAGGCAGACAATATTGAGAAAGAGCGCGAAAATGTTTCTACTTGATTTTCCTTGGTTTCAAAATATTTCTTTCACTTATTATTTTTTTTTTCTATACCAAGAAAATATTAACAAGTGATACAAAGTTACTAAATAATTATTTCTCATTTGGAAATCATTTATCTTCCTTAATTTAGACATAATAACACTTTTCGTGATTCCCTTAGTTAATTCTGTCATTTTTGAACTTTAGCATGAGACAATAAATTTTTAAGTATAAAAGGTTTTTAAATAGGTAGATGGCACAGAAATCAGGATATCTTATCAAAAAATTTTAGCCACACATGATATTATTAAAATTTTACTTTGATTACATTTATTTCTGCAAAATAAAATGAAAAAATTGAGTTACCAAATTTCAGCACTGTTCCTTCCTTGAAAACTAAAAGCAGACTATATATATACATTTTTTTACTTTAGCGACTTCTTACAGAAAAATAATCATTTGATTATAACATAAACAAAAGAAAGGAAAACTTATTACAATCATATAGTTTTCGGTATTATTTACCTGGATTACAAAGTAATTTGACAATATAAAAAAAAAAATAATACATTAAATTAACAATCTGTGATGTATAATTCTTTAAACATTATCTTTTTTTACAAAAAGAAATTACCAGAAGTTATTGTGCTTTATGATAAGACATTCATCCACTCTCCCCTCTACCCATCCAAAATCAATTACTGTTTATGATATTTGTTTTTTATACTATATTAATTTGCTTTAATTATTAATATCTTAATTAAATTATTCATGTTCTTTTTAAAAATGATATTGCATTACTAAATCTATTAGTTATTCACCCAAAACATGCCAAAGTGAGTGAATAGCATACTTTATTAATCAATTATTACTATGGTTATTTTATCTTTTTATTTCTTTAAAGAATAGCATTGTTTTCCTGCAGAAATAATGCCAAGTAAACCAAGTGTCAATAACACTAGGTTACAATATATATATATATATATATATATATATATATATATATATATATATATATATATATATATATATATATATATATATATATATATATATATATATATATATATATTGAAATAATGATTCAGAGCTTCAAGATATGATAGAAAAATTCTCAGATAAAAAATATAAATGATATATTTGAAGACAATAATTTAAAATATTAATATAGTGTTTACTGACTATTTATAGTCTCTGCTTTAAGTCTTATGTGATGTTATATTGCTAACATTACTAATATATGGTATGGCAGAAGATCTCTCAGCCCCTTATAGCTATTTGAGTTGAATAGCTGTATTTGAAGACATGTAGGTGTCTGAAAATTTCAGATTTTTCACTCAATAGATAATTTTTAGATAAATGCTGGCTTTGGGTTAGTATTTTTAGATCTAGTTTCTGAAGCTATCCTAGCACCTCTCTGAGGAGTGCCAAAGCATAAAACCATGGGCAGATGTTTGGGGGGGGGGGTTCCTGACAGGGATTTTTAAATGCTTTCTCTGGCTAAGCATTTATTACAAAGCTTGCTGAGTAATGGGCAATTACTCATTGTTTATAGTGTTCACTGGTTTTGATGGAATAAAATAAAGATTTATTATCATATATTATATGGTTAGATTCATATCTTATAGTCAGATTTTTATACATATAAAAAACATTCTGTATAAAAGTGGTTATAGAAATAAACTTGAAAGGAATGCTTTTATTAGAGATAAGTTAATATTAAAATGGAATATGTCTACAAGATTTTGAAAGAAAATTGATAATGGAACAATTTGCCAATTCTTAGAAATGAACCTGAGAATTAAATGCTTAATTAAAAAGCAAAAAATGGGATGTCAGATAATACAATTAAATATAGAAAGATGTGCACTTTGTATAGCCTATTAAGTATATATATATATATATATATATATATATATATATATAGATATAGGCTATACATATATATATATATATATATATATATATATTGTGCCCTTATCTATAGGTCATAATAAGGTAGAATGGTCAATTGCTAAAAAAATTTAAATTTTAAAATACGTTTGTGTAATATATTGATAATTGTATGATCGATTAGATTTTATAGTACAATTTAAGGCTGAAAATTACCTGGTATGTAAAAGTGTAATGGATTATTTTAAAGAAACAGTTAAATAAAGCTTAATTATATCCTTGCATATGGTTGTAAAAGCTGGCCATATAAAATAATACAGCTATAAATAGTTAAAAGTATATTAACAATCCAATTGTAATATTTTAAAACTAATAAATTAAATAAAAAAAAAACGATATGTAATATTATAATTATAATTAATATTCAAATCTAATCTAATATATTTTAAAATAAACTTTAGGATGGTGAGAATTATATTTAGTTCTACAAGTTTAAATTATTTTCCAAATTTTTTATAAAATATATCAGTTTTGGTAATTTAGACCGAGACGTAAATTAAAAAATCATCTGATAAAGTTAGTAATCATGTGACTGTATATTATATACCTTCACACACACGCTTGTTAGAATATAATAATAAAGTTTGTGAATTATGGAACTAAATGTAATTGATGTCTATCGTTGAAATGAATGTTGAAATATTAAATATTTATTTTAAATGTTTAAATGATGTAATATTTAAGTAGTGTTTAAAAGTTGAATACAGTTA
Organism: Epiperipatus broadwayi; assembly: GCA_028023455.1. Taxonomy (NCBI): domain Eukaryota; kingdom Metazoa; phylum Onychophora; class Udeonychophora; order Euonychophora; family Peripatidae; genus Epiperipatus; species Epiperipatus broadwayi. The sequence goes on from JAQFVV010000040.1 coordinate 3,526,347, forward strand.
ATAAAAAAAAAAATTAAATATTTTATTTAAATAAAAACAAGATAAATTAAATATTAATATTAAAATAGATATTAAATATTATTTTAATAATTGTTTTAAAGTTTAAATAATTTTGATAAAACTATAATTGAGTTTAAAAATACTATTCTAAGTAATATTTTGAAACATGACATCATAAATTCTTTATTTTAAAGAGGTTTAATCTATTATAGAACTAAAATGTGTAAATTTGTTCGCGCTAAAAAAGTCATTAACCAATCAACGGAGGTATTTTAGCAGACAAAATATAAGAATTAGACGGAGCGGGAGAAAGTAATGTGTAAGTGAAGGAGGGAGTAACATATTTTTTAGCTGTATAATATCGTAAGCTAGAAAAGTAATATAATTTTAAAATTTTGTATTTGTTTTAAAAGTTTTTTAAAGATAATATTTTGAACTACCTTTACATGGAGGGCTAATTTTAAAAGTTTTCTTACCAGATATTTTATTCAAGTTTAGCCAAAACCTTGCAGTAAAAATGGAAATACTACAGAAAACAGTATATAGAAGTTATGATAAAGTAAAAATATTTGTAAAGTGCCTTGATACAGCTTTATTTATGCTCAACCAGAAACTTATTATTGTAACTCAGAGGAATATAATTTGGACGCTATACGGAAAACTTAAAAGAGAAGTTTACTTGCCGTCAGAAAAATTTATGACGCACAAATTTATAAGGCTACTCTGAAGTTTTTTTTTTATTCTTCTCTATGGAAAAATTAAGATGCGTATATTATAAAGAAAAAATTATGTAAAAGTTATAACAGAGAAAGAATGTTTATCTTTTTAAAGGAAACATTACAAAAATATAGTTACCAGAACTTTAAAAGAAAAGAAAAAATTACCGAATAATGATATGAAAGAGCTATTGTGTTTTATGGAAAAAAGAACAAAAAAAAACTTTCTCTAAGAGGAATTGGAAAATATTAAAAAGTGTTCATTGGAGAAATGCTTGATTTGGAAAATATAAATTTAAATTACTTAATGAAAATGGATCCATGGAGACAGAAAAATTTACTGAATATTTAAATCAAAGTACCTAGAAGATGCATCATAGAAGTTGCGTGGGAAAATATTAGCAGAAAAATATTAGAAGAGAATATGTAGACGTTTTTCTTTACGGGATTAACTAATATCATAATTAATAATTGTATTAAATATAAAAACCAAGGATTATCATTCATGAATGTTTATTGAACGAAGTAATATTTGTTTTGCCTTAAAATTTAACAAGCAGGGAGAAGAACATTAAGTGTCTGAAGAAGAAATAGTAAACATTTTTTTTTAGCTTTAATATGAACGGTTTTCAAGAAAGTTTGATAAAGAAGTACAGTAAATATAGTTTAAATATTTTTTACTAATTTATTTAGAATATAAAATGTTATGTGAGATTAGGGAAAACATATAAACATAAATTTAGTAATATTAAAATTTAAATATAATAGCTTGATAAAATTATAAAAATATTGTTTAAAAATAAAGTGTATGGATGTGAATCTTATATCTACAAGGATAAAATGGATGGTGAAGCCTACGGAATGCGATCGAGAAGATAAAGGTAATTTTGGTAATTTTAATAGTTGTTTATAATGCATAATGTATTTTTTTTAGATTATCTATTGGCCTAAGAATGAAGTGTGAAAGTTTAAATTATATGTACACATTTTATACAACATTTTTAACATATAATGAGATAGGAGTAATTCGGAATATGCATGCAATAATTTATTTAAAGTATATTAATAATATAATTTAACAGAACAATTGTGTGATTCTTTTGAACTTTCATGTGATAAAGTATTCAGATATTCAAATAGTTTGTAGATGATTAAATATACAGAAGAAAGTAATAAAAAGATTTTCTTATAGAACAGTGGAATAGTTTTAAAATAAATGAATTTTATTATTGTTAGTAATGCAGATATGTATTTGTCGATGTACAGTATAGAAAAATCTTGAGAAATAAGATTGGATAGTGACTTGGAAGTACTAGTGGAGAGGAAACCAAGATGATGTTTTTTTTTAAGAAATAGGAAAAATAAAGGATTTGGATCATATTTAGTTTTGTGTGATTTCAGTATAGTTAACTAAGCCCTATGACTGAACACATATAGTTTGGACAGTGTTTTTGCATATCTTTAAACTTTGGATGTTATAATAAAGCTGAAGAAATAGCTTTAACATCGCTCCTATAATAGAGGTTGGTAGACAGGTAAAGGTCACTCCTCTATAGTGTCTTTTAATTCACTGTGCCATGATTGTCAAGGTATATGACGAGTAATATTCTAGTTGTATTTTGATCCTATGCATCTATCTTCGCTATCCTTATTTTGTGAATCTGCATCGGTCAGAAAGATATTTTCAAAGAAATAATGAATAAAATAGAACTGAAGATATGTTATCATTTATGTAAGAATAGTTTATTTGCTGGAATGTATAGAATTGTATAACTTTAACCCTTTTCCCGCGTGCGACGAGGCTCCTCGTCGACATCTGAAATCACTCTAACTCAGTTCGTTTTCATACGAAAATTTTCGTTAAATACGTATTGAATTCGTTTTTAAAAGTTCTGTACGATGGTGACATCTTCCGATTTATTTTAGAAGTAAAAAATAGAAAAAAAACGCATTTAAACCTAAACAAAGAAGGAACATTATTTGTGATTGGTTCTTAGCATGCTCTCAGCCGAAAAAGGCATTCTGATTGGCTGGAAAGAACAAAGAAACTGCCTGATCAAAGAAAATAAAGAAAAATGCTGAGATTTTCATTTCAATACGATTTAAATTATTATTAAATAATATTTATGGAAATTAAACATAATTTTCAGAGAGAATAATAAAAAAACAAAATTATTTTCGAAAAATATTGAAGATTTTAGTCCAAATATTGAAGTTGTAGTAAAAAGAAATATTTACTTTTCTATAACGTAAAAGTCGATCTTTTTGTTTACATTATAACTTTTATGTTGCCGATGTTGAATATTTTAGAATAAATAAATAGCAATTTATTTTTGAAAGAACTTTCGTTTTTTTCATGACCTGAAAAATTAATTATATACTTTTTATAAATGTATCTGAGTTGAATTTAATATTATAGGCGAATATGTTTTAACAATAGGCTTTGTCTTCAGTTTGTGAGTTGGCCAATTAAAAGATTTGATTTTTATCTGATACAACCAATGATAAAATTAGCGGTTTAAGGGTTAAAATTGAAAGTCCAAAATATCATAAAGAGAGAAAGAATCATATAATACCTTGTAAAATTAATTCAGAAATGAATATAAGATTTTGAAAGAAATCTAAACCAAGTATTTTAAAAGTGATAATAAAATTTGAATGAATTTTTTTTTTAAATAATATTTAGAAAATAAGTATTGCATATTTATTAAGAAAATAGTCCAATAATGTACAATAGACATATACTTGTGCATGGTATATTAATAGTTGTAATTATATCATCTGAAGTAAGGCTTGAATGAGAATATTAGGATTAATAAACAACGGATAATGAACAATAAAAACCTAATACCGAATGTAGAACAATGTTTTGACTTTGTACGATTCCATACAACCAATATAAAACTAAAATTTTAGTATTTTGTAGAATTTTACTACGAATGTAAATTTTGTAAAAAAAAAAAAATAAAATAAAATATAATTTTAATAATATTAGGGATGCAAAGTGTTTGTGATAATCATATAAGAAATGCATTTTGTAATAAGCTAACCATAATAATAAATCAAGTAATAATACTGTATTTTCTTAAGTGTTAAAAAGATAAGATTTAACTAGGAAAAAATAAATAATATTTTGATTTCATTTTATAAATTAATAAACTAAGTTGAGATATGAAAGTAAGGGATATCCAATGTATATAGTGTAAAAATATTGTTAATTTATTTATGTTGTTAATAAACTTTGTTTTAAATTTGTTCTAAAGTTTTTGTGTCCGAGTTGTTATTTCTCCACATGGATGCATGAAATCACGATACATTTATAATTGAAACAGACATATAAATTTTGCACAAAAGGTAAACATAAAAATGTTATAATAATTTTGAGAATTTATTGATATGTTAAAATTAAAAGATCATAATTTTATATTATTTATTGGTCATAAGTCGGTTGCCACAATATTACATTAAATTATATGCTAATGTTGCCACACGTATTCTGTTGTCAGATTATTAAAATACTACCACGTACATATTTATTTATTTTATTTAGGAAGAAATAAGATTATATTATATTATTATTGTTATTATTATTTTATTATTATTAGTTGCTGTGTAGTAGATTATGACATAAAATTCCCTTTTCATATTTTACTACCGTAATTTTAAATTAGCTAGAATACAATTTCTGAACCTGAGATTTTATTTATTTTACTTCATTTTATTTAATTAAGCTAGATTCTTGTTATAAAGAAGATTAAGATAGGATTATTATTTTAATCATAGTGAATAGAGCTTAGAAAGTCGTAAGAATACTATGAGTTAGTTATTTGGTATAGTAAAAAGGGGGGAATAGTGTTCTTATGCCATTGAGATAGTATCACGTGGATAATGTCTCAATGTAGTCTATCTCGTTCCCCGTATTGTCACTCCATGTCTCATGAAAATAGTAAATATTTGTTAATTCATTTTAAAATTGAATCGTATTTGTATTTTAAAAATTAGAGCTAGTAATCATTTTAATTAATGCTGAATATTTCATTTATTTATTTGTTAACTGAGCTAGAACCCATAATATTCGTAATAAACAATATTTTTGGGGTGAGGATGCGCGAGGGGAGGTTAGAATATATATATATATATAATTAAAATTACACCAAATCCAAAATTCAACTAGACCAGCATAAAAATAATATTAAAACACAACCAAAGGTTTCACTGCTACAAGTTGACTTCTCAAGTGTAAAGAACTACAAAAACTATACAATATATATATATATATATATATATATATATATATATATATATATATATATATATATATATATATATATAATATTAACCATTACCCACAAATCCATTCACTTTCCATCCACCCTTACTATTAAAAGAACTCTTAAATAAGTTAATTGCTTCAGAATAATAAATTTTCAATAATAAAATTTTTTTAATTCCTCTTTTGATTTCATTTCTCTCAAAGAACACAACCTTAGCTTCATCAAAATCAATAGTGTGACCTGTATCTTTTTCATGGACATACAAAGCAGAACTAAGATATCTATTTTTAACTCTACTTTTATGAACCTTTATCCTTTCATTTAAACTCAAACTACTCTGATCTATGTATACCTTCTTATAAAATAAACAAGAGATAAAATATACTACTCCAGAAATAGTCTTTCTATCAAAAATTTCTTTTGTATTATTTAATAAATTATTCAATCTAACACCCCTTTTCCAAGCAATTTTTTTATTTCCAAACAATTTACTATTTCTACATATAATTTTATAAGAAGAGAATTTAAATGGCAAAGAAATAAAATAATATTTTTCTTTATCCTTTACATCCTTACAAATATTACTATTAAATAAAATACTTTTAACAAATTTATCAGAGTAACCAACCCTCAGGTAATCTTTATAAAATTGACATTTCCGAAACAAAGCTACCCTACTACAATTATTTAATATATTATTCCTATGACAATCATTCCTTAAAGCAGCTACTTTATGAGATACAGACTGATAGCTATCAGGTTTAATTATAGATCTTAATTCTTTACTTTTAACTAAATGACTGCACAATAAACAATTAGTTTCTATATTTCTAATCACCAAAAGATCTAAAAATTTTAACTTACCAAAATCTAACCCCTCTCCTTCTAACACAAATTTTATAGAAGGATCAAAACAATTAAACTCATTTACAAATTCCTTCAATTTATCATTCTCAACTACAAATAAACAATCATCAACATATCTGACAAATAACTTTACATATAAACAATTCTTTTTTAATAATAATTTCCTCTTCAATATAATTAATATAAACTGAACATACTAAAAAAGAAATAATATAACCTATTATCCACCCTTACTTAATCTTATAAAAGTTACCTTTATAAGTAAAATACATAGAATCTTCCAATAACAAAAGCAAATCTTTAATTACCTTAATTTTATTTTTTGATAAAGAACATTTCTTAATCAAAAACAGACATAAGAACATCAATACTGCTTAACCTATTAACAGGATGATACATATTTTCAATATCTAAACTGCCAAATACCCAATTACTTTCCATTTTAAAATTATTAAACTTATCAAAAGCCTCAAAAGAAGAAGAAACTGTGTAATGACCAAAATCAACAAATTGTTTTAAAAAATTATTCACGAATCTAGAAATACTCTCTATGACACTACTTGTAAAATCAAAAATATATCTTAAAGGAAAACCATCTTTATGAGTTTTAATGTTCGCAAACATCTTAGCTGATATGAAATCATTTGGATAGCATTTTAAATAATCTATTCTATTAAAAAATTTTAAATTAACCATTTTTTTCATAATATCTATCAATTTTCTTTTAATCAAATTACCTGGATCTTTATCTAAAAACATATATTTACCATTATTTAATTCCCTATCCATTTTCTCTTTGAATTCATCTCCTTTCATAATGACAAACCTACCAGCTTTCTCTTCATGAGAAATGATTACATCATTAGCAATTAACCTATTCTTAACATGTCTAACCTCAGCAGGATTAACCACAAATTTTTCTTTCCTTTTTAAAATTTTATTCAAAATCGATTGAATACCAACTTTCTATTCGTCACTCAAATTACTAGACTCAATAGATGAAATTGTATCAAAAACTATATTTTTTGAATGAAATGGAACAAAATTAGGGCCTTTACCAAGGATATCTAATTCTCTATCATTTAGCTTAATATCAGGAAGATTAACAACTCTATCATCAGAAGCATTACTCTTATACCCTTTATCACTGCAATAAATTTTATTAACTCTCCCAAACAACCACTTTAATTTTCTTTCATATTTTTTACAATAGAAATTTGACCTATTCTGTCTAAATTGCCTCATAAAAAAATTCAAAATTGAATAATCAAAATCTTGCCTCCTGTCTAAATAATATCTATGTCTTGTATATACATTAATAAATTTGTAAAACTTTACAAAATTTTCTTTTAAAAAACTATTCAAAATATATGTTTGTAACTTAAAAACCGAATTCCTATTTTGAAGCAACTTTTTATTTCTACTATAATTAATAACACAACACCTAGGAAAAATACTAAATTCCCTACATTTTTTAAGAAAATAAATCTGCCATCTTAAACACTCTATCCTATCACTCAATGTAGATAAATTTTTAATTCTTCTAATATCATTCAATGGAAAATTATTAAGAACTAAACTCCACAAACCCATATTAAAAAACAATTACAAATACACTTATAAATTAAAACATACACTCACACTTCTCTCTCTCTCTCTCTCTCTCTCTATATATATATATATATATATATATATATATATATATATATATATATATATATATATATATATATATATATATATATATATATATATATATATATAACTAAATAAACACAAGCATATACTCTTTCAACCAAACTCAAATAAAAAATTTAATATACATAAATAAAATTCAAATATATCAAAAAAAAATATTTACACTACATCAACAAAACTACTCTTAAATGCAAAGAAACTCATTAAAATATAAACATTACAAGCATAAAGCTAAACTAGTCAATATATAATTAAAATTACCCCAAATCCAAAATTCAACTAGACCAGCATAAAAATAATATTAAAACACAACCAAAGGTTTCACTGCTACAAACAGACTTCTCAAGTGTAAAGAACTACAAAAACTATACAATATATATATATATATATATATATATATATATATATATATATATATATATATATATATATATATATATATATATATATATATATTAACCATTACCCACAAATCCATTCACTTCCCATCCACCCTTGATATTAAAAGAACTCTTAAATAAGTTAATTGCTTCAGAATAATAAATTTTCAATAATAAAGATTCTTTAATTCTTCAATAGATTCAATCGATTTTGAATAAAAGTTTAAAAATGAAAGAAAAATTTGTGGTTAATCCTGCTGAGGTTAGACATCTTAAGAATAGGTTAATTGTGCTAATGATTCAATCATTTCTCATGAAGACAAAACTGGTAGGTTTATCATTATGAAAGGAGATGAATTCCAAGAAAAAATGGATAGGGAATTAAATAATGGTAAATATATGTTTTTAGATAAAGATCCAGGTAATTTAATTAAAAGAAAATTGATAGATATTATGAAGAAAATGGTTAATTTAAAAATTTTTAATAGAGTAGATGATTTAAAATGCTATCCAAATGATTTCATATCAGCTAAGATGTTTGTGAATATTAAAACTCATAAAGATGGTTTTCCTTTAAGATTTATTTTTGATTTTACAGGTAGAGTTGTAGAGGGTATTTCTAGATTCTTGAATAATTTTTTAAAACAATTTGTTGATTTTGGTCAATACACAGTTTCTTCTTCTTTTGAGGTTTTTGATAAGATTGATAATTTTAAAATGGAAAGTAATTGGGTATTTGGCAGTTTAGATAATGAAAATATGTATCAGACTGTTAATAGATTAAGCAGTATTGATGTTCTTATGTCTATTTAGATTAAGAAAAGTTCTTTATCAAAAAATAAAATTAAGATAATTAAAGATTTGCTTTTGTTATTGGAAGATTCTATGTATTTTAATTATAAAGGTAATTTTTATAAGATTAAGGAAGGGTGGATAATAGGTTATATTATTTCTCCTTTATATTAATTATATGAAAGAGGAAATTATTATTAAAAAAGAATTGTTCATATGTAAAGTTATTTGTCAGATATGTTGATGATTGTTTATTCGTAGCTGAGAATGATAAATTGAAAGAATTTGTAAATGAGTTTAATTGTTTTGATCCTTCTATAAAATTTGTGTTACAAGGAGGGGGGTTAGATTTTGGTAAGTTAAAATTTTTAGATCTTTTGGTGATTAGAAATGTAGAAACTAATTGTTTACTATGCAATCATTTAGTTAAAAGTAGAGAATTAAGATCTCTAATTGAACCTGATAGCTATCAGTCTGTATCTCATAAAGTAGCTGCTTTAAGGAATTATTGTCATAGGAATAATAAATTAAATAATTCTAGTAGGGTAGCTTTGTTTCAGAAATGTCAATTTTATAAAGATTACCTGAGGGTTGGTTACTCTGATAAATTTGTTAAAAGTATTTTATTTAATAGTAATATTTGTAAGGATGTAAAGGTTAAAGAAAAATATGATTATTTCTTTGCCATTTAAATTCTCTTCTTATAAAATTGTATGTAGAAATAGTAAATTGTTTGGAAATGAAAGAAATGCTTGGAAAGGGGTGTTACATTGAATAATTTATTAAATAATACAAAAGAAATTTTTGATAGAAAGACTATTCCTGGTGTAGTATATTTTATCCCTTATTTATTTGTAAGAAGGTATATATATATATATATATATATATACTTTTAATGTTATATATATTGTAACGAGACAGCGTTACATCAGTATTAAATCTAGGAAGCATAGATCAGAACGGGACAAATCGATAAACACACACACACCAGCAAGCAACCTAAAACACTCGTAATTTTATTTTCGTAACGTGTAATAGTTTTCTTCCTCCCATAAATACATTTCTAAAACACATTGATAAAATACAGACGGTAAACGTCTAATTAAATGATTAAAGCTTTCAGATAATAAAAAATAATAACAAAACATAATTTGCTCTCCTAAATAATAAAATATAATATGCTCTCCTAAATAGTAAAATATAATTGTCAATCAAAGACACCACGGGGTATTTAAAAATGTTTATTTTAGAAATATAGTTTTAGCTAGAATAAAACTTATAGAAAAGAAAATGCTCGACTTCTAAATTTAATATAGCTTGTATTGTTCTGGTAAAACACACGCACACACGCATGCATCCGAGGTGTGAAGGATAAGGTTGGTTGAGTGAGATTGCAAAATGAGATTGTCTCAAAATAAATATTGCCTTTAGCACAAAGAGTGAGTGCACAGATACCTCAAACGCGGACCTGAACGACAACTCCAGGAACAGGGAACTCTGGGGGGAGATTGGATCCCAAGATAAGGATCAACCTTTATAAATACCAGTCAAAACCTATTCAATGGTCGATCCAATTCGATTGATACGGGGATTCAGTTTTGTTTTCCGATTCTGTGTATTCCGAGTTATCACCTGCTCATTTTATTCCGATGCGTATGTTTTTTTTTACAAATAGAGTTGTTCTGAATTAGCTTGATTTATTCCTCAGTATTTAAAATGATCATTATGAAATTAATACCAAGAGCGTCGATTGTCATGAGGGGCTAATAAACCCTTCAGCGATTGATCGGCGCTCCGCTACTGAAATATCTCCGAAGCTATGAAAGTTCGATAACATCGTCGTGTGAAGTTAATGCTCCTAATAATAGTAATGTTCCGTGAAATATCCAAACTCGTCCCGACCAATCGATATTCGTTGTAAACCAGCAAATCACTCCAGCATGGAAAGCATCACCTGCGTTCAAATCCTCGTAACACGTGAAGCAGCGGAAAACCAAATCAAATCCTAGGTAAATATGTTTTATATTATGTTCACTCACTCAATTTATAAACTCGTCAGGCAATCTCATAATTAACCAACATAAATTTGCACAAACAAACCTTAAAACTTTCCTCATCATGATAATTTATCTTTGTAATAGAACTTTGTAAACATGAACTTTGAACTTAAGTGAATCTAAGGAAAGATAAGATATTTTTCTCAAATAGAAAGGAACTTTATCTCGATAGTCACATTATGTTATGTTTAATTATGATTCTCTGTGAGCGTGAATGTATGTGCGCATGTGTAATAAATCAATTAATAATGTTTTCTTTTCATATTTAATAAATTTGTTCAATATCTAATCAAGTCGAGCATTTCTCAAATCTTTTCACACACACTCAAAACCGTAGTTTATTTATTCTTTAATGACTTATCTTTGAAGTATATTTAGTTAAATTTAATTTTCATTTCAATTTATTTACTTTATTAATTATGTCAACATCGTGCCGTAAGTCACGATGTTTCTTATTTAACCTTAGTTAAGATAGATTTAAGAGCGGGCGGGTCTATAATCAATCGAAGTAAACGTCAAATAATTATGTTATATACGATACATCGGGGGGATGAACTTGTAAGCCTAGTGTTCGGGGCGTAAACGAACCACCTCGTTGATCAGTGACAACCAATAAATGAATCTTATGCTGCAGTCGACTAATTAGAGAACCAAGCTGATTTTTCATTAGCGGACAATGCATCTTTTCCGGGAGGAGTCGTCCTCGAAACAATCATGTAACGACCTTGAGAAATCTTATTGGTCCATGCTGGGAGTTTGGAGCTAGTGGGTGGGATTAGACTTCGAAATCTTTTGACATGATGTAAGGTGATGCGAGTAATTAAAATCCACTTAAATAATCGTATCTGGCGCCCCCTTGTGTGGACAGTGAATAACTGTCGATATAAGAAAATAAATAAAGCCTTACGCTATGTCATGTTTATTTCGAAGCCCGTAATCTCGGTTATAGAAGGGCGGCCGGTTACAATATAGTAAAAGATAACAATGAAAGTTTTAATAGAAAAATTTTATCTACTTCATGTATACTTACATAATAAATAATTATTATATGATTTTATTAAACTCCCTCTGTCTTTTAGTTTGATTGATTACATCAAATTTTCTAACTCAATTTTCTCTCTTGTTTCCAAACTGTGCTTACATTTGTATTTATGAATGGCAATACATTTTGTTAAAGTTTGTGAACAATTGAAACAAAAAAATGAAAGCAAAATTTACATTTTGTATTTATATATGACATTAATGAGAAGTTATTGGCATCCCTCAAAATTTTAAACTGAATAATTGATTAAAAACTGACTTCATTAATTCAGTGTTATATATATAAAACTAAAATATAGAAAATAAAAAATCAAAAGAAAATTTAAAAAAAAACTTTTAGTCACAAAAATGAACTAAAAAGTAAAAAAATAAAAAGCATGGTGAGCTCATGTTTAGCTCTTTTAAATTTGACATTTTCTATTGTTTCCATCTGGTGAGAGTTTTTGAAAATGTTCAACCTTACTGTCTGTATAAAATTTTTATTCTATATTAAAACTCAATAAATTGGCCTTGAACGTTTTTAAATTTAATTTTATAAATGAATAATGTTCTTAAAAGTCACATCTTATATTTTTAAATATTTAAAAACTGATGTGTAAATAAAAACAATGTATCACAAATGTCATCACAGATGTTTAAAAATCCTAAGTTTTTTTTTTTATAAATGTAAACCAATGAATGTAGATTTATTCTAAATCCATCACATTCTTCTTTGAAGTTTGATATTTGCTTTATAATTACTACAATTATGAAAAGATTTTAACATCATTGAAAATGACATCACAAAGCTACTGTTTTATTTCCTTATACTGCAACCAAGTTTTTTAACTTCTGTTTTTAAAAATAAAACACAAATGAATAAATTGAATGTGTGTGTGCATTTCTTTGTGTTTTAAATAATAATCAGCCAATTGCTGCATATCAAAAATATTTTATATTCAAGCAAAAAAGGAAATTTTTTTAATTCTAAAAACTTTGCATGAAAACTAATCCAGAAGGAAGTGAACACCTTCTGGGCATTTTTATCTGTTATAAACAATAAAACCTTAGATATAGGCTGCAGACCATATAATATTTACATCTTCAGATTTTTTTCTTGAATTAACAATCAATAAAAACATTATAGGAAATCGGTGTTATAAAATCTTTAGTTAATGTCACTTACAATAACATTAAAAGAGTTGTAAAGCATTAGAACAAACATGCTTTTCTAAAGAAAACACCATAAATATGAGCATTATTAAGTTAAATGGCTTTAGTTTCATTTGTAATGAATTTTTACACATTTCTTATCAAGCAAACATTAACATTTAACTTTTTAAAATTTAACATTCCTCATGGTATTTTGCTACTGTGTATAGCAATGCTATTCAACCATTTTTACAATTTGAGCTACATTTCTATAGTAAGTTATTCAGCAATCTAATCTCATATATAAATCACATTCCTCAAAATGGATATCTAATTATGTACAACTATGCAGTTAAAAGCATTCACTCACTTCGGATGATCCACTCTTCCAGTCCTAAAAATTAAAAAAAAAAAACTAAAAACTATATTTGTGTTTTTTTTTAAAATTTATTTATAATTTTTAATTACTTTAATACAAAAAATAAAACAAACATGTTCAAATAAAATATTTATTTCTCAAATTTTGGAAAACCAAAATTAGAAAAAAAAAACAAACAGATTGTTTACAAATTCACAAGTTACAGGACATGCTGGTTGATTTTTTAAAAAAGTTAATATAAAATTTTGGAATCACAATATTTTCATAGTTATGTTAATATGAAAGAGACGCCAATTGAAGACAATCATTCAGCTGATTATTTGTAATTTGATTTCTTAATTGGTTTTTTATGATGTTCATATTTAAAAAGCAGATTCTGGCAAATATGTCAATTCAAAACATCACAGAACTTTTCGTGAGCAATATCAATTAATATTGGACATTTTTGATATAGAAATTTCCAAATCACTTCATTGTTTATTGATTTTGAATATAAACTAGTATAAATATTTAATACCTCAGATTCTATTTCAGCTTGGTGTATATTAAAACAACTTAATTTTATTTGAAATGTATGTGGTGTAGGTTTTTTTGATATGGATTATTGTTAAAAGATACATTCATTTCACTTTTATTAAAATCTTTAAATCTTGGATTTATTTCTTCCTGAACTAATTCTATTTCATGAATAAGTTCTTTTAAATCACAGTGAGTTCTCAATTTTGTTCAAAATTTTTTAACAAATATGGGGGACCTAGCAATGGCCTAGCAGTTAGCATAGCTGCCTTCTAAGCAGCTGGCCCGGGTTCACTTCCCAGTCAATGCTTTGACACATGAAAAAAAATGGGGGCTATCTAAATTTGCAGTCATTTACATTTTTTTCTTTAACAAAGTTAGTATTTTTGAAAAGTTTTTTTTTAACTTAATGTGTAAATTAATTTTTTTATCTCTACATTGTAACTCTAAATTTAAAATGCATAATTTCAAACAGAAATCTACTAAAAATGATATGTATAACAACCATTTTATATCACTCAATTGTGGATAAATATTTCATTTTTTATCAAGGAAAACTTTAATATCATTAATTAATACAAGAAATCTTTCTGAAAATGTATTCCTGCAGAACCAGCAAACAATATTGTACAACAGAATCTTCCTATGGTCATCTGCTTATAATTTAATAACTGCCATTGCAGGACTTTTCCTCAACAAGATTTTACGATTTGAAATGTAATATCCAAAACATTTCTCATGATGAATCTTTTTACTATCCTGTACTTGTTGATGCATAATACAGTAGTACATTAAAAAATCTGGATATTTGCCATCATTTTTATAAAATAAAATAAAGCCTGATTAATTACCTATTTTTACAGAAGCACCATCAGTAATAGTTGACGCAAGTTTAAAAAAATGGAAGTTTGTGTTGACTCACAAATTTGCCAAATGCCTAAAAATATCTTCTCCCCTCGTCCTTTCCAGTAATGATATAATTTTTCAACAGTTCTTTTTTTACTTTAATAATCTTGAAATATCATATAAATAAGTACCATTAACTGAGCAGTATCAGACGTCATGTAATTTATCAAATTGTAATGAAAATGCAGTACACTGGTGAATATTTGACATTAACTGAGTATTATTATCCGCACTTCAAATTTCAACTATCATAATCATTGTTTTTTAACATTGTAAATCTTTAATACTCAAAATGATTTCATTCTTATTTTTAAAATCAGAAAATAAAATTTTTGCTATTGCAAGAAACAATTCTTTTCTTAACTCTCCATCAATAAAAGGCTTTTTTGCTTTTGCTAATAAATGATTTCAAAGGTGCAATAGAAGTTGATATTGGTTTATTTATTACTTTTTAAATAATATTTTGCTATCCAGAAAGTCTTGTGTTTAAATTTATAATTTTTGATATAAATATTCACAATTTTTTGGAAAATCTTCATTCCATTTTGTATGCAGCAATCAAAAATGTCCCTCAATGTTACTCTTTTTTTGGAACTGCTACAGATGAATTGTAAAGAAAACAACAACATTTTCTATTACTATTGTAAAGAAATAATCCATTTTCCATTATTCATTAATGATTATCTTCAAATTAAAAAAATGAAACTTTTAAAAATATTATTTGAAATAGAAAATGTTTATAATTTATCAATTAGTGAACAAAATAATGGTAAATCCAATGACTAATTTAGAGCAACAAAAAGTCAACTGCAATTCTAACAGTGAATAATGGAGAGTGTGTGATATAGTTATGAGTAACCACTGGGTAAGTGGAATTATAAATGAAACCCAAATGATGTGCTTTGCTTATAATTGTATTCACTTGACTCACTGTTTGACTTCCACTGATCCAAATTAATTTATTTATATGACTGATTTGACAATTTTAACAAAATATAAATAAACAATAGTAATACACTTAAAGAGAATTAAAAAAGAATACAAAATGATAAATAAAATAGTGTTTTCAAGTCTAATTAAATCTTTAAGTAAGGAGGGATAAACACGAGAAACCAAAAATCACAAGGTTAATTTTGATATACCATTCACGAAGCAACTAAGTCCAAAACATTGCTATAACAATATGCGAGTCAGATTCCTAAATAATCATTCAAATATATATCTCTACTTTTTGTATCCAAGCTAATATATTTCTCAGATAAAACTCTCCTTTTATATAAAACATACATTGGCATTGGTATAAAAAAGTGGGTATTATTTGTAAGTTTATTTCAATGATTCTTTTGTAATCAGATTTGAGAAATATCATAGTTTATTTATAAGTTGATTAAAATCATTAGAATCTTTTTTTTTAAATTAAAGTATGACTAAAATAATTTCTAAACATGAGGATCACATATTTTCATTTATAAAAGCTGAAAATTATTTTTTTAAAATTTTTAGTGCATTTACATAAAAAAACGATAGTTATATATATATATATATCATCACAGCTTAGCAATGGGTTTATTATTTAGAAATTTTTTAAATAGTTATTCCATACTAATATTTAAAATACAGGCACTCTTCATATACTTGTAGCCTAATTGTAAATACAGGGGATTTGAACTCAGACTTTCAAGCATGTTTCAACTATCCACACTATCTCATATCACTGATACACATGATCCCTCACATGTAAAAAAATATCAATAATCACCAATATACATATAATTACCAATATACCCAGAGTGCTGATTCAGCACAAAATACGTATATTGGTGATTATTGATCGTTTCTGCATGTGTGGAATCATGTGTATCAGCGATCTGAGATAGTGTGGATAGCTGAAAGTTGCTTGAAAGTCTGAGTTCAAATCTTCTATATTATTCTATACTAATATATCTCATTAGATGTCTATTTTGTTTTCTTATTATTTGATATTAGTTTATTATTTTAAATAACTTTATATTTTATCATTGTCTCATATATAAATATATCATTTGATGAACCTACAATCTAGCAATGAATGTTTGATTGGGGAAAATCATTTATCTTCATTTGTTAAATTCATTTCTAGTTAGGATATATACAGTTGTGATTCATTCCATATCTATATGAATAGATTGGTAAATAATAATATGTACTCAAGATTATTTCGAATAAATTTTAGAAGTATAAGCAGCATTTCAAAGTATTGTCAAAAAATCTCATAGTTTGTAACTTAGCAACAGCTTTTACTATTTCATAAAAAATGTTTTGAAGCTGAATTATTTTGACGGAAAGAATTTACTAAATGTTTTAAGGGTGGAAAAAAGGAAAAGAATGTGATAAAAAAAATAATCCTCTCGTTTGAGCTTTGGGCTTATTTAATATGTATATGTTGAGATGGTGATCTAAAATATTTTTTTTTAAAAATGCATTTAAATATAAAGCACTTTTTTTCTTTACTTTCGTGGTTAAAATTTTATTTATTAGTTTCTTTCAAAGCTAGATAAACTATATAAAAAAAAAACTCAACAATAACAACTCAACAAACATTGAATATTATTTGAATTATAACTGTAACTTAAACACAAAAATAAATCACATGCAAATGCATTGCTTGCATATACCTATAAAATTATTTATTTGTTTTGTTATCTATCTATCTATCTATCTATCTATCTATCTATCTATCTATCTATCTATCTATCTATCTATCTATCTATCTATCTATCTATCTATCTATCTATCTATCTATCTATCTATCTATCTATCTATCTATCTATCTATCTATCTATCTATCTATCTATCTATCTATCTATCTGTATATTTGCCCATCTATACTACCTATGTATTTATACTACTATCTATCTGTTAATCTGGCTGTGTCAATATCTATCTATCTATCTATCTATCTATCTATCTATCTATCTATCTATCTATCTATCTATCTATCTATCTACCTACGTACCTATCTATCTATCTATCTATCTATCTATCTATCTATCTATCTATCTATCTATCTATCTATCTATCTATCTATCTATCTATCTATCTATCTATCTATCTATCTATCTATCTATCTATCTATCTATCTATCTATCTATCTATCTATCTATCTATCTATCTATCTATCTATCTATCTGTCTGTCTATCTATCTACTTGCCTATATATCCAGCTATCTATCTATTCATCCATCTAGCTATATATATATATAAAATCAAGAATAAAAATCATTAAATTAATCATTAATCGCTATTTTTTTAAAATTTATTACAATTTTTTTTTTCCTAGATAGAATCAATAGTATATCATATATAGGTAAAGGATAATCTTGTTTCTGTTCTAAAAACTCTAAAAGCTGTTTCAAAGCCATCTTTTATTAATTAAATATTGGCAGGTTAGATAGAAATAAATCCTCTTGAGTACTAATTTTATATTAATATCAAACAATCACACACATACGTATACAGTGGATTTATATTTTTTTCCGAATGACAACTTCATTTTAACATATATTTAAATATGGAAAAAATATTTATTGCATTTACTTTATCAATTCTTTTTCTTTATATCTACAAGGAAATTTTAATATCAGTACCCTTTTTAATATTTTTCACTTCTACTTTATTATTACGTTTTTTTTTTGTTTTTTTTTTTTACAAAAAAACCAAATTAAAAAAAATAAGATTGAAGTTTTTAATTTATAACTCAAGATAATATTTTTATTGCATACGTTTATGAGATTTTTTTGTCTTATAATTTTAACATTTAGTTAGATTAACTTTATTTTTTTTAACTGAAAAAATATTAGTTAAAAGAAAATAAAGTTTTTTGAAACCTGTGTCATAAAATTGATTGCTAGAATCTATTATTATTTTATTTCTCTTTTTACCCAACGTCATTCATTTATTGCTGAGATTTTTAAAAAATCTTTTGTCGTATTTCATTATTTATTTCATTTATAGACTTTACAATCTCTTTTTCCACTAGTACAGAATCCATTACATTTATATCAATTTCACTTTTTATTTTAAATTTTTCTTCCTATGGTTCATCTGGTTTACTATGTAAATCCAATTCACATTCTTTTCATTTAAAAAATAAAAAAATTCTAACCTTTGTTCATTATTTTATCTTTACATGAGTAACACTTTATTTCCCATAGATTCGCTTAACCCTTTAGCAAATAGTATTTAACATCTGATAGTGCGTAATATTAAATAAAATGATTTTCCTATAGTCAACATTATTTATAAACCCAATTTCAATTTGTTACTATATTTGATATTTATTAATAATCGTATTAAAATGCGTTTATTAGTACTGTTCATATATGTTACTAACTTATCGATGTTATAATGAGTGTGCAGAACAATATCAAACCCATAGAGAAGAATGGCTTTCTTATCTTGGCATCTATATGCAATATATAGATCAATCTAAAGCACTGTTCATATATGTTACTAACTTATCGATGTTATAATGAGTGTGCAGAACAATATCAAACCCATAGAGAAGAATGGCCTTCTTATCTTGGCATCTATATGCAATATATAGATCAATCTAAAGCATTTCGGAATGAAATCATACTCATTATAACATCGGTGACTTAGTAACATATATAAACAGCACGTAGAAGGCTGATTATCTTCTGATTAAGAATTACTAACGAAAATTGCACTTGTAAATTATAGGGCTATTAAAGTTTATGATTTTAGTATATTATCATTTTTTATATCATAATGTAGGTTTTATATATTTTTTATTATGTATTAGAAGATTATTCCTGTAACTTTACAACCATTTATTTTATATCAATTTTTTGTTTTATCTTTTTAATTCCTAGGGTTTTCTAGCATTTTATTTACAATCTCGTAATTAATTTTAGATCTACTTTTAATAAAAGTATTAACTCGTTTGATGTTTAGTTTGCAAATTTGTCTTCAAAAATATTTGAATTATATATATATATATTAAACAAAAGAAGAAAACACCAATAGTGCGAAATACGTCAACAAATGTAAGAAAATAAAAGAAGTAAAGTCCACCCTTAACTTTTGTTTGTGCTTCCATTTAATTTACATTAGTATTTAATATATTTATATTTATAGGAAAGTCTTTGAAAGTGGGAATAGCTAATGTTTAAAATAAGGCTATTAAATAAATTGTGCACTTTATTTCCAACATTGTCAACAATATTTCCGTAAATGTATTGAAGCTGAATTTAAAGATGATTACTGATTTTTTTTCTATACTTTTGTTGAAATATAAACACAATCATTCTTGACTATTGGAGATTGTGTGCTTCCGTTTAATATATATATATAAATTTAGGTTAATTGTATTTAGTATTTAATATATCTATATTTACAAGAAAGTCTTCAAAACTGAAAGTATCATTTCATCTTGTAATATTTAATCATCAGAAATCAGTCAACACTTAGTCAACCCCAATGTAGATAATAATAAACAATCTCAAATTGTTGTCAAGGAAACTTCTTTTTAACAATAAAGGTGTAATATTTAAGTCTAATTTCAGGGTGATATATACCATATTTAAAATATTGCTATCATATAAATTGAAAAACTTTATTTCCAGCATTAACAACAAATCTTTGCTTAAAAAACATCAAAGTGTGCCCATCCTTTTCTTCTTTATGTTTATTGAGGCAGAAGCACTGTCATATCTGTTGAAGGTCATCAGCTTCAGTTTGATTTAAAAATATACTTTTAGGCTAAACACACATATATATATATATATATATATATATATATATATATATATTTAAATATATATATATATATATATATATATATATATATAACCAAAGGAAATACAGATAAAAACAAAAAAATACTTATAAATCCTCTGGTTGAAAAATAATATTATTTCTTGGATTTATAAGTCTTTTTTTGTTTTATATATATATATTATAACGATCCAAACGAAGTGGGAGATCGCATCGCACCGCACCACACTACCAAGGGCGCCATCTAGGAATTTGAGCCTAGAAAAATTTATAAAGTAGGCAGATATGCGCTGTTAGGATTCCACTTTATTTACATATTTAGATCGTTAGCCCATTGTCACTAGCTCAGTGGAGACGCAGAGATAATAAAATATATAACCTTAGATATAAATATAAAAAAATAATAAAAGCCACTGCCAGAAATTAACACAGAAAATATTTATTTACGCACATATAAAATCATTCTAAACCCGAGGAATAAGTTTAACATTTAGATTTTTATCTTAATTTTTAATTTTACATTTAAAATAGCTTGCTATAATGTTTAATATTTTATTTAGAGGGTCGGGTATGAATAGGCTACATAGATCTGCATTTGAAAAGACAATATTCTTCCCTTATTTAACCCTAGGCTAAAAGTTCAAAGTCAAACTGACGCCAATCATCTGATACATTTATGTATTCAATGTAGCATGAAAATACAACGGCACTAAATAGACTATACTGTCAGGAATGCACATCTGAACAGTATAGTGAGAAGACATTGTTGCTCTCCACCACCAGGAATGCTACTTCTGATGGCGAGTAGAACAATAAACATAAAACTCCATAGGAATGGATTGCGTCTTGCGTCTTACTATCCAATTCCATAGGCAACAGAGGGTGTGCGGCGTATATATGTAATCCTGCACGTGGCGGATCTCCTGCTACATTTACTACCTACACAAATATATCGAAACCATTGAGCCAATTCAACCACGAAACAAATAACCTAAGATTACCCTCCCTTAATATAACCTTACAAAACTATATAGCCGTTCATGCCCGACTTAAATTTATCATTTAGATATGTTCGCACAGATAACTTTTATACAATTTGTTTTAAAATATTAAGTATATATCGGCTGCACAGATTCCACGGTCAAAAACATCCAAATTAAACACAATCGATCAAAATACAAAATCATCGACAATGTCAATTGCAAAAAGGGAATACACAAAACCCATGGCACTCACCATAAGGTGCCTGCATTAACATTGTTGACCTATATATTCTAATCGACTGTGAAAATCTCAACAGCATCAACCGCTAACGAATCTATGCAACGTCCATACCCAACTTTAAATTTTATGCATTTAAAATTTAAACAATAAATAATTTATACAATTAAAATGAATGGAAATGATTTTTTATCAATAAAAAACATATAAAATTAAACATCAATTGATTTTAAACTTAAAGATCAGATAAAAATTCCATTTTTACATTTAAATTGCTTGCACGAAAGTTCTTAATTATGTAAAAAAAAATTTAAGTTCATTGTTAATAGCTTACGGAAGAAGAGTCCAGGTTCTTGTTTTTCCACAGAGTCCTTGTTTGAAACCCGATCAGATGTTCCGGAGGTAGCATTTAGCTGGTTCATTTTGGTATCACAATCAGTTCATTTTTTAAAATAGAGAGAGAGTGTGTGATATGTGCATCTCTATCACCACTCTCAAAAAACAGCTGGAACTGTCAGAAAAAACTGTATTTCCCTTTTTATATTATCCACAAGGATTCCATGAACAAAATGTCACTAATCTATCACTTTCGTTAGGGTTCGAGCCAAGACTTAGTGTTTCCATTGGTCAAGCTAAAATTTCTTTCTTCTCTTATCTAACTTTTCATCTGACTTTTTAATTACACAGCTTTTAGATAATTAATAAACAACCATTTCCATTTATAGATTACAGGAATTAATTAATACCTGTTTTTATTTTAACTTACGTTATTTTTTTTTATTAAAATATTTTTATATTTCAATCTTGTATTTTTTTATTAAAAAAAATACGTTCAAATACTTTTTTTTTTTTTTTGTTTATGAAAAAAAAAATATTTTTAAAGTTTAGCATTTAGTTTTTTACTTTTATTTGCGAACTTTTAAGTTTTTATTCTGGATTAATGTAACGACATATTTATATATCGTTACAATATATATATATATATATGTTCATCATTCTCCCAAAACTATGTTTTTTAAGCAAATGCTCCCACACAATCAAAATATTATCTTGATGCCACAAAAATATTATATATATTGAAATACATATTTATTAAACAAAGAGCATGAAATGGACTAATACCTTAATCATTTTAAACATTGCAATATCTTAAACATAAATATATAAGAAATAGACCCATTAAATATCGCTAGCTGAAAATTCAAATATAAAATGTCCGTCATTCTTCTCCAGTAGCATTTGCTGAAAAAAGCATAGCATTGGGTGAGTGATAGATATTTTATAATTGAATTTTCAGCTAGTGATTAGTGATATATATTGGATCTACTTCTTGTTTATATAAGACCATTATGTTTTTTAAAATGAGAATATCTGACAAGGTTCTTCACTTATAAGACTTAATAAACAGTTTTAAATCAAACATATTTTGCTGGATCTCAAAGATTAAATACTGTTTCTGATGCAAGTAACATTTCTATTTTTTCAGAGTTTTTTCAATTTTTTATGTTATTGGCATTACACAGTGGTATAACAATTATTTATCAATAATTTTTCATACCACATATCATATATCTACATTAATTGAATGGATTTGTTTGTTTGTACAACCAGAATAAATTTCCTTTCTTCAATTATAGATACAACAATAGGGCTTTTGTCTATTGTTTGTTTATGAATTGAGAGTATTAAGTGTTGAAAAACAAATGATGATGCTAATTGTAGAATCTAGAAAGTCTTTATTTATAATACTGAATGAAGCAATGCAATAAGTATCCAGATGCATGAAATTGGATTTGGAAAATACATTTTACCTATAAATGAATATACACGAACAGCAATTATTAAGTTCTCTGTTCCTCAAAAATATAGAAAAGTTCTAAAGAAATGTATGTAATTCAAAGTTCGTGTCTCATAAAATCTAATTAAACTGCTGCACTTAGAGTTGTCCAGAAGAAAAACAACTAATCATAACTAGTGAAGCAATAGTGATAATACAGAATATAGTAGCATAAACAAATCCTTTTCCAAATATAGTACTGATTATTGTAAATTCTACTGCCTAAATTTAAACCTTTTCTTTTTTAAGCAAACCACATAGATATATACAGATTAAAATTCCCCTGCTAACACACAATATTAAAAAGTTAAATTAATGAAAAATAATGCTAAAATTTGAATGTCATATATATATATGTTGATATGAAGATTTTAACGGGTTGCATATATAAAAGACATATTTTGTGGGTTCATCCATGTTAAAAAATTTAAATATTGATAAACGGACGTTTTGACTTGATCACACAAGTCATCCACTCAGTGACAAAAGGTAGAAAGATGTTTATAGAGGCAGTAAAATCACTGATTTAAAAAAATGTTACAGTTCCACCAATAGCAAAAATGTTAAATTAAGAATGTTTTTTTTAAAAAATCTTTCCAAATAGGAGGAAGTTTGCATGTATCAACTCACTTATTGATACAACCTGGCCTTTTAAGTATCTCAATGGCTTCTCTAATTTTGCACTGGTAGAGATTATCACAGCTAGATATGATCCTGGTATGAGAAAAATCAATTTTATGACCTGAATCTATAGTATGGAGTGAGAGTGCTGCTGATGATGAGTGTTGTTTAACTGCATTGTTGCATCAGTGTTAGGAGATATGAGCATACTAATGCTGTTAAATAATACTCATCATTAGCAGAACTCTCACTCCATACTATAGATTCAGGTCATAAAATTGATCTTTCTAGTACCAGGATCATATCCAGATGTGATAATCTCTTCGAGTGCAAAATTAGAGAAGCCATTGAGATACTTAAAAAGCCAGATTGTATCATAATAAGTGAGATGATACATTCAAACCTCCTGCTATTTGTAAAGATTTTTTTAAAAAACATTCTTAATTTAACATATTTGCTATTGGTGGAACTTTAATGTTTTTTTTAAATCAGTGATTGTAGCTCCTCTACAACTATCTTTCTACCTTTTATCACCCAGTGGATGACTTGTGTGATCAAGGCAAAATGTTGGTATATCATTATTTACATTTTTTAACATGGATGAACCAACAAAATATGTCTTTTATATATATGTTAAAATAATAAAACTGACTTTGCTCAAAGATAGACTGGTTTATAAATGTAAATCACATGAAAGTAACCCATATCTATCAACACCAAAAATCTTCAATCTGCCATCAAGGCAATCTTTATTTATAAAAAAAGATGAATTCCACCTTACTCTCTTATGTCAAGTGTTAATATAGACATGAAAATAATACTTGACAACAACAAATTGAGATTTTTTAGCTCATAAAAACAAATATAAAGTGCTTTGAAAATATACCAATAATTAGTCATTTTAAAATCTTTTGAACCCAGTGCTATTCAATAATATTAAGCTATATTATAGTATCAGTGCCATTCAAAAGTTTTTAAAATGATTATTTATTAATCTACTTTCAATCAGTTTACATTGTTCCATCTAATCTTATCTTTCTTTTACATAACACACCTCCATTTAAGAAATCAAGAATTTTGAATTGCATGTACAGTCTTCTATTGAGACATTTTGCTAATCAGTTTTTTTTCAAAAATTGAAAATCACATATTTTTTCTAATACTTTAATGGCACAAACAATCTTAAATATGTCCATATGTTAAAAATGCAGGATATGCAAAGCCTTCTAAATTCCACATTGATGGATATCCACTGGTTTTATGGAGGTCTCAAATTTTATAGTATTACTATAGAAAAATAAATTGAATGATTAAAAACTTGATTTTTTTTGGAATAAATATGAATATTTTTAAAACATTATTGTATAATAATTGTGTGATATTTATTAGAAAGTATAGATATATATTATTACATATTTATTTTCTGTAGAAATGTTTTAAATATAAAAGATTATCTTTTTCTTAATAATGTTATGAAAATTATGGTGGCAGCAATTGTGATCTGTTTGAAAACATGTCACCACTCACAGTCTGTTAGAAAACATAACAATATATATAAAAAATTTAATCCTTTAAAGCATAAGTTGATAGATTTACCAGATATTTTTAATTATTCATTCACATTTTAAATACAAATATCAAAAAAAGATATCATTTATTTTGAAAATCAATCTGCTCTTCTTAACAATGATGAAATTGCACTTTTTTGATAATCTAATTTTTAAAATAATTGGAAAAGTCATATGTGATTTTTTTTTAGAATTGACTTAATTTCTAAACAAAAATAGCCATAAAATAAAATCAAATTTATTCTATTCTGATATACAATAATGGTTTAATATTAAGATGAAAGTTGAAAGTTTATAGCACGTAAAGACAATGAAAACTGTAGAATGTTAGTGCACTGAAAAAGAATTAATGGGATTTATTTAAAATGTACAAATTAAAAATCTCAATCTTTTACAGTCCAAATGTCAAACATTAGTATGTATATTAATGTTAGTCCAGAGAAAAAGATAAGATTCATCTTGTATTTATAAATGAAAGGTTATTTGTACAGTTCTTGATGTTGATATGTAAAAACTTATGCATATATATATATATATATATATCAAATAAACAATGCTTTTTATTTTGTTGAGATTAATGCATTTTCAGTAACGAGCATCATAATCATGTTGTGTCTGGAGATACATTTATAACCACTGTTATTATTATGCAAAACAAACTGATTTACATATTCGCATAATTTGAAAATCGGATGCTGTTTTGTTAATGATATTGTTGTTTGTGATTTAAAGAAACAGTGATTTGACCATAGAAACTGCTATATTTTTTGTTTTATTTTTAAAATTAAATTAGTAGAATAAGTTTTTAATATAGAATTGAGAATGCTTTTATTATCTATTGAGAAAACAAAAATCAAAGAATAATAGACAAGAAAAAAGGGGGAAAACATGTGATATACAAATTTTCTATTTACTTCCATAATCAAAAAATAATGAAATTACAATTTCAGACTAAAAAATTATTTTCAATGATAAATCAAAGATAATATAGAACAGTATTTTAAATATAAAATTTCTTTTCTTTTTAGCTGCCATCAAATATATATATATCGCTAAGTCTTTTACCTATGACTTTTATAAAAAAACAACAACATTAAAGTAATTTTTAATAAAAAATTGCTAGTAATAATATATAGATTAGTGTGTAGTATGAAAACTATTACTAACAATTAACTATGTCTGAGAACTTTAAATCACCTTTATCTTTCTTATTGCATTGCAAATTTTATAATATTAATATCATTTATGTTCTTATTACTTTTTTTAGGAATTGGAAGTAGAAGTAGAGTTCTGAAGAAGGTTGCTGTGTCAATTGAAACCATCAGTGGTTATAAAAAAAGCAATGTAAAAATAATTAAGTACATAAATGATATTAATATTAACTTTAAATAAGGTTTGATTTTTTTAAAAACATTTAACAATCAATATTAGATTATGTAAATAGTTCACAATTACAAGTAAAATACTATTCCAGACAAACATAAAATATTATAAGTGTCTGGATGACTTAGTAATAAAAAAAATACATGTCTAAAACTAAAGTTTATTTTCAGTAACAAATAAAAGTAGTAAATTTTATAAATGGTGTCTTTCGATGTCAGATTGATAAATTGTTATAACAGTCAGATTAAAAGAAAAACAAGACATGTCTGACATATTTTTTTAAATATTAAATCATCTATTAAAATATATAAAAATCAGTGACTCTCTATACAGTAGTTTGAAAAAATAAAATAAAAAATGATTTTATACTAAAGTTTATATTCACTAACATATAAAACTGATAAATTTCATGGAGTAGCAGTTTTTAATTGTCTAGTTGGAAAATTATTATGTTAGCCAAGATTAATATGTAGTAATGGACACCCTTCTGCTGTTGGCTGGTCAATATCCAACACAAGAATATGCCACTAAACTTATAGGCAAGAATATCTTCTCAAGAGATATATTAAAGTTTTACTGATGAGGATGAAACTATAAACATCTACACAATCCATACTTTTACTAATAGATTTTTTTTTCATATGTCATAGCATCGGCCGGGAGGCGAACCCACAGCCGTCTGCAACCAACTACTTGCTTGCAAGGCAGCTGCAATGACCTCTTGGCTACCAATGTTTGAATACTAATAGATATTTTTAATTCCACTAGGCTGTAAAAAAAGATTCTTTAGAATTGTCAATTGGCAAACGTAGACAATGGTAACAAAGGCTAACATTGATCTAATAACAAACAAACAAATCTATTGAACAATTTAGTAAAATACAGTTAAATGACTCGTTCACATTAACCTAGTTCATTTGACATTGGATAGCCCTTGAATATTACAATAACAAAACCTTATATGATTATAAATTCAGAATTATCTTCTGAAGACTATGTATCACTCAATAATGACAGTGACCTTCTGATTTTTCTCTAGATATATTTTAGCCAAGTTAAAATATTAATTTTTCTATTAACTTAAAATAGGCAATAATAAAACAGTCTAAATTATATTTAAATATTGAAAATTACAAAATTAGTCTTCTACAATATGATTTTGATCCTACACCACATTAAAAGTGAAACAACATAATAAACCTCTTAGTTACTTGAAGTAAAATTAAAATTAAATTTATGGAGAGCTTTCTCTAAACCTAGAACAAAATCTAAGTCATCGGCAAGTAAGTCAAGCAGAAATAATATATATCAGGGAGATAAATAACAATAGAGAATTCAAAATCAGTGGATAAAATATCTATGGGATCTTTATATAAAATGCACACACATATAAATGTTAATTTTTCATTTCACATGCATATGTGAAGCAAACAGAATTAAATGGCAAAGTACATAAAATTCTAACACACAATAAAATTAATGTACTAACGTACTTATACATATATGCATAATTCAGCTTTTACCCCCACATAATTGTTTCTATTCATTTATAAATACATAGTTTAAATAATTTAAATTTAAATAGCTTCAGAGATATGAGTTTTGTTAACCAAATTTCAATTCTTATAAGAAAACTAAATTAAACTTTGCTTATTTTAAAACTCTTTAAGAAAAATATTTAAGATACAACAATTTTTCTCTTTTTCTTTGATCATTCAAGGGGATAGAAAATTATACACAATTAAATTTTAAAAGATTTGTCAAAGATAATGACATTTTAAAGTAGTGTATACAATACACCTTTAAATATTTAGAAACTTACCAGAAGTGTCAAATACTCTAAACTAAATTAAGTATTATCAAGTCTAAAGTTAACATTGAAAAATAAATAAAATAAATGCACAGTTACAAACAAATGACAGTTATGTATTAATATTAAACTTGTAATAACTACAGTTTTTGTTAAATTTATCAGATTCTTAAAATAAATATACTGGTTACTGTAAATCCAAAATACAGCAGAATAAAATGTTTCAGCATAAACATCAGTCTACATTTTGACTTCAGACAGATGAATTTCACATTCAAGATAGAGTTTCTATTAAAAAAAATTATGGTTGAGAAATATGCCAATTTCTCCTTTGATGTAATATATGTGAAAATGGTTGGCATAACATCGGATTAATTCAGCCATTGGAGTAGACATCTTGATTAGAAGGTCCATGCCCAGAATGAAGTTATTTAGTGCCACTAGCAGCATATGCTGATTAGTTCAACTTCTTGTAGAGGTTTATTGTAATTTATCATGAGAGCGAGAGATGATCCTGGAAAATGATGACCAAGCAAAGACCAATGACAAAATTATTTTTAGAGTACACCTCATTGTATAGTTACCAATTTTGCAAAATATATTTTTTGACATAATTGACTAAGCCAGTAATTATTTAATTATCCACATTTATAAAATTTCTTAAAAATTAAACAACATGTTTACAAATAATGATGAGCTATCTTAATCCCTATAAATATGGTCCATTGAAATTGAAACATTTGAAAAATATAAAACAAAGCTTAATAAAAAAAGTAGATTTTTAAAAAAAAATTTTTTAATAGTGAGATAAATTAATATATTATTTTTTTAAATTAATCTAATCTTTTAGTTACATTTAATTAAACTTTGTTTCAATGACATAACTTTTTACAGCAAAAATTTATTTAGATGAAATAAATTAGTTTTTTTTTTTTTTTTAAATAAATTTAAAATTAACTTTATTTTATTTCAAGCACATACACCATTATTAATACATGTGTATACCTGTAATGAAAACGTAAGTTTAATAAAAATCAATCCAATTTATGAAAACTGAATTACAACTCATAATTGACAATTTTTACTTTTTTAATTAATTGAAATTGAGATAGGCAATCAATATCAACATATATATATGATAAATCTCCATTATTCTTTTTATAATAATAATAAAAAACTTTTATATGCTGATATTTTCTATTATTGAACCTGGTGGCAGTTTTTATCAATTCTCAAGCTTTCATTTCTGTATAAAATCTATAAACTATACTTGATTTCTCTTTAATTTAATTTTACAACTAGAAAACATTCTAAAAAATTATCTTTGAACTTTTCAAATATTGAAAAAATGAGTTGTATTAAAACAAATGATGTAAAATGTCATCAAATGCTCTGAAGAAAATACAGACTTTAAAAACTCAATGAAATCTTTTATATTTTAAATTTATTACTAAAATGTAAACAAATACATGGTAACATAAATCTATCAAATTATGCTTTAAAATGTTAAAATTGCTTTATAATTTTTAGAATATCTGAAATGTTTTTAATACAGTCTTAATTTTAATAGGTAATGATATTACATAATCAGTTTCACATAAACATCGCATCTCTTGCTATAATTTTCTTTACTAATATTATAGTTACAATTATTAACATTTTTTTAAAAAATAAAACATATAAAAAATCAAAATGTTGACATATATTATTTTTGTTTTAAATAATTATCAAACAATTATTGTGTAAAAATAATCAGAAATCTTTAATATACTAACAAAAAATCATTTTTTTAATTCTAAAATTTTTTCAAGGCAATCCTACAATAGTTGTGGAAACCAGATTACAAGGATTTAAAAACACCAATGCCTTAAAGGCCATACTTTTTTTGTAAAGGATTTAAAAGTGCTTTAGTGATATGCCTTAAAATACTGACCTCTTCAGATTTATTTTTGAATTAATAAATTAATAAATACCAAACACAGTTTTAACTTCTTTTTTTAAAAGTGTTAATATGTTAAAATAGTAGTAGAAGAGCAATGTAAAGAGGAGAATTACCATTCTATTTCTGAAACAAACAAGCTATACAAATTAATAGAACTGATGATTAAAAAGTTAATGGTATCTATAAGCTGTGTAAAAATCTCAATTTTCTGTGTAATAATTTTTAAAAGCAAACAAGTTGCATTTTTTTACATTAAATATTAATTTTCAAAACTCAGTGTTTATAGTTTTTATATCTGTGCAGTATTTCATCAATAAGATGTTGTAGTTCTTTTTATATAATAAACTTTAACTTATCCATAAGTGGGCAAGTATATATTTAATTGCAATTCTAACAGCTGAAATCAAAACAATAGCAATTGTATGTTATTCCATTATTTTTTTTAAAGTGGTGACAGTTTTTATCATCCTGCAAGATTATATAATTCTAATTCTATACAAAAATGTGTTACCAAAATACATTTCTTTATAAAAAAATTGAAATGTTAATCATTATGCTAATTTACTCATTGTTTATTCTCGAAGCTGTAGGAAATATAAAACCAAAACATTCGAATTTTTATGCTTTCTTTTATTTTTAAAATGTAAACAGAAAAAGACTTTTTATAAAACATTATTTTATGTATTTATCTTATATAAAAAAGAGGAAACTTTTATTGTGATTATTTTTTTTTCCAATTAGCAATGCAATATTTTCTGCACGTTTGTGATATAAGTAGGTAGTGGATTTAAATGTATTTTTATTTATTTTTTTTAAAACAATATAAAATTGAGTGGATGACTACAGGGAGCTTGAAAGTCTGGGTTCAAATCCCCTCTAATAATGTAAGTTTGTAAAAGGATAAAAATTTGTTCCTACATTGTGTAAGAAGGGGGTAGTGAAAATTGCACTGCAGAAATATCTATTAAATGGATAGTATCTAGTCTAATGAATGACTAATAAAATTATTAATATACTTCCCTCAACTCATTTGTGCAAAGTTTTGAGAACAGCAAGTTTAACACTTATCAACTGTGAATAATGATAAAAGTATGTATAAGTGAATGTGATCTGGGCCAACTGATGAATGTTGGCTTAGCATGAAATATGCCTCTTGGAGATCATACATCTTTTTCACATATCTATTGTCATATGTTTATGATTACACCCTTTGACAAGGGGTTATCAGTTTAAAAACCCAGTCCCTAATTTCTGTAAGAGTGCTGTTAGGAGAATTGCACTACAGAAATATTAATTAAATGCATAATGTCTAGTCTAAATAAAATTATTAATATATTTCCATGAGATGGTTTGTGTCAAACTGGTGAGAGCAGTTAATTTGACACTTATCAATTAAACTGTAGTAATTCCCCATCTGTGGATACTAAACAATAATAAAGATATGCATAAGAGAATGTGATGTGGGACAGCTAATGAGTGCTGGTTCAGTAAAAATGTGCATTTTGGGGATTACGCAGGTTTTCCTCATGGTTTTAATCATATATTTATGATTACATCCCTCTGCAAGATCTAGTGTGAGTGCAATGTAGTAGAAATTGCACTATAGAAATATTATTCATTAAATGGATAATCTCTTGTCTAATGAGGGATTAATAAAAATTATTTATAAACATTTCACTTTTTGCCATACAAATAGAAGAACTTTTATTACAATATTATGTTTAAATTACTGACATTCACCAAGCAAAACATCTTCACACTCAAACAATTATAAGTAATAAAATTACACTTATTGTATTTTTAATTAAATTATGTTTTAAGGAATATTTGTGGCTTAAATTTAAGTTTTCTAATGCAGTATTCAATTTTTAAACATTTTTCTTAAAATTTCAGATTTTCATTTAAATGTCATTGTGATTTTTTTGAAAATTTTTTGAATTGAACACAACTTTAAACTCAGATTTTTGGATTTTTTCAATATGAATTCTTCAAATATTTTCTTTAGTAAACTCATTTTGCATAGGCAAAAAGTTAAGTAGTCTGAGTAATAAAAATATTGATTAGTAGGAGAATCACTGTAAAGACTAAGTCGATGGATATTCCAAGAAATGTTAATGATTTTACAATTTTTTTTTTCTTCTGATATCTTTCTGCATTTTTTAAACTTAGAAACAAACTATTTTATTTTTTGTTGGATGGTGTTATTGCATAAATTCTACCTTTACAATTTCTTTTTCTATTAGAGATATTAATTCAAGAATTTAGTGTCCAAATTAAATTATGGGTCACAGCTATTAGAAAAAGCAATAATAATATTGTGCAAAAAAATACTATAAGGCAATTGGATTGTATTCTTTTTCAAACAACAGCATTTTAAAAATTAAATCATTGTTAGGAATCATACTAAAAGAAATATAATTCTAAATTTATAGCTATATATTCTTAGACTTATTTGCATTTTTATATTGGACTATTTCCATCATCTAATATGAATAAATAATGTATTTAGAAAAAATTTAATTATGCACAAAATTTTGAGAGATATTATTCTCCCTCATCTTCAGGTGTTGTTGGCAGGTCAGTGGCAGTACAAACATGGGATTTAAACCTGGATCCTTACATTGTTGAGTATAGAATTTTAAAGCAATGCTCTAACCAACTGAGGCATACTGCCAAAGTCTCAGTTGGTTAGAGCCTTAAAAATTTAATACTCAAGAATCTAAGGGTCCACGTTCAAATTCCATGCTAGTGCTGTCACTAGTCAGGCTGGCAATATCTGAAGAAGAGGGAGAATAATACCTCTCAATATGTTGGTCAGACACTGGCCAGCTTGATGTGCTATTATTAATAGTTGAATGTATTTGCAATATTTAAATAGAGTTATTTTTTTCTAAAGACATTCAATACTAATATTACATTATGGAAATAGTCCAACATAAAAATACAACTAAAACACCATCAACACAAACCTTTAGGAAAACAATATTGTTAGACTGAACATAAATATCAATGCACTCCAATATTCAATTGGATATATGTCTTTCATCCTCTCATATAGATGGGAAATTTGATATTTGTTTTTGAAAGCAACTGCGGTTAATGTTAAATTTCAAAAGCAATCAAATACTGAAATTTCTTTTTCAGTTTTCTAGCTGATTCTGTCACAAAAACTATTTTTATTACAGAGATTGTTCCAATATAAATATATTGTTAAAATCATTAAAAATTATTTTGTACCTGTGAATATTTTTTTAGTATTAGTGCCAATTAAGAAAAAACAAACATCACATGATCACCATTTATTATGCTTGCCCTTAACTGTTATTAAAATAGACAAATCTCTCTATACATATTGTCACTCAGTGCAAGACAGAGCAATCAATGGATTCCAGGATGACAGAAGGTTTGTACATACAATCAGCATCTAGTGCATACACATTCAATGTCTCCAGACTAGTTTCTGGCTTGTGACCTTCATCAGTGAGGAGCCTTGGATCTGAGAGCACTGCACCTAGATCTTAGGATATAATGCAACCCTCCATCAGCCACCTTTTATATCTGCTTAACTACTATCTATAAGACAAATTGAAAACCCTACAATATTTTTAATCCAATAGTTTTATAGGTCTGAACTCAGTTCAGTATCTATACATTTTAGTGTCTTTAGTTCTTTAATAAACATATTCACAGCTATTTTATTAGGCAGGATTGGTTTTAATCCAATAAACATCACATGATCAATATGTCTTATGGTTGCTCTTAATTGTTATTAAACAGACAAAACTCTCTATACATATTGCCATCAAGTGATGTTTATTGGCTTAAAACCAATCTTGCCTAAGGATAGTGGTTGCTATGGTTATTAAAGAACCAAAGACACCAAAATGTACAGGTACTGAATTGAGTTCAGACCAATATGACTATATAAACTAATGAGATTGGATTGAAAATATTATAGTTTTCAAGTCTCATAGTTTCGTATGTTAAGTAAAGATGAAAAGTGGCTGATGGAGGGTTGCATTAGAGCCTAAGAGGTAGGTGCAGCGCTCTCAGATTCAAGTTTCCTCACTAGTGAAGGCTACAAGTCAGAAACTAGTCTGGGATATTGGATGAGTAGGCACTAGATGGGGATTTTATGCACAAGCCTTCTGGCATCAATTGATTACTCTGGCTTGCACTGAATGGCAATGAATATATAGAGTTTTGCCTGTTTTAATCACAGTTAAAAGGAAGCATAAGAAATGGTGATCGTGTGATGGTTATTGGCTTAAAATCAATCCCACCTAATAGGATAGTGGTGGCTATGGTTATTATAGAACCAAAGACAACAAAATATATAGGTACTGAACTGAGTCAGTCTTATATGACTATATAAGCTAATGAGCCAGAATTGAAAATATTATAGTGTTTTCAATTTAAGTCTCATAGTTTTGTAGTTAAGTAAAGATAAAAGGTGGCTGCTGGAGGGTTGCATTACATCCTAAGATCTAGGTGCAGTGCTCTCAGATCCAAGGTTTCTCACTGACAAGCCACAAGCCAGAAACTAGCCTGAGGATATTAGATGAGTAGGCACTAGATGAGGATTTTATGTCCTAGCCTTCTGGTATGCATCGATTACTCTGGCTTGCACTGAGAGGCAATAAGTATAGAGAGTTTTGCCTGTTTGAAAAACAAACATATAGAATTCTTTGTTTAGAGAAAAAAAATATGAATCATCATTTGCAAGATAAGAATTTAAAGATAAATTTTAAACAATATATAATAACCACATTCCACTCATTTTACACTTTAAAACAAAATATATTTATTAATTTTTACAGTTTTGACTATTTCTAGCAGTCTTCATCACATCTTATTATCTATTAAAACTGTAAAAAATTAATGAATATAATTTTTGCTTTAAAATGTAAAAAGAGAGAAATGTGGTTATTGTATATTATATATTAAAAAAAGCAAAAATAAAAAAGGAAAGACGAAGGGAAACTATTAAATTTTAAACACTGACAAGAATTCTTAATTTTATGTATTGCAATTACAAAAAGATACAATCGTTTAATCATGGTATTCTTCTAAGATCATTTTTAACTCATTGAAAACTATATATAGATCTAAAAAAAATGATATCACAAACTTTTCAAATCTAATTATGACTTTTTTGAAAAATAAATTGATAAATAATGACTTAATATTCTCTAAATTATAAATCAGAAATTAAATGACTACTTTTAATATGGGGAATTTGTAAACAGATTTTTAAGCTCCCTTCAGCCACCTATTCTATCTCATACTACCAATGCACATGACCACATACATGTGAAAAAGATAAATGATTATCTCTATATGTATTTCATGCAGAACAAGCCCTCATCAGTTGATCCTGATCATCATATTTCACACATATACAAATAATCAGTGCTCATTTTATATTAGGATAACAAGTATTCATACTTTAATGAACAGGCTTTAATCTACACCACCCTCCAAATCTTCAGCCATCCATACCATTGAAAATAACTCCAGTATATGTACAATTCTTTGTATTTAAAATATGATTACTTTTAATTATATTTAAAAAGTAATCATCTTTATTCATTAGCACTATACTTATAATATTAAACCAGAGATATTAAATGTAAGAATACTCACACCCCAGCTGTAAGATAAC
This sequence comes from Epiperipatus broadwayi, assembly GCA_028023455.1. Taxonomy (NCBI): domain Eukaryota; kingdom Metazoa; phylum Onychophora; class Udeonychophora; order Euonychophora; family Peripatidae; genus Epiperipatus; species Epiperipatus broadwayi. The sequence continues at coordinate 3,562,929 of JAQFVV010000040.1, forward strand.
AAATTTGAGAAAATAAGTACAATTGTCTTATTTTCGAACCTAAACACACTTACTTACACAGACAAATGTTAAGGGTTGTAAGGTATGAAGTAAATTATAATATTTCATATGTGTTAATAACTATTAAAAGAAATGGATTTAGAATGAATGAATTATATATTCATGACTCACTTCAAGACACACACACACACACACACACACACACACACACACATATATATATATATATATATATATATATATATATATATTGCTGGGGTGAGAGTATCCTTACATTTAATTTTTATTATTTAATATTATAAGTATGATGCTAATGATGAGAGATGATTATCTTCTAAATACAATTCTAATCTGAAACTGCCCTAATAAAATTCATTGACTATTGCATAACTACTTTTAATGATATTTCTTTCTATCTTCTAATTTACTGTTGGATAAAGTTAAAGAAATGGAGAAGCTCCAGGTTCCGGTGAACAAATTTAAAGCATGAAATGAATATGCTAATTTTAAAACTTGAAATTTTTTAGAATTGTATGAATCTGCATAGTAATGTTGTCAAGATTTTAAAATGTTTCAATTGTTCCAAAAAGATAACAACAATTTTTATAAAACAACATCATTAACTATTCTAGCAATAGCACGATGTCAATCATAGACAAATAATGTCCAGAAAGTCACAGTTTTTAAACAATAAAAATATAATCTTTGTAAGATTTTAATTATGAAATAAATGCAAAATAATTATCTCATTTAAAAGTGTGACATACATTAATTTTGTTCGTAAGGTTGAATTACTTGACCTTTTAAAAGACAAAGTTTATAAGAATGTTTAAAATTATCTTATCATCTGTATTAGCAAATACTTTTCTTTCTCATTTCTTTTATATCATTTACTTTAAGGTTTAGTAATCAGTAAATGCCATATGGTGGTAGTACTAAGAAATTCTTGTCCAGTGTTACCATATTCAAATACCCCTAGACTGTTTCTAGTTTATGGCTTTCATCAGCAAAAAGTTTTTTTTGATTTTTTTGAATTGTGTACTTGAGTTTTTTTTTTTTTTGGATCTAATGCATCTTTCTGTTAAAAGCTAATTTTTACATGTTGTTATACTATTAAGCTATCAGACACGTTTTAAAAAAAACTTGTTAATATTTTCCATAGATCTTTATTCTTTGGGCACAATTGGTAGAAAATCATTAAGACATCATGTGATTAACAAAATATATGATCTTGGCTTCAATTTCTATTCATTGGATAATTTATCTATTATCACTACTAGCTTGCTATAAAAGTATTAAGAATGGAAAAATTGGCTGATGAATAGAAGTATGTGAATTAAGATCAATCTTCTAAAGTTTATTTATTTTACAGAGCTTCTAAATTTTATTTTAGAGGTAACATTATGAAGCATTGAGGAAAAATTAAGATATTTAAATTAATGAAAGCTATTAAATAAAATGTGATTTAACTGCAATTTAATTTTTGTGTTTTTATGTCAGCTATCTTTGGAGTAAGTTAAAGTATTTTCCTAAAGTAAATTTAATGGTGAAATTCATGATTGGAAATAATTAACAGCACCAATAATTTATTTTGTATGGGTTTTCAAAATTTTAATATGATCACAACTGCACTATTCTCACCAATTCAAGGGTGATGGATAATGTATTTTTAAAGTATACTTAAAGCCTACAAACTTTGAAACATGAGCAAAAACACCAATAAAAGACAAAAGACTTCATGTATGCATTTTATGCTGATCCAACATTCATCATTGGTTATGCCACTATCTATTACATCCACTTTCACAATTTGTTCAGTATTTATCAATGACAAATCATTGCAGTTTGATTTATATGTCTCAAAATTTCCCACTCTAGCATTGATTCTAATCTATTTAAAAATGTAATCTCTAGCTTAATAAATGATTATTAGTTTATTTATAAGAAGTGAGTTGGTGTCAAGTGTGAGTACAGAAAATTTGACAAATATAATTCACATTAGAATGACTTGGTATTTATAATTACGGAACAAATGATAAAGATATTGATAAATGCTACCTCAACACTGGAGACCATTTGCCTTCTTCAGATGTCTTTAATCATAAGTTTAAAAAATATGGGATATAGTGATGCTTTTAATTACATTTTAAATGATATTATATTTAAAAAAAGGGTGTCATATCACTCCAGGTGCTTATGTAAATCTAGATATATTAATCTTTTACTAAAAGTTAAAGTCATATCTGGGCTAGAGATAATCTCTAGTTTAATAAATGATAAAGTATAATCATTAGTTTCTTTATCTGAAGTGGTTGGCATTAAAATTGTGACTGTATAAAATTTAGTACTTGTAAATCAAATTTTTTAAAAAATTTTAAAAGCAATGTGTAAAAACTTTAGTTTATTAATTAATTTTAAAAAAAAATCTATCAACTTATTAAATAATTATTGAAGAAAAATATTCATCAAGTATTAGCTGCAGTATGATTCTCTTGTTTAATAAATCATGTGATAAAACTGTTCATTTTTGTAATAAATTATGTCAATAAAATTTATTCTACCAAACTTTTGTTTGGATGTAAGACAAAAATCTACAAATATGATATCAATGGTCAATTTTATTTGAAAGTTTTATACAAAATTCTGAATATATAATACTAATATCATAAACTTGGTTAGTATTTTTAATATTTTACATGTCTTTTATATACAGGATTTAAAAATTAGGTTTGACTAATGAATGAATAGTTTCTATAGCATGTTTTTTTTAAAAAAAGTATTTTATATCATCTATCACAAAAAAACACTTTTAAAATTGCAAAACTGATATGATATATTGGTAGCTTATGAGTAAATATAGAACGTAATTTGAAAATAACTAGGTAATGTTTTGAAGAATTCCAGAAAAAAAGGTTGCATTTTCACAATAGAATAAATAAGAAGAAAAAAATATTATTTCATGATAATTTTATATAGTCATGGTAAAGTTATGTCCAATTTCAGTTCACTTTAATTTTTATCTTTCCTTTTTCGAAATAGAAAGTCCATAACCCTTAGAAATGCCTGATTAAAAATAATTTATTTATCTATCCTCCCATCCATCCATTTACCTACCTATTTCATCTATCTATCTATCTATCTATCTATCTATCTATCTATCTATCTATCTATCTATCTATCTATCTATCTATCTATCTATCTATCTATCTATCTATCTATCTATCTATCTATCTATCTATCTATCTATCTATCTATCTATCTATCTATCTATCTATCTATCTATCTATCTATCTATCTATCTATCTATCTATCTATCTATCTATCTATCTATCTATCTATCTATCTATCTATCTATCTATCTATCTATCTATCTATCTATCTATCTATCTTCTTATTTTTATTTACCTATATCTTGGTTTGTTTATATATTTAAGTTGTATAATTATAACGGACATTTTATTTATTTTAATTATGTATCTTCTATTTATTTATCTGTTTGTCTGTTTCATCTGTCTTCTACGTATCTATTTATTTGTTTGTGTGATAACCATATTTATATTAATATTTGTATTACATTTAAAAATATAATGTGTTGTTTATGAATTTTTATAGTTAAAGTTTATTTATAATTTAAGACAACAAATGATATAACTTGCATTGCAAATTGAAATTTGAGTAATATAATATGAATTATTAATGATACACATATATTTATCTTTTTTTACATTTTTACATCAATGATATTTTTTTTAAAAATTTACATTTTTTTTATTAATGAATTTTCATCAAATTGATACCAATTTTTGTTTTAATTTATTTAACGTATACATTTTTTCATAGCTCTTAGTGCCATTTGTGTTAAATTTCCAACTTTTGTTTTAATAAAAAAAAAAGCTTGTACTTTGCACTATATTTTAACAATTTTTAAATTATTTCTTAGAAATATAACTTTAAAATAAAACCATTCTTAAACATAATATTTTAATGTTGAAATTATAAAAACAAGTAAGAAATTGATATTTAATCTGGATAAAAGCTTTTATTATTATGTGATTGCATATAAAATTGTACTGAAAAAAAATAAAATTTACTAAAATTATATGTTTAACATGCAAATGAGTTTTTGAATGTATAATACAACATAGTTGTGTTTTAAAATTTTAAATTCAACTTATAATTATTTTTAAAATGATAAAAATTAACAACTATAGTGATGATAGAAGCATTTGTTTTTCTAGCCAATTACAAATCTCCTGTTTTATGCTAATATATTTTTTTTGACATGTCTTCTTCTAAAAGCAAATATTTTTAAATAAAACTTGATTCTAAATATATTCCTACTCCCCCTTCAAATAATATTTTGCAAGTATTTTTTTAAAATTACTCATAAATATATAAACAAACTATGGTATATATAAGATTTTCATTTTGTAAGATTTGAATGATAGGTGAGATGACACAAACACAGTGCATCTGGCTCTCTTTTTATGCAGATTTTTAAATGTGATTTTGAAGTTATGTGATTCATGTGTCTTAATATCTTTTTATGCAGTTTTTCTATTATGCAATAAAGAAGCTCATATTTCACTTAAAATAAGGATTTCCCCATTTTATATACATGCATTAAATTTTATATACTTTAAATGCCTATTGGAAAAAGGTTTGGCAATATATTTAAATACTATAGAAAATTTAGAAAAAGATAATGAAACAGAAGTGGAACTGATTCCTTTCATAGCAAAATTGATTTGAGAAAGTCTTCAAGTTTTTAATCAATTGAAAAATCATTTTCTTGTTAATGACACAAATTATGAACAAGCTCTTAAATTCTGAAAGCTAAAGAAATGTATGTCTGGATATTATGAGCTTCATAAAAAATTAGTAAAATCATCATCTCAAAGTTTAATCACTGATTACATTGTTTCCAAAAAACCATTAACACATTATGAGACTAAAGTTGATGCTAATTCAGCTGTATGTGTTTTCTCTTGTGACAAATCTGATTTCTTATCAGTTCACAAACATACCTGCATATTGGCAAATAGCAATAATGACTAAAACATGTATAAAAAATGTAAAATAAATTACACATAAAAATATATTCTTTTGAATAAAATTAAATAGTTAATAAAAATAGTAAAAAAAAAAGTTTGTCTTGTATCAATTTTTTTTCAAATATTTGAATCTTTTTATTAGTCATACTTTATTTTCTTATATTTTTATGTAAATTTTAAAGTAATTTTATTTTGTTGCTTTGGTTTTATGCAGTTTTTGAAACTTACAGAATGTATTCCAAATTTTTCAAGGTAAGTTAAGTGTATTTTTGTGCGAAATTTTTATGCAGGTTTTGTTAGGAATGTATGTACTACATAAAAAGAGACTGAGGTGTAATTACTTTGAAAACAAATAAACTATCAATTTTAGCTGGGCTCTCTGTATAACATTGATATTACATTTTTTTTTTTACAATTAATAAATTGATATATATATATATATATATAATATTATTAAGAGTTGTAAAAAGGAACTTTTTGATATTCGTAAATATTTGAAAGCAATTGAACATTTAATAATTTTAAATGAATGGTGTGCCAGGAATGAATATAAAATTATATGTGAAAATGGATTTAAAGTAATTAAACGTAAATTATATAACAAATTTGAGAAAAAAGTTGATTTTTTATATAATAAGTGATATCCACATGCTTATAAGGATTTAAACTTTGTTAATTTATCAAATAATAGGATACATTTAATTCAGAAATATGTTTTAAGTCACGGAGCTAAATACGTTGGTGGTATTTGGAAAGATTATAATTTGGAACTAATTGCAGCTGTTCAAAATACATTTGAAATGATTCCTGGTAATGATAATTTTTCTGATGATATTATTAAGAAAATTAATTGCAATAGATTTGATACAATATCTTATGATAAATCATGGCAATTGGCTATTTTGGAATTTAAACGGAAATTGAAGATTGATGATATGATATGTTTGAAAGAGGACAAAGGTATGTGTATGTGCTTGTTGACGAAATATCAATATATTAATAAAATTAAAATGCAAATGGACAAACTTGGTTTCTTTTTGATTGAAGATTATAATATGGATGGTCAAAGAATAAAGTTTATTAACAATATTTTAAAAAGTGCTAAAAATAAAGTTTTAAATAATAATGTATACTATATGATATATTCGTCTTGTGCTATATGTATTCGTATTTTTGCAAATATAAAATTACATAAAGAAGGTAATCCTTTGCTAGTTATGATAGATTTTGGTGGTTCCTTTATATATCAGACTTCTAAATATATTGGTAAACTTTTACAAGACTTTTTAAAATTTGGGGAAAATACTATTGCTTCATCATTTGACTTTGTAAATAGTATTAAAAATTTAATTATTGATGAAAATGATATTATTGCTTCATTGGATGTTACAGAAATGTATGGATTTATTGATAGAATGAATTCCATAAAAATAATTGAACATGCATTAAAAAGTAAAAATATTTGTAAATATATGATAAAATTTATCATTGATTCTTTAAAAATTTTTAATGATAATATTGTTGCATCTTTTGAAGGTCAATATTATAAAATGACTAAAGGTTGGCCTATGGGATTGCCTGTAGTTGCACAAGTTTGCAATTTTATTTTATCTACATATGAGAGTAGTATTTTAAATATGTGTATTTTTGGAGATATTAAAATTTACAAAAGATATGTGGATGATGTTTTTGTCTGTGGAAACACTAATAGTATAAATTTGCTTATAGAGGAATTAAATAAATTGAATGGCTTGAAATGGACTATTGAAAAAGAACAGGACCATAAGATTAACTATTTAGGTTTAATGATCACAAGAGATAACAGTATATTAAATTATAAACTAATAATTAAGCCATTGCAAAAGAGAGGATATATAAATTGTAAATCAAAAGTACCTTTGATGCATAAGATGGCAAGTTTTAAATCTTTTTTGTTTCGGAATGAAAAATTATGTCGTTACCAAAGTGATAAATTGAAAAATATTGAGATATTTGCCAAGGAATTGCTTGATGTTGGTTATAAAATGGAACAAATAAACAATACTTTAAGTCAATTTAAAAAAAATTATTATAATTTAAAAGAAATGAAGATTAATAATAAAAAATGGATATCTATTCCATTTATTTCAAATCCACAAGTAAAAATTTTTAAGGATTTATATAAGAATGTTTTAATGTTTCATTCTACATTCCAAACAATATTAATAAATTAGTTAATAATTCTAAGGATGTCATACCTGTCAAGCAAAAAAGTAATGTCATATATCAAATTTTTTGTGATTGTATGCTATCATATATAGGTGAATCTAGGTACAGCATTGAGAAAAGATTGAAGGAACACGAATTGTTATATAAGCGTGTAAAAAATAAAAATAATGGTGATTTAATATCTTCTTCACTTTTCTTCGATCATGAAAAAACATGTAAATATAAATTTAAATTTAATTTTGAAAATGTTAAAATTCTTCATGAAGAGAAAAACCATAGTAAAAGAAAAATTAAAGAGGCAATTTTTATAAATAGGAATAAAACGCATTTAATAAATCAACAAGCTTCTAACATTAAAATACAAGATTCGTGGAATTTGAATTGATGACGTTTGCTTCCGCTTTTAGTTTTTGAATTTAATGGCAGTTGAGGCAGGTTAGAAAGTAACCGAAAGTACTTCTGTGGATTTAAAGATTGTTTGTAATTGTTTATAAACCATTAAAAATATTATTTCAATTATAATTATATATATATTAGTTGTAGATTTTGCCATCAAATAGATCCAAAACTGAAAAAATACTGAATTTAAGTTAAGTAAATTAAGCTTTCCTAAATATCAGATGAGAAATCTTATATGATATTAAACAAGTTAAACTTAAAGTGAGTCACTTAATTAATCAATTTTAAGAGTAAATTACTAACTACAATGCTATCATGCTAGTCTAACTACAAGTAAATTTATGTAAGATAACATCTTAATTTCACCTACATTGGTGTGATAGGTATTTTATATTTTAAAGGTTTATTTTCTTTTTAGAATTATGCCATCTTGTTATATAAATTTTAATTTTCTGAATGTATTAACATAATTATACTACTGCAATTTTTAAACTCTTTCAAAAATTTGTTTACCTCAGTTTTAAATACATATATATTTTTCCAGTGAAATCATATTCTCAGCTATTTAATCTATTTAAGTATGAAAAAAGTGGGATTTTTTAATAACTTAATTTTATTGCAAGTTAGCTTTAGTAAAGCTTTGTAATTAGATTCCGATTTAATTTACAAATCATTGCAAATAACTTTAGCTGTCTTGAACATTATTAAAACTTATTTTAGTATTTTATTGTATTAATCTAAATTTTATAGCTGAAGTAAATTTCAAATGTTTAAACTAGATATATTTTTCTATTTAAAAGTTAGAAATTAATGCTAAAAGCTAGGATTGCTTTAGTATAGTCATTAATATCTAAAATTTTAATATTTGAATTAAATAGTAATAATAATCAGGTCTAAATCTTTAATATCAGATATTAATATTGAATTTATTATTTATACTAAACATTTCTCTTCAAATTAACTATTAGTAAAAGTATATTCATTCAAGCTAATATTATTAAGATTATATTAGTAAAAATAAAGCTAGATTACTTGATTTAAAAGATAATTTAATTTTAAAAGAGTTGCTAACTTTCAAATAAGATAAATTAAATGTACACGTGTGTGAGTAAGCTTACACTTATTAATTTTAGTTTACACTTCTTTGTTTTATAATGTTAAATATCATTTTTAAATACCTTTAATTCAATTAAAATATCAAATTAAATTCTAGTGAACTTCTAATATATTTATTTAATATAGTCTAAAATAGTTATAAAGGAGTGATGTAATATTCTTTTCAAAACAATATATTTTATTTGTTGTATTTTATTGTTTACAATTATATATATATATATATATATATATATATATATATATATATATATGAGCACAGACTTTCACATGCCCCACCAAAACTATCTCATAACACTGATACACTTGAACACATATATGTTGAAAAGATAAATAATCACCAATATACATATTTCATGCTAAACCATTACATATATAGACACAGGTATGTAATAAGCCTGTGTGTTACAGTTAATTATAATTTTATATATAATTTATTATTCTCTTGTTTTATGCTTTCTTATTTAACATATTTTATGTATTATTTGTTCATAGTAATATCTAAAAAATCACATGGCATTGAATGTTTTATTAATGCTATATAATGATTTTAATATTCTGTCATTTTAAGAGTTAATTGACCTGCTTTAGTAAATACTTATACATAAGCCATATATTTTTATTTTATTATTTATTTCATGCTATATTTTATTAAGTCAGATTTGACAAGATAACTCTCTTATTAGTTTATACATCTGCTAATGATTATTATATTTATAAGGAAATAGAAGTATTTGTCTCTCTCCTGTGTGTTGTTTTAAGTTTATCTTGCCAATTTATATTTCCAAGGGATAATAGCTTGTGTCTATCTTGATGATGTTGAGTTTTGCTAACATATATATTTTCATAAAGTGATGGTGGTCTTGTCTCTCTACTATTTTTCCATGAGTTGTATGTATTTTCATACTTTATATTTGCATAAATACTTTGCTTGAGGCAATCCTTATTGTTTGAAGGATTTTTTTTTTTTAACCCCCCCCCGGCCCCCCCCCCCCCCCCCCCCCCCCCCCCCCCTTTTTTTGGGGGGGCGCGACCCTCTCGGCTAACAACGCAAGATGACCCATTAGAACTTTTTCATATGCTCAAAAACAAATGTCTTGGCATATTTATTTGTCTTCCGAATGTAGGTACATTTTTTGGATTCAAGCCATCATTTAGTTTGTTGCCTTATTTATTATCCTTGGAAATATATTTTGTTTTGCAATCACATATGATGTACAATATATCTTAGCTATTGTGGCAATTGATATGGTTATTTGTTTTTTGAAGAGTGTCATTTTTTCTTCAGGTGCACTTTTGATTACTCTTAGTGTAAATTAGAGATAGTCCTTATGTGAAAATCTGGTGTGCTGTAGTTTGCCAGAAGTACAGCACATAAAATTGATAATTTCTTTGTTTAAAATTGTATTTATAAGCCTAAATAAACAATATACATGATAATCATCATCTAGTATCAAATCATCACAAAGGATGAATAATATTTAGATTTACTCATTTAAGAAAATATTATAGTATGATTGTATCCAAATGTGCAACTTGTTGAAATAATGCATAGATTTGTGAAACATTTACCAGTTAAAATATATAGAATTATTGAAATAATGCTTATGTTAGCAAAACTTTATCAAACAGGATAATGTAAAACTTGCATAACAATGCATATATTAAAAGAATCTTGTCATTTAGCTAGGTATAGAAGTTTTGTAATAATATCTATATTAGTTTAAACTTTATTAGACAGCACATATGAAGCTTCTTTTAACAGCACCTGTATTTATATGATTTACATCAGTCAATCAAAATAGACAATGGTTAATTAACATTTAATTTATTCATTTATTTGTTCATGGGTTTAAATTGCAAACTTTGAAATTATATTTCTCCAATGTAGTAAAATTGCACTATACTTTATTTAAACACTGCCATTTAAATTTTGTGAATTTCCAGCAGTGTTATTGTTGAATTATTTTATTGTAAATAAATATTATATTTTGTTGTTAAGTCTTGTTTTAGAGTCTCAATATTATCTTATTCATATATCATTTATCCAGAAATCTAAACATTATATAATTCATGATACAATTATAATTTATTTTAGTTGTTCAGAGTGTAATTTACATAAATTAACGGTAATAAATCACGTAGTTATAGTGATTTATGGATGTTAAGAATGCATCTACAGAACAAAATATTTACTTGTTTTCTTAAAATTTTTACTGATCATTATAATTTTACTGCAATTATTTAAAGAAAACTCATCTTGTAATAAACTATTATCGTCTTCATTCGAGATTATTAGCTGATTACTGATTTGTCTAAATTTATTTTAAAATGATTTAAGTTGTTAAAAAGTATTCTGAATGATCATAAAATCTTTTATCTACTCTTGATATTCAAAAGTTATCTTAGGAGATCATTATAATATATTCTATATTATATAATATTCTAAATTAAGAGTTTCTATCATTTTATAATAATTAAAATAATTTATTATTATTATTATTGTATAGGAGGTAGACATTACCTTTGGAATAAGTGTATATCTCCTAATACCTTTTTACTAGGATACCATTCATTTGGCTTAACAAGTTATAAATAAAATAAAAGGTTAAAAAATTATAATATCAAAAATATGTATAATGAACCGTAAGATCTTACTATTATATAATTTAATGATGAAAAAAATATATATTTTATTTAAAATAAACTATTGTGAAAAGAAAGGTAAAATGGCATGAATAGATAAATAAGATTTAAGAACATGTTTATTCTTTATCTAAAATCTTGAACTGTGGATCTGATCAGGGTAATAAGATATTTTAATAGTGGTTGTGAAGTGTAAGATTATATATTGGAGGGAGATAATAATAAAAATATTATGAGAAAGAGAATCTAAACATCACATGACCACCTCCACTTATGCTTGTGTATAACTGTTGTTAAAACAGGCAAAACTCACTATATATATTGCTGCACACAGCAAGCTAGAGTAATCAATGGATGCCAGAAGGCTTATGCCTAAAATCCCCATCTAGTGCCTACTCATTCAATATTCCCAGACTAGTTTGTGGCTTATGGCCTTCATCAGTGAGAAGCCTTGGATCTGAGAGCACTGCATCTAGATCTTAGGATCTAATGCAACCCTCCAGCAATCACCTTTTATCTCCATTTAACTACAAAACTATGATTCTTAAACTGAAAACACCTTAATGTTTTCAATCCAAGCCCATTAGCTTATAAAGTCACATGGGTCTGAGCCCAGTTCAGTACCCATACATTTTGGTGTATTTGGTTCTTTAATAACCATAGCCACCACTATCCTTTTAGGCAGGTGTTTTCAGTTTAAGACTCATAGTTTTGTAGTTAAATGGAGATAAAAGGTGATTGCTGGAGGGTTGCATTAGATCCTAAGATCTAGATGCAGTGCTCTCGGATCCAAGGCTCCTTACTGATGAAGGCCATAAGCCAGAAACTAGTCTGGGGATATTGGATGAGTAGGCACTAGATGGGGATTTTATGCACAAGCCTTCTGGCATCCATTGATTACTTTAGCTTGCTGTGTGTGGCAATATATATAGTGGATTTTGTCTGTTTTAAAGAGAATGTATTATAATCAAATTATTCTTGGTGAATGCTTTAATATTAAGGGCATTTATAGTTTAAAAATGAGTTGAGAATTTTACTCCTCTTAATTGTATTTTTAGTGATTATTAACCAATTTATAATACTTAGTTATTATTATTTTGATCCCAGTAGCTCTTGTTATTACTGGCATTTATCAGTATTAGAGAATCCTGAGCTTAGCCTAGTATGATATTTATCATTTTGGCTAAAATTGTTGTATTGACCTTTTATAGTTATTTTTGTCATTATCGTTATCTCATAATCATTGTTTTCATTGGTTACAATATATATATATATATATATATATATATATATATATATATATATATAACCAATGAAAATATATATATATATATATATATATATAATTCTAATAATAAGGTTTTTTCATTTGTTAAAACTATACATTTTATATTCAAATTTTAATTAAAATAAATAGTTAATTTAATGCATTAATGGACATTAGAGGAAGAGAAAGTATTGAAGATTATATCTCCAAAATATGTGATTGGTCAATTGTTTAAAATTGTTATGCTCTTCTATTTCCTTTACTTCGATGAAATGGTTAAACTATTTAATCAATACCAATAATTTTACAAATTTCTATCATTCTGCATCTTAACTTCATTATATCACAAATATCAACAACGCACAAAAACTCACATCATTCTCTCTATCATTATGCATACATTTTGCAACAAGTTTTGCCTATAATTAATTCATTTATAAAAATATTTAAATTTATATTAATTTACTAGGAATATATACTTTAAAACTAAGAAAAAAAAGTAAAAAAAAATTCTAATTATATTTGCATAACTTTAAACTATTGATTACTATTAATGGTAGGATTTAAATAATTGAAGAAGTTTTATTGAAAGACAGATTATTTTTTAATGAGCTTGTAAAGTTTTAAATATATAAATGAATACTTAGTATATCATTTTTAAATCATTACCTTACATATTTAAGAAAAAAAACACCATATAATTATTTTTTTAAGTAAAAAAAAAAAAATATTGTTCAGATATTTATGGGAGGTTGTAACAAAAGTATAAAAGTTATCAATTAGTATTTATCATTTCTTAGAAAACTTATTCAATTTATAGTTAGATGACAAATACAACAACATTTATTTACATTGTCATCTTTTTACATCTAATTCTTTTTTTCATGTGTCATAGCTTCTGCCGGGAAGCGAATCCACTAACCCGGGACAACAGCTGTGCTGACCTCTTGACCACCAACGCTTGACAACATCTCATTCATGAAGAATAATTTTCGCTTCAAAATTTAGAGGTTAAAATAAAATTCATTAGAATAAAATGTCTGCCTGCCTGATGCTTTTGATAAAGTAATCATCTTCAAAAAAACATTTTTATTAACCATAAAACAATATTTTGTAGGCCTTTATACTTGTAAATATATATATTGTGCCATTACAATTTGGTCACTAGCCAAATTTATAGTAATGTGCATGTAGAAAAGGTAAACCAAAAATCATCATCACATTTTTATAGAACCATAAAAGAAGTTGTAGGGTATCCAAGTTTAAACCCTACAAGGTCCGTTTCTAAAAGCTTTAAACAGAGAAAGAATGGGTCAACAATGACATGCTTTACTTGTTTGTGTGTTGATAGAAAGGTAATACACACATTTAAACTATTTAATATTTAATTTTTCTTTAAAAAGCAAAGTTATAATGCATACATATAGGCAATGTATGTGTAAATTATTTAATTGTTTTATATTTCAAATATTCAACATTTTAACTTTCTTTAAAACTAACCTATGCTTGATCAATTCTAATATTTTATTCTATACTTTTATTTTGCTTTTCTTTAATTATAATTGGGATTTAAAAGTTACAGACTTAATTAAATAATTGGGTTATAATTACTAAGCTAGCAATCATATTATTTAAGGTTAGTTTATGAATGATTTGAAAGAATGAAGGATGTGTGTACATTACATATAAAAATTTACATTTACTAAATATTGAAAGAAAAGGAAGTATTAAATCTGTCAAATTATTTTTTTTGTACAATTTTTGTTAAAAGAGGAAATCTGTTTAATCAGATATCGATCTTTGTAGCAATTTTTTTTTTTGTAAATGATTGTTTCACTTTGGAAGCTTATAATGGGTCAGAGCTCTAATTGTCTTATCTCAAGATCTAAAGAAGGAAGCTCAAAGATTTGAAGTGTTACCTGGATGTTAAAAAAAAAAAAAGAAAAGAAAGGAAATAAGGATTGAGTCTATTTTTTTTTAAACAAAAGTGTCTGGAAAAAGGATTAAACTTTTCAGTTGAAAAATAATATAGTTGAAAATAAATTAGAGATCTAATTAAAACAAATTTGTCCAAAAATAGCAAGTGACACTATCTCTGATTGGTTAAGTTAGCTAAAAATTGGATATAAAAAGCTGTCTTGAATTATTATTAGGATTATTGTTTATGATTCAGATTATTAAACTATCCAATTGAATGCTGAAAATATAAGAAATGTCTGGCTAGAAAAATTATATGTATGTCCCATCGGTTCCAGACCATCTGGGGAAGCTGCACATCACATAGGAAAGAAAAGATGTGTCTAAAATAATATTCTACACTTTTCAACTGACCAGAGAAATAAGATGTTTTTAATAGAAGGAAGAAAGCATTCACCTGCATTCAAAGAAGATGAATTAATCTACTGATAAATATTAATCATCAAGTCCAATTAATTGTTACAACAACTGATTTTAAACTCAAGAAAATTTATAAATGTGAAAACAACTGCTGTATTTCATCCACATGCTTGACAGGAAAAGAAGAAAAATTAATATAATGATTTCCAAATTATCCACTAAAGCAAATAACCTCAATAGAGTCATCATCATCAAGTAGTTATACACCTCAAGAAAGAGATTGTTCCCAGATAAAACGGAAATAGTAGCTGCAGAAATATAGACATTATACAAGACAAGTTTGAACCCTTGGAAATTCGCCACAAACAAAAGATCGGTAATATGACTTTTTATATCTATTTTCTTTATGATATCAGTCTTAATAAACATTTTAGCAATAAAGTGGTACATTTTATTTAAAGAACCTTTAAAGACTATTCAGATCAATTAAAAACAAGAATGTCTTACTAATAATAACTTTGAGCTCCATAAATTATCTTGAATGTATGAAAATTATTTGTTTATTAATTTTACAGTTATGAAAAATATTAATGTGTAAAACAATTTTTTTTATGGTATTATGATTTTAGTTTTAACTAATATATTATTATTTTGGTTTAAATAATATTTTGTTATCATGGGATAAAACACGCACATACATAATGGTATTTTTATATGTGTATAATTGCGAGTGAATGTGAAATAATGAGTAGTATTAGAATATTAGATTATTTTGTTTCAAGTTAAGTATAGCGTTTCAGAGGTAGAAGAGAGGGGGGAGAAAATAATTTAAAACTCTTTTCTAAAACTTGCTCTTTCAATTTTACTAACATTTTTTTTTTACATTCTATTTACATGTTGGATTTTTAAAGTATGTGTGCTAATGAGCAGATAATATTTTTTTTTCTTAAAATACTTTTCTCATGGAGTGAAAATCATGGTCAATGTGACGTCCAACTTAATACAAAATACATTTGAAGGGAAAGGGGGAAGAACTTAAAATTAATCTGAGGATTGTTATATAATCAATTATTATCATTATTATTATTCATGTCAATTTTCATATTTATCTAGAAATTTTTATGTATATGTTAGAAATGTAGTAATAAATATTAGTTTGTTTTATTAAACGAGGCATATATATTTCATTAAGTGTAGTCTTTGTTAAGTGTGATTATTCATCATCACTGGTTGAATATTAGTTATTTAAGATATAAGTAAGTATGCTAAAATTAAGCAATAATTATGCATTTCTTTATAAAATTTAGTTTTATGTTTAGGCTTAGTCCTAGAGCTGTAATTGAAACCCTTGTCATTATCGTTATTATTATCATCATCATCATCGTCATCAACGTTTTAATTAATGAGCTGTTTAACTGTTTAAAGGCCATAAATAAATATTGATTTTATAATATTTAGTGATTTCTTAGTATTATTATAACCACATCCCATCATCTATTTCATGCAAGGATGAGTGAATTGCCATCCTAAATTAGTTATATATAATCTGAGCTAGTGAACTTATAAAAATATTGAAACACATTTGTTATGTTAAGATCGGAGAAATGATTTATGTCTAATATACTCCACTTTGGTTTAAAGATGTTTTACTTTTACCTAAATATTAGTGCGTATAGTGATATGGCTCAAAAAGCAAAATCTTCCATTTTATTATAAATAAAGTACCAAGAAGGGATTCAAACCCGGTACATGTGAAAGGTTATCAGATATAACCGTGTCTAGATTCAGATAATCTAGTGGTGCCCTGCTAGATCATATTCACTTAGTATTTGTTTAAACATGCACTTAACATCAAACCAAGAAATGAAAGTGGATAAAACCTACTGTCTGTATACCTGAGTTATATTTTATTGAAATTACTAGTGTACTCACCTCACGTGATTTCCATATACCTGAGTTATAATACTTGTTATTAATAATTTGATCAACCTATAATTCTTGATATTTGGACTCCTTTACTTATGATCATTCTATGGAGTACTCAGGTATGATAATATCTTTTGAACTCTTTAATTAGGTTACAATATATATATATATATATATATATAAACAATATATATGTATATATATATATATTGTAAATATATATATATACTATTGTATATTGTTTCTCATTTCAATTAAACATTTATTGCAATTTTTTTGTTTTTTTTAAATACATTTAAAATAGTTGTTAAATCGTGAAAAGTTTTATGGATTAGTAAAGTATTAACTTGATTATAATCTGAAGTTTAATTCTGGCGTAGGAATAAAACTAAGAAACTTTTGTGAGTGACAAAATGATGTAAGTTTTTTTCCCTAAGTAGTCAGTCCATGACCAGCAATGTAAACACTCATACATAATAGTATATATTTATGTGCATATTATTAGTAAAAATCCATTATCTCAACTTAACTTAGATTTGTCAGATGAGTTCACTTATAATGATTCTATAAATCAGGGGAAAATATAAATGTGCTATGATCTTCAGAATTCGTGTGGGAGGAACCTTACTTATATAAATGAAAAAGCCATTATTTTATTGAGTAAAATGTATAGTAACTATCATAGTAATAATATTCTAGGTAACTGTAGCCAGAACCACCAAGAGGATTATTAAGTGTTGGAACAAGACTAATATAGCTTCTCTCACTTACACATGGACACATAAATAATGTCATAATTGTACATGTATTTATTGTATGCAAACAGACTTGTAAATATATTAAAAAGAGGACAGATACTTCTGTAAAAGACAGTAAAAATGGTAATACACATTTATATAAACAATAATGAAAGAATATACATCAGCAATGAATTTAATATTAGATTGATTACAAGCTTATAACAGTTATTATAGTTGAGCTGTAATGACATTTATATTCTGCTAAACAATGACGCTTTCTTCACCTTTTTCCTGGCAAAATTGTGAATCATATCCTCAAAAATCAATTGTTTTTGCAAGAGCAGACTTAATACTGAACATTTCCAAATCCAGCAGTCACCCTTTAATATAATTGATATTAGTTCATTTTTATCTACTTTAATTTTGTGAATTAGTACCCTGCAGAGGCAACAGTGGCAGGGATCATTAACAAAATATAAAGGCAGATACATATATTTGGTAAGAGTCCTTCCAGCTTGTATCTTTCAAGCAATTCACTAGCTCTAATAAACTCAGATGACCTTTTCCCAAATTTGCTTGATAAACAGATGGCAAATGATTTATCTTCATTACAAGATCTTCACAGATATTGATCTGCCATGATTTTCCTTCATTTTATTTTGAGAACTTAATTGGTACTTTCAGAGAAAGCTGAACTTGTCAGAAATGTTCAATGCAATATTGAAATGAACAGTCAGTCTACCATTAACATTATCCAATATTACATAGAAGACAGACTGTGAAATATTCTTCTTCAGGGGATTCATCCATTTCATCTTATTTGAACAAATCTGCTTCTTCTGTAGCATCTTTATCATGGTGACTCTTTTTTGTGTTTTGCTTCACCTCAATTTCCAGAGAATTTCACTTTTATGCATAAATTAGACACAATATGACTAGTTTTACTCCACATACATTTCCAGCTATACTAGGGATTTGTCAATTCTGAAATCAAACCTTTTAAGTTGAACATGTTGACATCCAGTGTTGTATTTCTGGATGGAATAACCTTGTTACAGATATCAACTGACACTAATACTCTGCACAATACAATAGATATTCTCACACAAATAAAGGATGTGATATAAGACATTTCCTGTTCTTGTTTTGGCAGTTAAATTCAACTCCAAGAGGTTTTCCAATGCTAATTTGATTCCCGATAGATGGGCTACAAAGAGCTTTACACTTTCAATATGGTCTGACCATTGTGTGTTAGACATGCCATGAAAAAAACAGATAATACACTTCTATAAGATTTTTCCATCAATGTAGACTAACACTAAAGAAATTAAAAACATTTTGTACAGTTCCAAAATATGTTGTGGCTTCAGGAATATATTGTGCAGGATCATTTCCATACAAATTAAGTGGCTGGCATCCACATGGTTCACATTCCTTCTGATACAATAAATAGAAAAAGAAGCCTTAAAGCAAAAATTTAAAGAAATTGTTAATTGTAAATATACAAACCATTTCATTACTTTAAAATTTTTAATATACAAACATATAAATACATTAAAGATCAGCCTTTCGAGCTATTGTGCATGAGCTTTTTACGAGTGTTAATAATAAATGAATACTTTCATTCCCAACACAAGATATAGTATTTATGAAAGAATAAAATGAATCCACTTATTCTTTCAAACCCAAATGCTTATATATGGGCAAATCTTAAGTACTGGAAATGAAAGCGTGAGGATAGAACACTCACTTTAGATTACTGTTTATGATGTTTGAATGACTGACGTCAACAAAATTATCTAGAATTTACCAAACGTCACTCTCAAATGAAACTTAAACATATGTAAATAAGCATTTATTTTTATAGTGCTATGTTTATAAATTGTAATACATTAAAGATCAGCCTTTCAAGTTATTGAGAGTGACGTTTGGTAAATTCTAGATAATTTTGTTGATGTCATTTATTCAAACATTGTAAACAGTAATTTAAAGTGAGTGGTCTATCCTCATGCTTTCATTTCCAGTACTTAAGATTTTCCCATATATAAGCATTTGGGTTTGAAAGAATAAGTGGATTTATTTTATTCTTTCATAAATACTATATCTTGTGTTGGGAATGAAAGTATTCATTTAAAAAGCACATGCACAATAGCTTGAAAGGCTGATCTTTAATGTATTACAATTTATAAACATAGGGCTATAAAAATAGATGCTTATTAACATATAAATAAAAAAATGCACATAGAATTAAAATTTAATCATGTAAATGCAAGTATCATTATTGTCAGCAGATATATCATACTTAAATACGCTACTATAACTATCATGCATTTTACTGAAAACATATTAGGTTCAAATAGTTGCTACAGTTAAAGAGTTACATTTTACTTCCTACATGATTATATACATACTTATGCACACTTTTATGTAATTGCATTTCACAAATAACTAAATATATATTAATATATTGAAATTGTAGGACTAATTTCAATAATTTGTTTTATTACATATTATTTAATTCTAATAGATATATAATTGAAATGATACCATTCTGATTATTTATCAAGCACAAAAGTCTGTAATTAAAAGAGGAAGGCTTTAACCTTTTTCACATGTGTCTTAAATGTTTGTATAATAGCCAAACGATGTAGTTTTTTACTATAGTGTGATGTCTCAAACATCAACACAAGATAATGACTTTATAAAGATAAAAGTGGGCATCTTATCTTTAATCTAAATTTATGCTTATATAGGCCAATCTGAAGCATTGTGATTTGAGAGCATGAAGGTAATATTTTCTTCACATTTGAATCCACTATTTCCTTTCCCAACTTACACGAAATCTTGTGATTTACAATAAGTTGTATGAAAATCTTTTTAACTAAAAACTAATGTAACATTCTGATTATTTATCAAGCTCAGAGCAAGTCTGTAATTAGAAAGAAAAAAGCTTCAACCTTTTTTACCTATACCTTAAAAATTTACATAATAGCCAAACAATGTTATTTTTGTCTATAGTGGCAACTCTCTAACCTCAACACAAGATAGGGAATTTGTAAAGATAAGACTGGCATTTTATCTTTAGCCTAAATTCTTATTTATATAGGCCAATTTAAAGCATCTTGATTTGGAAGCATGAAAATATGAGTAACTTCACACTTAAGTCCACTATTTTCTTTTACAAATCAATTTGGACAAAATCTTTTGGTTTATAATGAGTTAATGTTAAGATCATTTTAATGAAAATATAGAAACTAGTGTAATGTTTTAATTATTTATCAAGCACACAGAGAATCTGTAATTAGAAAGAGAAAGGCTTTAAACATTTTCATATGTGCCTTAAACATTTGTATAATCAATTTTACATGTAAGTTAATTTGTGAAAGGAATTAGTGGATTTAAATATGAAGAGAGTAGCAAATGAAGATGCTTCAGATTGGCCCATATAAATAAGAATTTAGATTAAAGATAAGTTGCCACTCTTATCTTTATAAAGTTACTATCTTGTGTTGAGATTTGAGAGTTCTGTCTATAGTCAAAAATTAAGTTGTTTACCTATTACATTAATGTTTAAAGTGCATGTGAAAGAGGTTAAGGCCTTTCTCTTTCTAATTGAAATGGTGGTAACTGTACCATCCACAGATTTGTGCTAAACGTTAACAACAACCAAAGGACAGAACAATACCAATTGATCTTCAGAAAATAGCAAAATAATTTACTACAAAAAAACTACAGGAAGAGAAGAATCAAAGAGTGTTAATTCACTAAAATCCAGAAAAAGTGGTGAATAAATTCTCTAACAGTATTGAAATTATGAAAAACTTGGAATTATTGTGATTTGAGCATTATTTAAAAACTTATTCGAAAGTGCTCTTGGCAAAAAGTTTGAGTTACTAATAATATATATATATATATATATATATATATATATATATATATATATATATATATATATATATATATAACATAAAATATAAATAAATATTATAGACAACTATTATAGACAAATAGTTGTCTATAATATTTATTTATATTTTATGTTAAAGTATTTTATAAAGACAACATAATGGATGTTAATTCCATCGTATGATATATATATATATATATATATTATAATAGTAACTTATTTCTAACGATTGAATGTATTTGAAAAGTATAAATGAAAGTTTGAACTTTGTTTTTACATTTAATATTTCAATTAGATAATGGAAATAATCTATCATTTAACTTCAAATGTAGGATTTGAATCGGAAATAACCAATAGTCGATTGTAACCCCAACTGTCTTTTAGCGAATCAATTAATATCCAATGTTTTACAGCACCAATATATATTCATTTTCTATAATTTAAATTGGTTTTATTTTTGTTTGGTTTTTAGAACTTATTCTGATCCATTTATTTTTATAGAAAGTTTTTAATTTAATTAATCTTTTCCTGTCCACAAAGATTTGTTTTTAACTTTGCAGTGGCTACACTCTAAATGTTTTTTTTTCCTTTTAAAAAATGTTTTGAACTAATGAAAATTTCTGATTTATTTCTTTAATTTAAAGTCGTTGTAGTTAAAATACATTTCTAAACTAGGACATCATTTTATACGAGTTTGAGTCTCTACGACTTAAAGATTTTTGCAAGTCAATTACTTGCAAAACTAATAACCTTTTGGGAAAAAACAAAAACCAAGAAGACGGTCGCTCATCTGCCATTTAAATGTTGCTTCTAATGCTATAAAATATATAAGAGTTCGAAGTCGTAACGAATAAGTAATCAAACGGCTTATTGCTGGGGCGTTTATAAGAAGTTCGAACACAAAGTTACAGAGTTAAGCCCCAAATTCGGGAGCCTTGAGTTCCAGAGTTTGCCATTCAACTTTTGCACTAAATCGGCTGTGCAGGTCTAGACCTAGACTAAATTACTGTTTTTGTCTGTGAATAAAACAGACACTTAAATACAAATCAGAGGTTTTATAAAGTCATTAATCAACGTTTTAAAGATTTATTAGTTCGTCACTTCAGATATTTTATTTGCACTTTTTAAGCAAAATAATTTTGGAAACAAACACTTACTAGTATTAAAAAAAAAATTAACACAGAATCATAATTTCTGAACTCTTGCAAGTATGTTATGTTTTCCTCCCTATAAGGATGTGTTATCAAGAATTATAGAGATCTAAATAACTACTGTATTTGTAAAAGCTTAAATTGTCAACTAACTTCACCGCATGACCTTAGTTTACATATTGCCGTTTTAACAGCATAATTTCTCCCCATTTCTATTATAATTAGTATAAGCTTTTGTAAGTAATAATAAATGAAAGATGATAGTGCCTTTTAAATACTCATCCTGTAATGACCAATCCAATATTCCCAGACCAGGGTAGCACAGGATAGAGATTTAATAAGCAGTATTATCTTAAATCTATTATTACTTACTGAAATTTGCAATAAATGGCATAGAGATAATAAAAATTATGCTGTTATTGGTCAAGAGTTTATTTTTTCAATATTTCAACGACACTGTTTAAAAATTAGGGGACCGTGAGCAGTATTTTAAATTGTTATAGTCCACCAAATTTTTAACTTATTTTATTATGAGAAAAAAATATTTTAAATTTATAAAAATAAATAAAATGGAATTTATAAAAAAAAAATCATAGCAAACCACGTTGTTTGTGACAGTTTCTTCATGGTTAAGTTTTTCCAGTGGATTGAAATTTTTCATTTTAATTTCTTATAAAAAATGAATTAATACTTTTTGAACATACTGTGTTAAACTGTTTATGTGAAAAACAGCGTTCTTCTAAATAAATGCGTTGTTTATCCACTTTCCCCCAGAGCATTATATAAAAGCATTTTTACTAATTGAAACTGAGTGAATGAAAATGGTATTTTGTAAATAGCAATAACATCTATATTTCAATCTACACAATAATTACTTTTTTTTAATTATTTAAATCAAATTTCTAATTAGCCATACCCATACAAAAATGATTTCTGATTTTCTATTTTTAAGAATTTCTATAAAAAAGCATTTTCATGAACATAAATTCAGTTAGTGGATTTAAATCGCATCCATAGTTAAAAGTTGATCGCTCTTTTAATGCACGTCTGCAGGTGACATTTCAGAGTGCATGTCTGCAGTATATGCCTAAAATTGGTGGAATAACTATTGCAAAATATAATACAAATACTAAAAGAAAAATTTAATATTTAGAATGTCATTATATAATGAGCTCATGGATGAATAAAAAGAAGACATTAAATAAGTCGGGATTGCAGGGTAAAGAGGAACAGTGAAAAAAAGAAAACAGTTTACATGAATTAAAATTTTAGGATGTTTATAAATTTATGAAACATTATTTGGATAGTTAGCTAGGTTGAATATGAATAAGCTAGCTAAAAAAACTCTAAGTTGATTTAAAATCTGAAAAAAAAAAAAAAATTTTAGCTGGTCTGAATTCAAATCTCATATTATGATTATCAGTAAGGCTATATGTTAGCACTTTAATACTTTATTGCCAATTATAATAATCTATAATAAATTTGATTTAATAGCATTAGATATTAATGTTATTCATAGAACAATCATAACTAACTGAACATAAAAATAATAAATCACTTTTAATTATAATACAGAGTTTTAGCTGAATAAACTTAAGCAGAAACTCATTCAACAAATGATTATAGAAAAATAATATTAAGAATTTATAATATAAGATAAAAATGTTGAACAAGTTTCATTTAAATTCAGATGACATCTAAATTAATATTACATATTCAAATCATGCACCTACAAACATTGGGGAAATACAATATGCTGGGTTTATTAAAAGAACATATGAAGTGAAATACTAATCCTTAACATAAGGTTCTTTTTTTAAATGTCTCCTATATTTATTAAATAAAATATCCCTTAGAGATTAACAATTGTAAACATAATAAATACATCAATAAATAATTATTGGTAATAATAAATATTCATAATAATAATTATAAAAAATACAGTAGTACTTTCAGCTACTTTCTTAAACATTCTCAACTACTAAAATATTTTAAATTTAAATTGTTTAGAAGGTGAGAATGGTTCAAAAAAGCAACTGAAAGTTCTGTTTTTATAATTGTTATGAATATTTAATGTATCATTAAAGTTTTATAGTCTTAGCTATTATTATACAGTGCTTCCAACACACACTGTTGAAGCTATATTTTAATTATGTTTTATTCTGGCTTAGCACTTTCAGAGCCTATTTGCTCCCATACTCATAGCTTGTGTCATTCTCAATTTTGTGTTATTATCATGTAATGAGAAACAATTACAATGCTGAATATATGTAACACTTAGGATTAAGCCAATAAACATCACATGACCACCACTTCTTATGCTTGTGTATAACTGTTTATAAAACAGGCAAAACTCATTACATGTACTGCCACACCCAGCAAGCTAGAGTAATCAATGGATGCCAGAAGGCTTGTGCATAAAATACCCATCTAGTGTCTACTCATCCAATATTTAATATCTAGGTGCAGTGCTCTCAGATTCAAGGCTCTTCACTGACAAAGGCCACAAGCCAGAAACTAGTATGGGGATATTGGATGAGTAGGCACTAAATGGGGATTTTATGCACAAGCCTTCTGGCATCCATTGATTACTCTAGCTTGCTGTGTGTGGCAATATGTATAGTGAGTTTTGACTGTTTTATAAACACTTAGAATTATGCTCTTGAAACAGTTTATGCAACAAATAAATAATATCTTATTTTACATTTCAGTTTCGTATGAAAGATCGCATTAAACAATTTCAGTTAGATAAATGAGTATATGGTAAATAGATTTTAAATGAATATTTTAATTTGCAAGCAGAATCATTTCTACTCACTTTAAATACTGCAAGTAAAAATTAAAATGATGAATACGAAAATGTAAACAATTGCAGTATCAAATGTATATTATGCTCAATAATACTCAGCTAAAACAATAGCTGCAGATAAATCAAGCAATTAATATCAGACAAAATAATATACAAGAAACAAAAAGCTCTGGAATAAAGTCTCCACAATACAAAATACCAATACAGATTTTACATTTTTATACATTGGTGTTTGGCATATTATAAAGTTTATCGGTTTTTTTCCTTTATTCTATATAAATGCATGTCTATGTTATATTATTGAAAAGTAAAATAGATTAATGGAAATTTAATAAGATAAAAATCATTAAAAAATTCATTAATTGTTAATATGGAGAAAATAACTTATGAATCAGAAAGAAAATGGATTATATTTGGTGATACATTTCTTCACCAATGGATCAATAATGATTGAAAATAAAGTGCTTTTTTAAGTGTAACTTTTTATATTGACATGTTTAATTGCCTTGTGTTTAATGTTGATGTACGGGCACATGTAATTGTTGAAAAATGAAAAGATATCTTGATTTATTTTAGATCAAAAAAAGAATATTTGAAAAATTGAGTTCCTGGAGAGTTGGATAAATTAAATGCCAAAAGTAATTTAAATTTATCAAATGATGTATTAGATTTAGATATTGTCAAAAAATAATATTATTTAAATAAATTTTTATATCAATATTACATGTCTTTCTATATGTTTATTTATATGAGTCAAAAGGAGGTAACTGTTCTTGGAAGTATATGTTAGAGGATATGAAAAAGATATGTGATATTGTTGTTGTATTAACTTTTCTAGATCAACATTAGAAAAAGCTTCTTAAACTTGAGGTCTCTAAAGTATATAAAAACTAATTTTATGTCAGATCTATATAACTATGCAATTGAGTTAACTTTAATTTAAAACCTTAGTTTTTTCAAATTCCAGGATAGTCACTTGAATGTTATAAAAGATTAAAGGATGGTAACTAGATTCATAAATGCTTTATATTCAGCTTTGAATCCTCAAATGCTGAAAGCAAAAATATGGAGTCTAAAATTTGTAATATTGATTCTTCCAATGGTCATTGATTGTTTAAGCTTAAAATAAATGGTTTTAGAGAGCATAAACATAAAAAATAATTTTATATCTATGCACCCATACATACATTTTACATGTAGAAAAAGAGAGAACATGAACTCATCTAATATTAAATCTTCCAGTAGTGCTATTTGAATAACAAAGTTTGAATTAATCACCTGGAGAAGAGTCAACTATTTTTATATTGGCACTAAGATCTTAAGTGTTCAGAACAAGATAAACAACAAGCATGAAACAAAATGAGCTTAAATGTTTACACCTCATGAATAATTTTTTATTTTTCATTTGCAAGGTCAGGCTGAAGTAGATTATAGTTTCAATACAATAAATATTGGTATTAATAAGGACTTTTATGACACTGATTATATATAAAGAATTAATAGTTTAAGTAATTAACCATTTCTGGTTTATCTTATGTTGAACAATAGCTAAAACCTATATTTTTTGCAATTGGCTTTAGAACAAATGTATGAAAAATATTTTAAGGTTGATTGAAACAAATTTTTTTAATCTTATCTTAGTAACTAATTTAAGTTATGAGAATGTCAGTCAGATACACATCTACTTCTATATCATGACATACTATATAATTAAAAACACATGCACACACACATATGGATTTATAGTATTATTTCTGGGAGCTTTCATGTAATAAAAATATAATAGATGACATTTCAGTACACAAGTACATTCCTCAGAGCCTCTTCACAATTATTTTCATGGCAAAGACATTGTTAGATAAAACTAAAAGACTGATGGCAGCCATTTTTACCAAGGTATTTATGCTATTAAAAATGCTTCTTCATAATGGCTTTGATCACATGATTATTTATAGGGCTTTTTTATATAATAAGAACAAAGATTTTGCTACTTCAAAAATTAAGACACTTCTGCCATATATAAAAGAGATAACTGATAAAATTGGTAATGTTTTTTTTAAAAAAAATATCCACAAGATTTATACTACATTTAAAAAATAATAATAAAGTATTTTCATGATCTAAAGATAAAATTCCTTTGGAATCTCATGGTGTATATAAAATTCCATGTGTAGTTTACTTACATTCATAGGTTAGACAGATCAATCATAAAATAAGAATAGAAGAACACATTTTGGCAGTTAGAGAACAATCTAATTCTTGCATTTATCCACACCTTAAATTAACTAACCAATAAAACACATATTCTGACAAAAATTGAACAATATGACCAGAGACTGTTAACAGAAGCTATAGAGATTTTTAAAAGGCCTAAGAACATAAATGAAAAGTGTGGATTGAAGGAAATTAATGATATTTAGAAAAAGCTATTGGAGGATATAACATTTTTAAAATCTTCTCAACCAATAGAATTTGAGAATGAGGAGAAAATAACAAAAGAAAAATAATGATTTTAAATCTCAACACACACATTTTTATGATTTGAGAAAGCAGAAGCTCTGGGGAAAGTACTTATTATTGTACTGAAATGTCAGTCATTTAGCTATTATATTTTTATTACATGAAAGTTCCCAGAAATAATTCTATAAATTTATCATTTATCTATGCAAATATTAGAATTAATATATATATATATATTCAACCAAAATAGCTATTATAAGTTAATGAAAAAATGTGTTTAGATGCAGTAATTGATAGTTTTTTAGCAACATCAAAAATTAAAGTTATATTAGTTTACAAGGATATAATCTCCTCAATTCCATTTTTTATTATAATAACAATCCATGGAAATATTTATTTGAATATACAATAATGAAAAGGAAAATAAAGATTATATATATATATATGTATATAAAATCAGAATAATTTTTTCTGTAATATCTATAATGCCAAATTTTTAAAAAGTTCCGTGTTTAATGTGTGAATAGAGAATAAATTATACACACACATATATATATATACTATAAATAAAATGTCCATTAATTAAAACAAAATTGTAATCATAATAAAAATAATAAATTTAACAGTAATAAACTATTATAAACATTCTTTCAATCTATTAAATTTATTGTTTTTATTATGATATATATATTAAAATAATTCTGATAAGTTAACTTTCAAAATAAATAATAAATATGTCTCTAAGCTTTACAGTGATCAGATTTTAGATAAAGGTTAATTCATGCATTAAATTCCTTTCATTTTTCAACAAACTTATGTATAATTGTTAGTCATACTTTACAAGTTTGAAAATATCTGATACAGTCAAAACTAGTCAATAATAATAATACAGACATTATAAGCCTGAATACCAAAATCATGATTTCCTTGGTGTTCAAATTGCATCATATGCAACCATTTAAGAATATTATGTGATGGTATTTAACTATGGAATCTATTACATAGTGTTTAATATTGACTAACATAATCGTATTACGCAAAACACTTGGAAACGTTGCTACATTTTGTAGTATGCTATTAATTGCATACTTTATATCTTAGCATTGATTCCCTGATTCCACTTGTTATATTAATGCTTTAGATTTACAAGGTGCATATATTAATTTAATATTTATACAAACCAATTAGGTATCTGTTTTTTAAATTAAAATGGATAACAGTAATTCAATTTATAAAAATTTACCTCTAAACGTCACAATGTCTTTGTACAACTGATAATTTTATTATCAATAAATTTACAATGCATAATTCTAGTTTTATTTTTCTTGCGGATATTGCCATTTGTAATGTAGATTCAGATCTTGAGATAGTAAGTAATATAATACAAATAGTAAATGATATAATACAAAATAGGATCTACAAAAATTAATATTTAATTAGAAAAACATGCCATATCTAATATATATATATATATATATATATATAGATATGGCATGTTTTATATATATATATATATATATATATATAAGAAAGTTGCCTTGACAGCAGCTTCACATCGTTGATTGTTATTAATATTGAAATTGTCTAAGTGTTAACTGGTTTCTAATGATATAAATGTATAGATGGGATTCCATGTTTACTGTTAAAAGGAGACTGCTTTGATAATAGTTTAACATTATTGATTGCTGTTGATTTTAGAATTGTCTAATTATTGTTTCTAATGATAATATATATATATATATATATATATTGTAACAGTCAAGTTTATATATATATATATATATATTGTAACAGTCAAGTTTGTACATTCGTGTAACAGAATTCAGAATCCAAGCAAAAAAGACCGAAGCTGACCAGACTAGGACTGTGACATTCCAAGTCTGACCACACTTCAACTCATGAGCCAGGATTCCAAGACTCAAGACCCTATGAATGACCACCTTGAAATTACATGTAGTATACCTTTTTCCACATGGCCGACATAAGTCACGGAGACACAATAAGACTCTCATGAATAAAAGAAAGGTCCTTAATTGACTAAAATATATCACTAATATAATTTAACTTACTGCATAGTTTTCACTTATATAGACTATGAATAGTAATTAGAATTGGATTGAATTAGATCAATAACGAGACAGAGAACAAAATACATTAAACTAATTATATATTTATTTACAATTGGCATGCAATTGATAAGTTTTAGACATTTTAGCATCAACTGTATGCAAACATTGGGTGGATAAGAAAACCCATTCTCTTTTTATATACAATTCAAAATAGCCTTATATAAATAATTTCATTTAACTTTCATACATGGGTTTAACATATGCCCATATTATGAGTTGCTTTACAATTAATACATAATCAATCACTACATTATGTCTATAAATCATGTGAAGCCAAACCCTATTATATTGGTGGCTGTTATATAAATAATTATATTGAACTTTGATCATGAATTCATTTACTAAAATATACAATATGACTTAATCATGAGCGCATGAACCAGCTCAAGTAAAGACCGATCGAACATGGCTTTCGAGAGAAAATTTCAGAATGCTGAAAGCGTATGTTAAGGTGGGAAAGTTGGCTGAAATAAGATTTTACCAATGCGCTATGGCACAGGTAAAACAATAATAGGAAAAGTCACTCTGCGGTTGGATGAAATAACTTCAGGGTTCTTGTGACAAACACCGGTACCCTGTAACCGATCGCAATGCTGCGTAAAAGGAACATTGTGTTCAGGAATGGCGGGGGACTTATGTGCTAACCTGGCCTTGGCTCAGGCTTTGCTACTGCTCTACACTATAAGAGAATATGTGCTGGCAATGCCATGGCTCCATCTTGAGATATGTATATTACGTATAGCAGCAAAACGAGAATATTTTTATAAAATAATATCACATCCGCCAAGCAAAGAATAGTATATTTTATACTATGAAATACAAGTTAATAGCATATTAGCTCTATCAAATTGGGACCAATTCTTGTGTAGCCTGATAATAAACATCTATGCTATGAAAGGGAATATTACTACATCTGTACTTTCACATGTTCGATCTATTAAGTTACTTATAGATAATAAATATTTAAGGAGGGAAAATATATTTCTATGGACTTAAGAACTTAAATGACAAATATACTTATAAATATTATCAAGGCTAAATTTAATTCTAAATAAAACTATAAAGTTAAGTTTTTAAATGGTTGATTAACAGATCCACATCTCACATATTAAATCAATTAAATAATAAAAAAAATAGGATTTCAAAACAGCGCAGAAAGTTGACACTATAAACAAATTACACGAAGATTTTCAAATAATATCTTCTTAAAAACATGAAATTAAGTGCCCACTGTTTCGAAATATTGGCATATAAATTATAAAAGCATTTAATTAAAATAAACAAAGAAATATAAACACAACCACAGTGATATAATTTTAAACTAAATAATTTACTTTGAAGTGAATGGAAAATATAAATAAGTCAGATTATTTAAACTTTAACAACATTAAATTTTGATAGCAATTGACATATTTAAAATATTAAATGGATTTAAAGTTTTGATTACATTTAGTTTTATCATTGTTTTAAAAAGAGAGTTAGTTAATTTATATAGATATATTTACACAGAATTACACAGAGCTCTGCGGTTTGAAAAATAAAATGGTACCGGTATTATTTATCAGGACTGCAAGTTCTTGGCTGTATGTTTGGTGAGTTTGACTGGGCGGCATGGCATCATCTTTCCCAATATGTTAGGCTTGTCTTTTCTATCGGCATGATGGTGGTTTAGGCATTTTGACGAAAGAAACTCCAGGTTTCCGTGCGGAGTCACAGCAATAAAATGCCTGCTTTTAGCCGGACATGTTAAATATTAACAATCGTGAAGATTGGCTACAATTCTCTCTAAAAATATGGCTGTCTCTTATTAAAAATACAGAGTATTTATATATTTTCCTTATCGGAATCTATCGCCTCAAGACTCACTAAACTCAGGAATTTAATTAAATATTTTTCAATTTATAATCCAGATCTTAGATAACTTATGTTAGAAACATTCAATAAGCTAGTATTATAATTAAGATTTTTCGTAGCAAACAATTGTCCAATTTAGATTTTAAAATAACTTAATCTTATCTAAGGAGATTTTAATTAGTAAATTTTGAACTAGTTTTACTTTTTACAAATTGCAGGTGTGGTCGTTAATGACACTTGTTTACAACCAGAAATCTTTTTAATTACTTGACCAGCTTTTATTTTTAATTTTACATATAATAGAAACTCTTTTTATTTAAAAACAACCTTCTAACATTTTTTTAAAACACAAACCTTTTTAACATATTTATTTAAAATAATTTACAAACATATTTTGATATAGCTTTTAAATATATTTTTGGGAAACTTTTCCCTGAAATATATTTAAAACAAGAAATCTTTTAACAATTTTTAAAGACATTTAATATTATTTTTAGATAACGGCTTTTACATATTTTAAAATCATGTCTTTCTTCTATATGGCACAGATTATATATCTACATTCAAAATTACAATATTAAACAACAAAATTAATACTTTACTCTTAACTTAAATAATATAATAAACATTTTTAGAAATATTAAATAACTTTAGTACGCTATAATTTTACTAATCCTATCTAATTATAGTGTTGGTTTACACGTAAATATATAATGCTGTTTAGACAGACATGAGCAAATTTTAAATTTATTAACATTTAAATAGGTTCGAACTTAGCACAGATGAGTGCGTCATTAGGTTTGATGGTGAAACAATAAGGGCTTGGAAAGTTATCGTTTCATATCCAAATACTTGGGACAAAAAAAATAACAAAAAAAAAAGGAATTTACTTACAGTTACCTATTAAATAATTTGATAGGCTTTTTTTTTTATTAATATTAAATTAATTAAGCTACCCACATAGAGATGAAACACATATAAACCCAATTGCCTGCTGCATTCCATACCAAGGAACTTCATACATATTAGACAATCAATTATTACAAAAAAATATGATGACTAAATTAAAAGTTTAAAAGCAATCCACATAAAATTGAATATTGTCAAATATTTACATTAAACAAACTTTTATATCCTACTGGATATATGTCAATTAATATGCAATAGGGATGTTAATTGTTTTTTTTTATATATAATAATGATAATTTATAAATGATATAATGATAAAGGAGGGTAGATCATAACAAATATATATATTTTATCTAAATAGGATCTGGTGGTACATTAAGTAACTCCTCTTTATCTGACTTAAAACAGCAACCGAATATAATGTCATCCTCTTCATCTGATGCCCATCCATGTCCCTTATTCTCATCTTCCCATCTCACAGTCAGTTGTGCTGGGTGCATTTCTAGACTCCGTGCAAACTCACTTCCTTCGTAAGGTATTTTGTGGCTTAGTTCGACCTCATTTTCATTTAACTTAGAATCTCGACCATCTGGGTCATTGTGCATGGCATAAAATTCTCTTATTTCTGGTCCCAATTCCATTGTAGCATTCTCCACTTGGATCTCAGTGTGCGAAACATCTGGGGATTCCTTCTTATGACTCTCCTCCACCACTTCCTGAGTAAATTTGACACTTTTTCATTGTTGACGGTCTTCTTTGAAATAGCAAGTGATTCTTCCCATGCCTGGTCCTTCTGTATTCCCTGCAAGTCCTCTTCCAATGCAATTTGCTCTTGGTATATACAAAACATATTATTTCCCAAATCAATCCGGCACCTGTGCTGATTCAAGAAATCACTCCCTACTACCAAACAATATATTAACTTATCCATGACTAAAAATGTGTGGCCTAGAGTAGTTTGACCCCACTCCAACTCCAACCATACTTGTTGTCTTTCAGTCTTGGTCTTTCAGCCGTCTACTAGGATTATGGCCAATGCTTTCATCGGCAAGGTCGGTATATTAGGCATCTGTTTTTGCACCTCAGTCAGCCATTCTTTTGACACAAATGACACCTGGCTACCTGTATCCAATAATGCACATACTTTCATTACCCCTGCTCTTACTCGCACTATAGGGCATGGTTTAAGTGGAACTTCTGGCCTGGTTTCAGCTAAATCAATGATTACAGATGTGATGGAATTCTCCATCACTATGTTCCCTTGTTTATCCACTGGACTCTGGTAGGAGGAACTGACTAATGGGGTCCCCTGTGGTTTAACGATGGCTGGGGTCTATAGGGTTCTTTTACTCTCGTTTGATTTTGGGATTCCCATCTAGGCAACCTACTAGTCATCATCATTTGACATCTTGGAGGATTGATTCACCGCATGTTCTCCAGTGCTTCTTTATGTCCTGGTGTGAAGTCAATCATTGTTAGAAAGCCTGCCATGTCTTCTACTTTCCTAATCCGACATCCCATCATCAGTTGTTATATTTAATTAGGCATGTTTTGCTGGATAATTCAGATCATCGGTGTCTCTGTGAATGGGAAGGCTGTCAAGGATCTGAGGGAAGCTATCTGCCTCAGAAAAAATTGAGTATGGTCTCCTTTTCCTACCGATCCATAGGTTTCCCTGAGTATACTATGGTAGATACCCTTCTGGCACTCCTCACTCCAAAATGTTTTGTGCATGGCATCTGTATAGTGCTCAAAATTTTGTGGCTTCTCATTACAACAGTCCCACCATGATTTGGTGTACCAATATAAATAGTGTATAGATAAAGCTATCTGATCAGCCACTGGGATTTTCTGAAACCTGAAAAGTTCCCTTAAACTTTCTAAATGGGCCTTTGGGTTTTCTCCCCCTTCTCCTTTGAATAAATTTTGCTAAACTTATGTGGCTACCTATTGATGGAATGCCCAGTCCAATTGTTTCTGCATCTAACTCATTCCTATCTGGGGTGGCTATCTGATCATTTCCTTTGTTTATAATGCTTTCTGCATTGACGTTGCTTTCCTCCTTTCTAAGAATCTCTTTAGATTCCCCCACTGATACTATTTTTCTTTTGCATGTGTTCTCTGCTAAGTGACTAGAGGCTAAACTGTTCTCTATGCTTTCTTTCTTTGCTTCCTTCATTTCAGCAAGGTCCTTTTTTAATTCTTGAATACATTCTGCTATACTGTTCTCTTCCTTGGCTGCTACTTGACTTCTATGAGCCAGGCCTTCTTTTAATTCACATATTTCATCCTGGATCTCACTATGTGTGTCTTCATATTCCTGAAACTTCCTGCTAAGATCTGTCTCCATTTTATTGAACTTCTCCCCTACATCCCTTTCTTGATTCTCAACCTGTTCCACCATGGCCTTGATTTCCTCTTGGATTTTCACCATTTCATTTTTATTTTTTGTCCTGGTTGTATCCAGCATTTCTGTGAATTCAAACTGTATTTTTTCACAATTCTGTTGGCACTAAAGGATACTTCCTGCAGGCCTTTACACAGCATTTCTTCTAAGTCTTTTCTAATCTGTGCTGTCCTTTCCTCACATCGCCCACCCAAAGCTTCAAAATGTCATTCCATTTCTAGATTATTTTTATGATCTCTCTCTTCTGCATCCTGTCTACTTTTCCTATCTCTCTCTTCTGCATCCTGTCTACTTTTTCTATCTCTCTCTTCTGCATCCTGTCTAATTTGCTTCAATAGTGACTCCATCATTGAGTTCATATTCCAGCATTCTTTCTTAATTTCTTCTATAGGTCTCTGTTCCATTACCATGGTGTCTGACTTTTCTGACATGGCCAGACTTTGATGTATAGATGCCTTTTCTCTAATCTGGTTTGTACTCACTTCACCTTCCATGTCTTCCTCTGTGCTGCTACTCTCTTCCATAATTTCTTTTCCCGATCTTAATATAATACCCCTACACATTCCTTCTTTTGCTGTTTTCCCTTCTTCCCCTTCACTCACTGCTTCCCTTTCTTCTTCCATACTATTATCCATTTTAATATACTAACAAAAAATTTTTTTTCTCTTTTTACTGGCTCAATTCATTTTTACTAAAGTTTCTTGGTTTTTGTTTGCTTTACTAACTCAGCTAATTTCTGCACTCCACAAAGAAAATGATCTGTCTCCTACTCATCTCAACATCTATGCCTAACTCTATTAATGCACCTACCTTCTCAATATACATTCACTTGATGCCCACCCAACATTTAACTAACAGTGAAATAAATTTAATATATATATATATATATATATATATATATATATATATATATATAATATATATATATATTAAATTTATTTCATATATATATATATATATATATATATAAC
This sequence comes from Epiperipatus broadwayi, assembly GCA_028023455.1. NCBI lineage: Eukaryota > Metazoa > Onychophora > Udeonychophora > Euonychophora > Peripatidae > Epiperipatus > Epiperipatus broadwayi. Next base: position 3,599,216 of record JAQFVV010000040.1, read on the forward strand.
AAAAAAATTATAAAATGCAACTCACCCTTGGCCTCTTGCAGCTGTTTTTCTTTTTTAAATTTTCCACAGTTCATGGTTATAATTTAATTTACACATCTATGCTAGTTTCAAATCTTTAAGAATTGATTTGACATTACATTTATTTCCTTCTCTTTTTCATTCAATCCAATTCATAAAACATAACACAAATAATAGAGCCCCCTTTTCTCTCTTTACTCCTGATGACAAAATTTATGTAAGAATGATTTGACATTTATTCAAATCATCCTTGGGCACCAGTCACAGTGAGCAAAAAAGTTTACACAACATATACTATAAATCTCCTTAAAATTCTAATAAGCATCTATATAAATAATTTTTATATAATAAAATATACAAAATTAACTAAGCGTATGCCACACTTGAATGAGAAGCTATAAAGATACACAGAAATTATTACACGCTAAGCGCTTTCGAGGTCTTTTGCCTCATATTCATAGCAGTACTGTGATCTGCAGAACGAAAAAACATGGCAAGGGAAACAAAACTGTATGCAAAGCATATGCAAATGAACTAGATAGTCCAACGTTTGGAGATGTCAAAGCAGGTATCTCGTCTATTGATGAAGTTATTATTGCCATTAATAAAATAATAATCTACTCTGAGTATGGAATTAATTGACATCCAAACTCATGAAAAAAACCTATACATATACATTATTTTGTCAAAAAAAATTTGACTCAGAATTTTTTAATTTTGAACAAAAGAATTTTTATCTCTATACTCAATGATCTCCTAAGGGGTGGAAATAAATTACAGGCCCACGATTTTGGGTGTACAAACCTGGGAAAAAAAATTCTACATATATATTATTCATTAATTTAAAACAGAAAAAAGAAAAAACATTATACACACATACAAATGTTATACAGGGCATTGCAGGGTATGGAAAATTCGAATAGCCCCATCGACCCAAGGGAAAAAATATACTATGTAACAGTCAAATTTGTACATTCACGTAACAGAATTCAGAATCCAAGCAAAAGAGACTAAAGCTGACCAGACTAGGACTGTGACATCCCAAGACCGACCACACTTCAACTTGTGAGCCAGAATTACAAGACTCAAGACCCTACGAATGACCACCTTGAAATCACACATAGTATACATCTTTCCACATGGCCGACATAGTCACAGAGACCCAATAAGACTCTGATGAATAAAAGAAAGGTTCTTAATTGACTAAAATATATCACTAATCTAATTTAACTTAAAGCGTAATTTTCACTTATATAGACTATGAATAGTAATTAGAATTGGATTGAATTATATCAATAATGAGACAGAGAACAAGATACATTAAACTTATTATATATTTATTTACAATTGGCATGAAATTGATAAGTTTTACACATTTTAGCATCGACTGTATGCAAACATTGGGTGGATAAGAGAACTCATTCTCTTTTTATATACAATTCAAAATAGCCTTATATAAATAATTTCATTTAATTTTCATACATGGGTATAACATATGACCATATTATTAGTTGCTTTACAATTAATACACAATCAATCACTACATTATGCCTATAATAAATATGAAGCCAAATCCTATTATATTGGTGGCTGTTATATAAATAATTATATTGAACTTTGATCATGAATTCATTTATATTTAACTTTGATCATGAATTCATTTACTAAAATATACAATATGACTTAATCACGAGCACATAAACCAGTTCAAGTAATGATCGATCGAACATGGCTTTCAAGAGAAAATTTCAGAATGCTGAAAGCGTTATGTTAATGTGGGAGAGTTGGCTGAAATAAGATTTTACCAATGTGCTATGGCACAGGTAAAACAATAATAGGAAAAGTCGCTCTGCGGATGGATGAAATAACTTCTGGGTTCTTGCGACAAACACCGATACCCTGTAACTGATCGCAATGCTGCATAAAAGGAACATTGTGTTCAGGAATGGCGGGGCACTTACATGCTAACCTGGCCTTGGCTCAGGCTTCACTACTGCTCTACCCTATAAGAGAAGATGTGCTGGCAATGCCATGGCTCCATCTTGAGATACATATATTATGTATAGCAGCAAAATGAGAATATTTTTTTAAAATAATATTACATCCCCCAAGCAAAGAATAGTATATTTCATACTATGAAATACGAGTTAATAGCATATTAGCTCTATCAAATTGGGACCAACTCTTGTGTAGCCTGATAATAAACGTCTATGCTACGAAAGGGAATATTACTACATCTGTACCTTGACATGCTCGATCTATTAAGTGACTTATAGATAATAAATATTTAAAGAGGGAAAGGATATTTCTATGGACTTAAGAACTTAAATGACAAATATACTTATAAATATGATCAAGGTTAAATTTAATTCTAAATAAAACTATAAGGTTAAGTTTTTAAATGGTTGATTAACAGAGCCACATTTCACATAATAAATCATTTAAATAAAAAAAAATAGGATTTCGAAACAGCGCAGAAAGTTGACACTATAAACAAATTACATCAAGATTTTCAAATAATATCTTCTTAAAAACATGAAATTAAGTGCCCACTCTTTCAAAATATTGGCATATAAAATATAAAAGCATTTAATTAAAATAAGCAAAGAAATATAGACACAACTGCAGTGTTATAACTTTAAACTAAATAATTTACTTTGAAGTGAATGGAAAATATAAATAAGTCAGATTATTTAAACTTTAACAACATTAAATTTTGATAGCAATTGACATATTTAAAATATTAAATGGATTTTAAGTTTCGATTACATTTAGTTTTATCATTATTTTAAAAAGAGAGTTAGTTAATTTTTATAGATATATTTACACAGAGCTCTGCGGTTTGAAAAATAAAATGGTACCGGTATTATTTATCAGGACTGCAAGTTCTTGGCTGTATGTTTAGTGAGTTTGACTTTGCGGCTGGTGGCATCATCTTTCCCATTATGTTAGGCTTGTCTTTTCTATCGGCATGATGGTGGTTTAGGCATGTCGACGAGAGAAACTCCAGTTTTCCGTGCGGAGTCACAGCAATAAAATGCCCGCTTTTAGCCAAAAATGTTAAATATTAACAATCGTGAAGACTGGATGCAATTCTCTCTAAAAATATGGCAGTCTCTTGTTAAAAATACAAAGTATTTATATATTTTCCTTATCGGAATCTATCGCCTCAAGACTCACTAAACTCAGGAATTTAATTAAATATTTTTCAATTTATAATCCAGATCTTAGATAACTTATGTTAGAAACATTACATAAGCTATTATTATAATTAAGATTTTTCATTGCAAACAATTGTCCAATTTAGGTTTTAAAATAACTTAATTTTATTTAAGGAGATTTTAATTAGTAAATTTTGAACTAGTTTTACTTTTTACGAATTCCAGGTGTGGTCGTTAATGACACTTGTTTACAACCAGAAATCTTTTTAATTACTTGACCAGCTTTTATTTTAAATCTTACATATAATAGAAACTCTTTTTATTTAAAAACAACCTTTTAACATTTTTTTAAAACACAAACCTTTTTAATATATTTATTTAAAATAATTTACAAACATATTTTGATATAGCTTTTAAATATATTTTTGGGAAACTTTTCCCTGAAATATATTTAAAACAAGAAATCTTTTAACAATTTTTAAAGACATTTAATATTATTTTTAGATAACGGCTTTTACATATTTTAAAATCATGTCTTCCTTCTATATAGCACAGATTATATATCCATATACGAAATTACAATATTAAACAACAAAATTATTAATTTACTCTTAGCTTAAATAATATAATAAACATTTTTAGAAATATTAAATAACTTTAGTACACTATAATTTTACTAATCCTATCTAATTATAGCATTGGTTTGCACGTAAATATATAATGCTGTTTAGACAGACATGAGCGAATTTTAAATTTATTAACATTTAAATAGGTTCGAATTTAGTACAGATGAGTGTGTCATTAGGTTTGATGGTGAAACGATAGGGGCTTGGAAAGTTATCGTTTCAATATATATATATATATATAGGGATTCCACCTTTCTTGTTAAAAGGAAGTTGCCTTGACATCTATTAGAAATTGTGGATTGCTATTGATATTGTGATTATCTAAGTGTTGACTGGTTTTTAATTATATATATATATATATATGGGAAATATGGCTACTAAATTATTATATAATTTATTATCTGTTTAATCACAAGTTTTTACACAAGTTTTTTTGGGTACTATTATTTATTATTATTCCAATATGCTGAAACAAAAAAAAAACAAAAAAACTGCTTTGCAATTTTTTTTTTTGTATTTACCTCTGTTTTTCCTCAATATTTTTTGTTGATTTTAGTTAGAAATAGAATTTCTTTTATTTTTACTTAATTCTGCCAAATTAGTGCTTGCACCCAAAGAGAATTAATATTTTTCTGGTGATGAAAAACTAGCACTGTATGTTTTACTACATTTAAAATTATTTTCTATTTTTTTTTTTACTTTTTCATTTTATTTTAAAAACAACTGAATATTGAGCATCCTATTATGAAAAGAAAATATTTTCTAAAGATTCACCTTTAAAAATCTAACAAAAAGTCTGTAAACTGATTTCTTAGTTTCAAATTTCAAAAATATTGCATTTTTTTTTTTTCCATTTTATAAATTAAAGACGTTCTTTTCGATTTTTTATTTATAATATTCTAATAATTGACTATTACATCTTTGTACAATATTTTATATATACAGATTCACTATTAGACTTTTGTAGATATTTTAGGACGCCATTCGATATAAAGAAAGATTCGGCCAGATTAAAATTTATAGTATATACAATTGTTTGAACAAAATTAAATTTTGGAATAAGAGTAAACCTTTAGGGCACTGATTTAGTTTTTTAGTTCCTGTTAATAAATACAATCTCTTTCTTTCTTCCTCCTCCTTTTTCTTTGTATATATATATATATAGATAGATAGATAGATAGATAGATAGATAGATAGATAGATAGATAGATAGATAGATAGATAGATAGATAGATAGGCAGGCAGGTAGGTAGGTAAGTAGGTAGGTAGGTAGGTTGGTAGGTAGGTAGGTAGGTAGGTAGGTAGGTAGGTAGATAGATAGATAGATAGATAGATAGATAGATAGATAGATAGATAGATAGATAGATAGATAGAGAAATAGATAGATAGACAGATAGTCAGACAGAGACAGATAGATAGATAGATAGATAGATAGATAGATAGATATATAGATAGATAGATAGATAGATAGATAGATAGATAGACAGACAGAGACAGATAGATAAATAGATAGGTAGACACAATTTTAGATTATAATCGTTAATGTTATTTTTTTAATTATATTTATATGTAACTTAAATGTCTTTAAATTATATATATATATATATATGTTATACTTAATGTTTTCACGGTTATATGATGTAGATAAATTATAACTTTTTGGGATATACCGTGTCTTATTTTCCATTGAACACCGATATTTTGACGGAATAGCAACCGCCATTTTCAAGGTTAACTTTTGAAAGAAAAACCGTTAGATCTTAACAAATAACATGACTGTGTGCAAGATGAGACTTGACATTCCAGTTCAGCATTCACAATATGAGGCTTATCAAAATGTTTATTTTCTTCAGTATTTTTACGGGTTAATTTTAAGTTAATATTGGATAAAAAGAGAGGTTTCCACATAGCTGGAATACATTGTACTTCATCAGTTCTATTTAAACCAGTAGGTCTCTTTAATATTTCAATTGACTCTCTCATGGTTCTTAAATCATATCTTTTCAAATTAGCAAGTATTTTTGTATTGTCAAAATTAGGTTTGTGACCAGTTTCTAAATAATGGGAAGTAAAAACTGATGTGCTAATTTTTAGTTGAAAAGCATTTTTATGTTCCTTAATTCTGACATTAATTCGTCTATTAGACTGACCCATGTAGCCTTTTGAGCACTGGAAACACGGAATTTCATAAACTCCTTAGTGTTCCAAAAATATTCTGTCTTTAGGTTTATACAAAAAATCAACAATTTTTTTGCCAGTAGAAAAAGTGGTCTTTATATTAAAACAAGATAGTCTTCTACTGATTTTATCAGTAACCCCCCTAATGTAAGGCAAAATTACTCTATTAAAAGAGGAATTATCAATTCTATCCTCTTTTTCCTTTTTAGCATTAATGTTATATAAAGCGTTACATATGATGTTTTTATTATAATTATTAGAAAGCAGAATACTTTTTGTAAGTTTTATTTCTTGAGAAAGATGTTCTCTATCAGATAAATTATAAACTCTAGTGAAAAGATTTTTAGCTACCGAAAAAAAAGAAAAAACAATTTACTAATACTGTGAGTGATTCATATGTAAAAAATTTATCCCATGTAAACTTTCTTGTGATGAAATTTCTCTGTTGGAAAAAGGTTTTAATTATGCTTTGGCTCCTAAACGTATTCCAGTTGAAAATATATGCAATATAGAATCGTCCTTAAAAAATATAGACTTACACACAGCTGATCTTATTAGACTTGAAGTTTGTAATGTTTTAAAAAATATGAAACCTCCAAAAAATAATTTATCTAAAGGAGAATTTATTGCACTTCAAAATTTAAAAAAAGATGATTCAATTGTTATTATTCCAGCAGATAAGGGTAATTCTACTGTTGTTCTTGATCGTTTGGATTATGATAATAAAACTGTAGATTTATTAATTGATGGAACTTATAAAAAGATGATTAGAGATCCTCTGACATATTTAGAGAAAAAGACAAAATGTCTTGTCAAACTTTCTAGTATAGATGAAAATATGAAAATTAAAATTTCTCCAAGAGAAGGTTCTTCATTACATCCTAAATTTTATGGTTTGCCTAAAATTCATAAACCTGAGATACCATTGCGACCTATTGTGTGTGCTATAGGCTCTCCCACACATGCTTTGGCTCGATATTTAGCCCCATGCTTACAGCCATTGACAGACAATATTCCTTCAAGAATTAAAAATTCAAGCCATTTTATTTCAATAATTAAAAACTTAAAAATAACTGGAACTGATTTATTGGTTAGTTTTGATGTTTCTTCTATGTTTACTAATATTCCTGTTGAAGAAGCATTAAATATAATAGCACAGAACAATGATTTACCTGATTTTATTATTCCTTTAGCAAAACATTGCCTTGAAAATACATTTTTTGTTTATAATTCTCAACTGTTTAAACAAATTAAAGGACTTTCTATGGGATCCCCACTGTCACCTGTCATTGCTGCTCTTTTCATGGACAATTTTGAAAGTCAAGTATTATGTGCAGCTACTAAAAAACCTTCTATTTGGCTTAGATATGTGGATGATACTTTTGTCATATGGCCTCATGGAATTGATTCTCTAAATTCTTTTTTTGCTTTTATAAATAATTGGCATCCAAATATTAAATTTACTATGGAAGTGGAAAATAACAGATCACTTTCTTTTCTGGATGTTTTAATTGCAAGAAAATGTGATGAAACATTGTCAATATCAGTTTACAGAAAATCCACTCATACAAGCAGATATCTTAATTTTAATTCTCATCATCATTCTGCACAAATTTTTTCTGTAGCTAAAAATCTTTTCACTAGAGCTTATAATTTATCTGATAGAGAACATGTTTGTCAAGAAATAAAACTTACAAAAAGTATTCTGCTTTCTAATAATTATAATAAAAACATCATATGCAAGGCTTTATATAACATTAATACTAAAAAAAAAAAAAGAGGATAGAATTGATAATTCCTTTTTTAATAGAGTAATTTTGCCTTATATTAGGGGGGTTACTGATAAAATCAGTAGAAGACTATCTTGTTTTAATATAAAGACCACTTTTTCTACTGGCAAAAAATTGGTGATTTTTTGTATAAACCTAAAGACAGAATATTTTTGGAACACCAAGGTGTTTCTGAAATTCCGTGTTTCCAGTGCTCAAGAGGCTATGTGGGTCAGTTTAATAGATGAATTAATGTCAGAATTAAGGAACATAAAAATGCTTTTCATCAAAAAATTAGCACATCAGTTTTTACTTCCCATTATTTAGAAACTCGTCACAAACCTAATTTTGACAATACAAAAATAGTTGCTAATTTGGAAAGATATGATTTAAAAACCATGAGAGAGTCAATTGAAATATTAAAGAGACTTACTGGTTTAAATACAACTGATGAAGCACAACGTATTCCATCTATGTGGAAACCTCTCTTTTTATCCAATATTAACTTAAAATTAACAGGTAAAAATACAGAGGAAAATGAACATTTTGATAAGCCTCATATTGTGAATGCTGAACTGGAACCTCATTTCTCATCTCGCACACAGTCACCTTATTTGTTAAGATCTAACGGTTTTTCTTTCAAAAGTTAACCTTGAAAATGGCGGTTGCTATTCCGTCGAAATATCGCTGCTCAATGGAAAATAAGACACGGTATATCCCAAAAAGTTATAATTTATCTATATATATATATACACACATATATATATACAAGCTTGTGTAACTTAAATGTATTTAACCAATTTAGTATAACATTTATTTATTTATTTTTAATAAACAAAATAAATTTATAACTATTTTTTTTCTCATGACCAAAAGCTGCCTTTCCATTAAACAATTACAATATTGTGCTAAAACATTTTCAAATAATGTAGAAAAAAATTATTTAATTTAATATTTGAAATCGTTTTTAAAATATTATCATTTGTGTAAATGTCAAAAGCATTTTGTAAATAAATGTTACCTACAAAAAATAAGAAAAAGAATTTTAATAACAAAAAAGAAATTGTGTAGAATTTTTATTTTATTTTTTTAATTAAATTAAAATAAGTTTAAGGTATTATTTTAAAATTAAATTAAACAAAAGTAGACCAATATACAAAAAAATAAAATTATAGTATAAATGTCATATATTAACTATATTTAGATAAGTATTAGTATTTATAAACTAAAGCAGACTTCTAGTTCAAGGCAATGCTTTTAATTAAAGGATGTCTCAATATTTTTTCATAAAGGGTTTTCAGTTTTAAAGTACTCTAAAATATAAACATTAAATTAATACTTTTTTTTTCATATGCCATAGCATCAGTCAGGAGGCGAACCTGCAACAACCATCTGCAACCAACTGCTTGCTTGCAAGGCAGCTGAGCTGACCTCTCGGTAACAATGCTTGACTTAATACTTTGTTTTTATTATCATTTTACAGAAATGATTAAATACCTTTAAAATCAGCCTTTCCAAGCTATTGAGCATGTGCTTTTTATGAGTGTTAATAATAAATGAATACTTTCACTCCCAACATGAGATATAGTATATAAGAAAGAATAAAATGAATCCACTTATTCTTTCCAACCCAAATGCTTATATATGAGCAAATCTTAAGTACTGGAAGTGAAAGCGTGAGGATAGACCACTCACTTTAAATTACTGTATTAATATTTACCCATATATAAGCATTTGAGTTGGAAAGAATAAGTGGATTCATTTTATTCTTTCTTAAATACTATATCTCATTTTGGGAATGAAAGTATTCATTTATTATTAACATTTGTAAAAAGAGCATGCACTATAGCTTGGAAAGGCTGATTTTAAATGTATTACAATTATAAACATAGCACTATATAAAATAAATGCTTACTTAGAACTGATTAAAATATTTTTTTTTCCAAATTACTATCAACCAAATTATTCGTTTAATAGCAATTTGCAAAGGTATGTTCTTTTGTTGGGGCAGACTTTGATGGGATATTAGATTTTTGGAGTAAGATCTTGGATTTAGAATAGTAAAATCATTCTATTATTAATTTTTACAAAACATTTTCTAAAGTTAGTGGAATTAAAAAAAAATCATCGCAGTTTTTATAATATTAACCACATTTCTATTAATGATTGAGAGAAATATAACTTTTAAGTAGAAATAACATAATTATTCTTCACTTTTGGAAGGGATAACTGATGCTTTGTGTTTTATTGCTTTTCATTTTCTGAGTAATATATTAATAGAAAAAACCATACTTGGATTATAATCGTAAAATGACAACTAAACAATTTTACTGCCACCAAAATAAAGTAATGAGCAGCTGTTTTTGTATAAATAGATGGGTAAACATGATGCAATGCACATCATTGCTTTAGTAGTCTCCGGATTGCCTTCTCACCTGGATATTTCAGACTGCCAAAACAACCTGGTTTTTAGACGATCTCATTGCTTTAGTGCTATAAACATTTGCAGTGCTCACATAACTCATGTATTGGGCATGTAGAGAAGATTTAATCAATTTTCCAGACATGTGGCATCTTTCACAGAGAAGTTTCTTCAGTCTTGTCAAATTACTACCATTCCCCATTTGTAGTGTAGCCTCTTTTCCTGAAAAATTATCTAGTCCAGAACTTGTGAGGATAACAACTCTAGCATAAGACTTCACAAACATGATTCAACTTTTTTTAAAACATTTTGACACTGCTATAAACTGTAAAGGTTGCAGTTGTATATAAGGTTTATTTAGTTATAGAATTAAAAATGACACATTCTTTTAGACATATATAAAATCTTTTTATTATTTTACATTCAGATTCGATTGTAAAAATGTATAATGACAACATTTAATATTAGATAAAAAACTTGAGTTTCAGAAGCGCAGAATTGAAAGAAATCTAAGAAACTATTACTCCAAAATCTGATTCTCTAGCATTAATCTGAACAACAATGGTCAACATTTAATACTAACTGTTATAAATAAGTTCTACTGAAAGTTAGTCACTATGTATATAATAAATAAGTATATTGAAACCCAATTCATTGCACAAAAAATTTTTAAGATACAAATTGCTGCATATCCAGGATGTCTCAAACTTTCAGCAGGATCACATCATTCATAAAATAGGAAAACATCATATTTGCCCAAAGATTTATGATGATCGTATATTAGATAAATTTATAAATTGTCCATGCATTCAACATTTAATGATACATTAAGAAAATAGTTCAATATATTATCACATCTAAAAAACATCAACAATAATAAAACTTAACAAAAGTTTATTCATTCATAACAAACAATGAATATATAATCAGGTGAAAACAAAATGCTAATCTTCAGAGAGAATATTATATCCATTTGTAGAATTATCTATAATTGGTGTTTGCATAATAATTCTATATGCAAATGCTTTACAACAGTCCACATCTGTGTTATATTAAGGGAGTATCTTATTAATATAGCTCTTAACTAGGTTATCTGCCATTTTCATATCAGTACCAGTTTTGCATAATCTAAATAAATTAGCATACATTTAATAAAGTTCAAGACATGCTTACAAAATGTAAATTTTATAGAGAGTACTCAGTGATGGGTAATTTATTCATGGGTTGTGCTACGGTAATTATAATAAATAAAATATTTTATTTGCAATCAACTGAATATACATGTACTTGCATCCCACACATTGCATTATACTATCACAAGCAATCCAATAAATAATAGCCAAATTCTTATTTATAAACTATACAAGAACATAAAACTAATTTTAAGAAGATTATCTTTATCAGAAGTGTTATTTTCTTAGTAAGTATACAGGTTGATTAAGTGAAAATAATTTACTATTTTATATAAAAATCGCCCCCACCCCATTGATTTATTTAATCTTTATTAAAATTATTTGCAAGTGAACCTTTAAACTTACTAAATCAAGTATACACACTCTTGATGACGTCAACTCAATTGTTAAAAAGTAACACAACTATCAAAACCTTATTTTTTTCAGATGTAATATGTTACAATCTAGATAATTAAAAATTGCTAATCTTGCGGAAAATTCTTTTATAAAAAATTCAGTTACTTTAATATAAAACAGTATATTCTCTATGCTTTCAAATTGTATATTTAATATATTTTGGAATTACTTTATTACATTTTAAATATTTCAAATATTAGCACAATTCATACACTTGGAATTTAAATGTAATTGTAGGGGATTTGAACACGGACTTTCAAGCTCCCTTCATCTATCCACTCTATCTTATACAACCAAATATATATATAATCTTTAATATACATATTTCATGCTAAAATAGTTATCATCATCATCTCCCACATATGAATCTCATCAGTGTTAAATTTACATTAAGATAGCAAATCTTTAAACTTTAATGGATCGGCTTCAATCTACTCCACCCTCCAACTCTTCAGCCATCCTTACAATTGAAAATCTGACGATGGACCGCCCAAATCCCTTGTTGTTACCAATATTATTGTCATGCTTATGTTGACTTATAAGTCATTTTGTATATGGAGTTCTTAAAATTTAACTTAAATGTTTAAATTACTTTTTAATAAAAAGCTAATTATCAGTTATACAAATCACAAGTGTAATTGATAGTCATAATGCTTTAATACAGTTAAAACTAAAGCATTCTGAGCAAATTATAATTTTATTGTATTCTTCTGTTAGAAAATTTAAAAAGTTAGCAAAATTTTAAGGAGAACTTACAAAAATGGCAGTCACTCCTTAAATTTATCTATGTCGTAGGCGAACAATAACATTATATTATTATAGTTCTTAATTTTTTTTTTAATTTTAAACTAATGATAATAAATTTTTCATATAAATTTATTAATAATCTCATTAATTAATCATTTTATTTGGTTTTTTAATTGCCTTTGGTTATTTTTATATTCGAAATTATATATTTCATTTTATTAAAAAATGAATCCGGATTTTATTTGCGGGGGTTATGTAATTTCTAGCAAATTTATTAGAAAATATATTCTTCCTAAATAAAATAAAATAAAAAACTTTTTTTTTCCATCAACGAAACTTGTAGCTTCAACTTTATAAAATTCAGCTTTCTGCATAAATCATTTTAATTCTTGAAATTATTAGCTAGCTACATTTTTTTTTAAAAAAGTACAGATTTATTTTAGTCATCTGTTTCAAATAGAGGAAGCTTATATTAACGTTTTCAAACACATAATTGGCACTAATAAGGGCTTTGAACGTTCCATCATCAGATTTTCAATGAAATGGAAGGCTGAAGAGTTGTGAGTTGGAATAGTTTGAAGCCTGTCCATTAAATTATGAAGATTGGCTATCTTAATATAAAGCTGAGCACTGATTATATATGTGTGAGGATAGTAATCTAGACCAACTGATGATTGCTGTTTTAGCATGAAATACGTATATTGGTGATTATTTATCTTTTCAACATGTGTGTGATCAGGTGGGTCAGCAATATGAGATAGTACTGAAAATAGTGGGTCGTGTGAAAGTCTGAGTTCGAATCCCGCATATAGTACATATATACATGCAGGTTTAAGCCTGTACAATGTATCAAACACATAATTGTAAACTTTGTTAATAGTTTAAGCTTATCCATTTTTCCCTCGAACTAACCGCTATCTAAATTCTACTAACTAATATCAGCAAAAATGTTCAGAACATAATAATATCAAATTAAATTTTAACAAACATATTCTTTTCAGTAATTACATTTTTGATAATCTGGATAAAATGAGTTTCTTTTAAATTAATATCATATGAAAGTTAAACTGACAACTCTTTTAGGGGAGGTATTATAATTCTCTTAAATTTATAATATAACAGTATATAAATCACATGATCACCATTCTTTATGCTTACACAAACTGTTTTAACAGAGGCTAAACTCTCCATATAGTAGAAGCAAGCAAGAATAATGAATGAATAAAGAAGGAGCTAGATAAGGAATTTATGAACAAACCTTTCTGCACCCATTGATTAGTGTGGCTTGCACTGAGTGGCGCTACTGTATGGAGAGCTTAGCCTCAATATATAAATAAGGGGCAGTGTGTAAATGAGAAACAACTTAGGATCAGAAGCTAATATAATGAAACATATGTAGTAACTGCATCAAATAGCCCATAACTGATAAACAGAATAATAGAAAGTTAAAAAAATCATCCTTTGTGAATGTATTTAAAAGAATCATACTATAAAATGTTAGGCTTATCATCATCAAACCAAAGGCCAAAATATTATTTAAAATAACAACAATCAATCCTCCTGTTGCATACACATAGATAAGAGCTAAAATAATTATAAGGCAAGCATCTTAAAAATTATGGAATTATTATATCTTTGCTGGTCACCATTATTGCTCAAGGCTATTAATTATCATGAATGTACTGGCAATCAATGAACATGTAGTATTTATAAATCATAAAGTGAGTGCATATTAAAGGTGATTTTCACATCTAAAAGAAAATCATAGATATCTGCATATATATATATATTGTAACGAGCACAGACAACGTTACATTATTTTTTTTTATTATTAAACATTAAAATAAAAAGTTCGCATTTAAAAATTTTTTTTTAAGACAGAAAAATTGAAAATAAATTCTACCTTAAAATTGTATATATATAAATTGCACAGATGAGAAAAATTATTAAAATAAAACTTTATTAAAGAAAAACTATTTTAAAACTAAATTTTAAAAAGATTTGGAGATAAAATTATATCTTTAAATTTATCTTTAAATATATTTTTGGATTTGGAAAACAGGTTAATTAATGTGATGGAAATGATTATTTTAATTAGTCCAAGTGAACAAGCCCTTGGGCATTTAAATGTATAAACAATGTTCAGATAGGAAAACAATAAAAACTTATAGCAAATAAAAAGAAATCCCTATGGAATCGGACCTCAGCAAAAAGACCACCATCATTGATGACATAATGTTGAGTCAATCCTTAAGATTAATATAAAAGGAAAAGTTGGAAATTATTATGGATTATTAAGAGAGGACTGAGATGTGTTAAGTCAGAGAGTTGGAGATGAAGGGATTGAAAGATGCACTTTCAATTCCTTCAGTTGTTATAAAAAATGGAAAAATGAAACATCGCTTTTCTTATACTGAGGACAACAGGATCGTCAGGGAATTTAATGTGGATTCCAAATGGCATGCAATGAATAAAGAGGAACGTTGAAAAAAAAATTGTAAGAACTTTAAAAACATTTTGAAACACTAAGAACTTTAAAATATAAACTTTCTCAGTCTTTAATTTATAAGAAATAAAATCCTATGTGACCAACGATATTTATTAATTAGTTATAGTTTTATTTAATGTATTTCTTTGGTAAAATCATTTCCATTTAGTTTTTTTTGTTCTTTAAGTTTTATTATGATTTCTGTTTTTCATTAAACTAGTTATATAAATATTAAACTTAAGTTGGGTGTGAATGGCTATATAGATTTGTAAAGTTATATTAGGGGAGGGTAATCTTAGGTTATTCATTTCATAGTTGAATTAGGTCAATGGATTGGATATATTGGTGTAATTAGTAGATGTAGTATGAGATTCGCTATGGGCAGAATTGCGTTATACGCCACACACACTCGTTTGCCTATGGGAGGAATTATAAGACGGAGACTGCAGTTCCTTCCTATGGAGTTTTTTTTTATTGCTCTCATTGTCAGATAGATGTAATATTCCTATCTGACTAGAAGTAGTTTCTTCTCTTAACCTAATTGTGCTGCCATATTCATATTACATTGAACACATTGATATATCAGATGGATTGAAGTTTGGTTTGACCGTGAACCTTTGGCCTAAAGTTGAACAAGGATTGAATATTTTCTTTTCAAATGCAAATCTATGTAGTCTATTCATACTCGACACTCTAAATAAAGATGCATTAAATTTAAGTTGGGTATAGATGCTTGCATGGGTTCATTACCGGTTAATTATGTTTTTGGTTTTCATATGTGATCAAAATATATAGACATTTGGTAAATACTGATACCTTACAGTGAGTATCTAAGATGTATTTATTCGGATGTCTTTTAAGTTATTGGTGTTAATGCGGTGTTTTATGATGAACACCATTGGGGTTCTTGTATTCCCTATGCAATTGACGGTATCAATGATTTTGTATTTTGATCATTTATGTTTACTTTGAAATGTTTTTGACTGTGTAATCTATGTAACCGATCTATACTCAACATTATAAAACAAACTTTCATAAATCCATCTGTGCGAACTTAATTAAAATGTAAACTTATAATATTATAAAAATTAAAATGTAAATTTAAATTATAAAATCAAATTAAAATCTAAAATAAACATACTAAAATAATAATGTTAAATCTTATATGTGTGTGTGTGTGTGTGTAAATAAATTTTTGTATGTTAATTACTGGCAGTGGCTTATTTTATTTATTTTTTAATATTGAAATATAATTAGATAAGATATTATATGATTAAATCTCTGCTACTCCCTGATCTAGTGACATGGGCTAACAACTGGAATCAAAATTTAAAAAAAAAAAAAATTTTTTTTTGACTTACATATCTGCCTACTTTATAAATTTTTCTAGGTTCAAATGCCTAGATGGCGCCCTGTAGTGCAGATTATATTAAGGCACTTTCTCCAGATCATTACAATATATATATATATATATCATTAGTCTGAGGCCAGGTTTGGCATCACAAAGACTGTGATGACTTTGAACAAGAGAAAATATGCAATATTTAAATTATGCTAATATCAAATAACCCCATTAAAACATCTAAAAATAAAGATTAATACATTTATTAATGAGAAATAATAATAATAAATGAAAGGCTAATAAACACTCCACAATATAAAAAGATTATTCTGACTTTGATTATTTACATATATCAGAAAATATTTCCATAGATTGACAAACAAAACTATATATATAATATTATTTCAATTGTAATACAAAAATACATAGATTATAAATGGTCAGATAGATTATATATATAACACATATATTCATCTGGTAGTAGAAAATAATGCAATCATTATATATTCCATATTCCTCTAATTTGATAATATAAAAAACAGTAAATGAATATATATATAAACATATATATTGTGCCCTTTTCTATAGGTCAGTAATAGTTCATAACAGTCAATTACTAAAAATTTTAAATTTAGAATATGTTCTTTTAATATGGTAATTGTATTAAGTCAATTATAAAGTACAATTTGAAGCTAAAGAGAATACATAGTATATAAAATCATTTAAAAATAAGTTATGTAAAGCTTAAAATATTGTTGCATATGGTTGTAAAAGCTGGCCATATTATATAACTCAGCTATAAATATTAAAAGTATATTTAAAAAAGTTCGATTTTAATAGTTTAAAACTTGTAGTAATAAATGTTATATTTTAAATTTATAAAGTCATATTTAATAAGCAAAAATTAATATCGTACTTTTTAAAAATAAACTTTATGATGGTGAGAATTGTATTTAATTCTATATTTTCTAAATTGTTCTTCCAAATTTTATAATTATTTTATATAATATAATAAGTGTATCAATTATATAAATCTAAGCAGAGAAATAGATTGAAAATCATCTGTCAAAGTTATTCATCATGTGACTTGTATATTACATACATTCACACACGCTTGTTTGAATTAATAACAAAGTTTAAAATATTTTAAAAGTTATATTATAGAGTTGGATAGAATTATTGCCTATCATAAAAGCAAATAATAATAAATATTAAGTTAACTGTCGTTATTGCATATTTAAATGATGTAATGTTTTAAATAGTATCATAAAGACGAATACAGTTATAATAAAAATTAAATATTTTATTTAAATAAAAACAATATAAATTGAATATTAAAAAAAATGGAATAGGTTATTAAAATTATTTTAAAAGTTATTTTAAATGTTTAAATAGTTTTAATAAAATAATAATTTATTCAAAAGTAATATTTTAAATAATATTTTAAGTTCATTACTTCATAATTTTTTTATTTTCAAATATAATTTTACTATAAACTAAAAATATGTAAATTTGTTCTCAAGCTAAAGTAAGAATTAACCAATAGGAATAGGTATTCTTACAAACTATAAATATCATCATAACTAAGTTATAAGGGGAGATTAATAATGTATTGAAACTGGAGAAAGGTAAATTATAACTATTAAAAAGATAGTATTTTTTAAAATTTTTATTTTAGTCAATTCTTTTTGTTACTTTCTTATCGTTTATTTTGAAAAAACTAATTGATAATTTTAAAGAAGTATTTTGCAAAAGGAAAGTTTAAAAAAATTATATATTTAGAAACTTCGTGGAGATGATTTTCTAATTTTTAAAAGTTACTTGCCAGTAGTATTTTATCTGAAGTTTAACCTAGACTACGCAATAGAGATGGATATACTATGAAATAAAATGGATATGAGTTGTAATACTGTAAAAATATTTGAAATATTTATTGATACAGCTTTATTAATACTTCACCAGAGAACTGTTTTAGTACATAAAAAAACCACAGCTCGGACATTATACGGAGTCTAAAAAATGTATTGAAACGTATTATTTATAAGCTTATCCTAGATTTATTTTTAAATAGTAATAAGACAATTATATTTCATGAATCATTTTATATAATATTATATCAAAAGGAGTAAAATGTTGTATCCTTTCTGAAGGTAACATTTTTAAAAAATATTTTCAAGAATTAAAGAAAGAAGCCAGGAGAATATGTTACAGAAGTGTTTTTGATATTAAAATATCTGGTCTTAGAATTATTTAAAATGTATTTAGAAAAGATTTGTTTAAAAGTACTTGAAGTTTTTTTTTTATTTTTAAAAGAGATTTATAAAAAAATACCAAATGAAAGTTTAAATGTATCAAGAAGGAAACATATATAAAAAAGTGAACACATAGTTGAATAAAAGATGGATCCATGGAAATACAAATAGTACTTAAAAGTTTATCTAATATTTTTAAAGTTAAATTAGATGGATTGATGCATCAGATATGCAGAGAATATTGATAGAGAAGATTAAGAAGCTTCATGGGATTAATTAATATTATGATTTAATAATTATCGTCCTAAATACTAAAACCAAGAATTATTTTCTATAAATTTTACTAAATGGATTAATAATTATTTTTATTTTAAACTTTAATGCGCTTGGAGAAGAACATTTTTAAAAACTCTAGAGAAAATAATAAACATTTTGGACTTATCAGGAACTATCATAAAGAAAATACGTAATTATAGTTTTGATTCCTTTTATTTTGTTAAACTAGTTTAAATCTAAATTTTTATATAAGATTAGGATAAACATAAAAACATTAATTTATTAATATTAAAATTTTATAATATAACAATCTAATAATTTCACTAAAAATATTTTAATATAAAGTGTATGGGTGTGAATTTTTTTTTTATATCTGAAATGCTCAAGTGGATAAAGGAAGCCTACTGAATACGATGACTAGATAAAGGTTATTGGTAATAATAATAACTATTGATAATTTATAATGTATATTTTTTTTTGTTTTCTTTAGATCATCTATGAATTATAAGGATGAAGTGTAAAAGTTTTTTTTTTTATTATAAATGTAAACGCATTTTTACATACAACATTTTAAAAAAATATTATGAGATAGGATTGATATGAAAATATGCATACGACGATTTTTTTTTATTAGTGATATAATCCAACATAACAAATAATTATGTGATTCTTTTAAAATTTTCATGTTATGGGTTATTCAAATATTGTCTAAGTAGATTGTATATGATTAGACATATATAATAATGAAGTAAGCAGACTTTTCTTGTGGAACAGCTAGATTGTTTAACTATTAATGAATTTTATTTATTGTTTTGTAAATGCAGATAGTTATTTATCGATGTAAGATGTGGAAAATCTTGAGAAATAATGTTGAGATAGTGGCTTGGAAGTACTTAGTGAACAGGAAACCAAGATGATGTTTTAAGAAATAGGATGTTATAAGGAATGGAAATAATATTTAGTCTTTATGTGAATATCAGCATAGTTAACAAAGCCCTATGACTGATACACATTTTATTTGGACAGTGTTTATATTTCTTTAAATATTTGATGTTCTAATAAAGCTAAAGAAATAGCTTTAACATCGTCCCTGTACTAGAGGATATTAGGCAGGTAAATGTCATACCTCTTCGCACTGTGCCATGATTTTGAGATATGTTAAGAGTAATACTCTAGCTTTCTTCCTTAATCCTATGCATCTGTTTTCGCTATCTTTATTTCATGTAACTGCATCATTCAGTAAGATATGTTTAAAGGAAATGATAAATAATTTAGAACTTATGTTATGCTATCGTTTTGTATAAGATTGGTTTATTTACTTAGAAGGAATAGGACGTTATAACTTAAAATTAAAGATCCAAAGTATCCTAAGGAAAGAAAAGAATCATAGAATATATTTTGAATTTTATTTCAGAAATAAAATATAAACTTTTTTAAAATAAAGTATCTAAACAAAGATATTTTCTTTAAAGTGATAATAATTTTAAATGCTTTAGTATTATTTTTTTAAGAGAAAAATAAGTATTGCATATTTTTAAAATACAATAGTACAAAGTAAATTATGTAAACAATATGCATAGTATATTTTTTGTTGATGATTACACTTATATCATACTAAAGTAAGGCTTAAAGAAGAATATATTATGATTAGTAAACATTGTGTGATAAATACTAAAATCTAGTACTGAATTTTGGATAATATTTTGTGTAACATCTTTGACTTTGCAAGATGAAATTTTTTTTTTAATATTTTGAGAAATCCATACTCATTATAAAATTTTGTTTTCTATAGAATGTTTTTTCTAGGTATGAATTTTTTAAAATAAGATAGTTTAATAATATTAAGGATAAAATGCTGGTGCTAATAAAGTAGATAAATATATTTGTAATAAGTTAACCATAATGAAAAACCAAATAGTAAAATTTTATTTTAATTTTGTCCTAAATCTAAATAAAGATATAATTGAAATATAAATTATTTTTTTTATAACCCAGTAGATCAAACTGTAAAGTAAAAAAGTTAAGGATATCCACTGTAAATAGTGTAAATAAATTGTTTATTTATTTGTTGTTAGTAATAAACTTTTGTTAAATTTTGTTTTTTAAAAAATTTTGTGTCCAAGTTATTTATTTCTCCACATCGCTGCATGAAATCACGATATATGCATAATAATTGAAACAAATATATAATTTTGCACAAAAGATAAATAGAGAATTATTTTAAGAATTTTAAATATTTTATTGGTATTCATTATAATTAAATAATCATAATCTTACATTATTTTATTGGTCATAAATCAGTTATCACAATATTATATTAAATTATATGTTATCAGTTGCCACACATATTTTGTTTATCAGATTATCATATGCTACCACATATTTATTATATCATTACATGAAGATAAAAGATTATATAAAATTATTTTATTATTTTATTATGGTAATAAAAATATAATGAAAAGAAAAGATATCCAGTAGTAATTAAACAATGAAGAATATTATTACTGTTATTTATTATTATTAGTTTAAGTGTAGTAGATTATGACATAAAATCCCTTCTCATATTTTACTACTGTATTTTTAAATTAACTTAGAATAAACTTTATGAACCTGAGATTATTTTATTGAGCTAGATTATTACAAATAGAAGATTAAGACTTAATTATTAGTTTAATCTTAGTGAGTAGAAATTATTAAAGTCATAAGAATACTATGAGTTTGTTATTTGAAATAGTAATAAAGGGGGGATAGTGTTCTTATGCCATTCAGGTAGTATCCTATGGGATATTGGCTCAATGTAATCTATCTTGTCACCTGTATTTTCACTTCAAGTCTCATGAAAATATTAAATATTTATTTAATTTATTTTTATAAACTGAACCTTATTCGTATTTTAAATTTGAGCTAATGAAATATTTTAATTTTAATGCTGAATATTTTATTTATTAATTATTAACTGAGATAGAACCTGTTTTATTTTATATCATATATTATCTGGAAGTGAGGATGCACGAGATAAGGTTAGAATATATATATATTGTAACGGTCAGAAAACGTGTGACTCGTAAACATAGTGCAGAATTCGACCACCATACAGAACAGCAGCACCATTGAGTAGTGAAGCCACCCGTGGTATTGAGTTCAAACATGTTTATCAGTTCCACAATACAATCCACGAAACAACGCATCTGATGCGACATTAGTAAATATTTCCTTAGGCACGGTGGTCAGGGAGATGCAAGAGATTCATGATTTTATTCTCGAGTTAGCCAATAATCAAACTAATATTAATTAAACATTCATATTTACATAATCGAGGAAATATTAGATAGAATGGGGATCGAATAAATGAAACGTAATTGCAGACGTATAGTTTAAAATTATTTATTAATACATTTTAATAAAACAATCTAATAATATTTTATGGACTAAAAGCTTCAGTAGCGGGATTTGCGACATGATTATATTTTAAAGAATACATTTATTTATTTAGACATTATTTTATATTGATGATTTCAGTCGCGGTATTTCCGATACTGTAATGTTTACAAAAGGAATACATTTATTTGAAGGCGTAATCTAGCTACCTAAAATTCTCGAGTGAGTATTTCTAATGCATGCCTTGGGGAATTTATACCTTTGCAATGCAAGAGTCTAAAGTATGGGTTATAAGAGTAACGGCAGACATATATTTATTTAATTAAAATATTTATTTATAACTAAGGGCAAACATTTATTTGAGAGTGAATTACGAAGATAATGCAGAGGCGGAGTGATATATATAGAATAATAGAATTGAGCAAAGGAACACGTGGTACGCTTTAGAAAGACGATATGGAATGGCAGTATATTGAAACTGCAATGCCGCGAATGGGTTTATAAGAATGTCAGGCTGGTCTCTGCCCCAACCCGATGAAGTAAGGTGTCACATAAGCATAACCAGGGACAAGCGGTCCGTGTCGCATTTTTGCCGGCTGGCTGCATGACGTTGTCAAGTCCTACGGGAGCACCCATTATGCCCGCTTCTGTAGGACGACTGGGGTTAATTTCAACCCTGAAGAATCCGGAAATTTCACGGCGGAATGGGTCATCGCATCTCTAAAACGTAACACATGTATACTTATAAACGATTATGATAAGATTTAAATAGATTTCTGACTTGGTCCTACATTACCAACATTTACAAAGAACGTTGGCGACTCTCAAAGAAATGTAATTTTCTGGAATTATTCATGATGATTTAATAAATACAAAACAGATATAAATTGGGAATTATTGTAACTAATACGTCAGCCATTTGTGAAGTAGTAGACCCCTGCATTACAATAAATGAAGCATTGAATGCGTGTCGATTTATATGAAAGTTAAGTTATTTAAAGAAAGTAAATATTAATGAAAATTTGACACGCATTCATTGTTTTAAGCGATCATAGATTTAAACTTTGAAAATAGAGACAATTGTGAGCATGCAATAATTAAATAATAACTATAGATAGAAATGTAGATTATAGAAATACTCAAGAAAGCTAGAGTGAGGTAAGCTAGATTATTAGAGAAATTTACACATTAAGTTAATTATTTAGTTTTAGCTATACATATGGTAGTTTTTACATTTTATAATTTAGATAAGTATTATGAAGAAGAGCTATAGCATATTATTAGAGTACTCTAGAGTTTCAACACAGACAGGTACCTGTTTTATAAGAAGTTTTCTGATTCCATTAGTTTAGCAGAAAAAATTCATGAGTGGCAAGTCTTTCTTGTATTTAGATATTTCATTTAATTTCATAACAGCAGCAGCTTTTTCATTTATTTCAGGCAGCAGATCTTCATGGTGAATTTATGACGGGCAATGGAAAATTCAGCATCCGATAGGCCCTCCCGATGGAGAATAATCTAGGTGCTTTACTCTGTCATACCTTGGCAGGAACAAATTATTTTATTATTTTTGGAGACTCTCCATGATCGAGAGCAAAGCTAAAGTTTAAGTGAATGTCTCCAGCAAGTCTAAGATGGCCTTTTTTTTTTATCTTGATCTTTCACATTTTTGTTAAGATATTTTTAGGTTCTATTTAATCTGCCCTGAGGATAATCAATGCATTTAGTTGGTTTTTAATTAAAGAAAGCTGCCGTTCTATTGTTTACATTTTACATTTACTAATTAATTTTGGGGAATTTTTCTTTAATTAATCTATTATCTATCACTGACCGATGCTTTTAAATTTCAAAAACAAAAAGGGAACATAAGATTATTTTAACTTTTAATTAAATATTACATCAGATATTTTTAGAATTATTATTAAATGAAATTTAAACAAAGCAATAAATACGAACTTTATAATCCAAAATAAATGATTAAAATTATACAAAATTATATAACTAAAAGAAATCTAAATTATATTATTTTATCCCTATTTATTGCGTTTAATTTGAGATCGAAATGTGTGCGTGTTTAAGCTGAATTCTACACATATTTATACATTTTTAATATTGTTACACACACAATTCGATATCAAAAAGTTTAAATTTGGGCGGGATAGACTGGTCAGT
Organism: Epiperipatus broadwayi; assembly: GCA_028023455.1. Lineage (NCBI taxonomy): Eukaryota > Metazoa > Onychophora > Udeonychophora > Euonychophora > Peripatidae > Epiperipatus > Epiperipatus broadwayi. The sequence continues at coordinate 3,623,637 of JAQFVV010000040.1, forward strand.
GAGAGATGACAGAAAAAGGTGAAACTTAAGATTCGAATACAAATCTTACTGTTTCATTTCCCCGTACTTCTCGTGAACAATTAAGGCAAAACAAAGGAGGCAAGAAAGCGAGAAAAAAAAATTTATATTACATAATTTAAAGACGAAAACATTATTATTGTTTTTACAGATATATTGAAATATAGAAAGCAGAGATTACATGAAGCAACGAACAAGTTATATACCTGGATCTAGCATTTATCGTTGAATTAAAATGGCCTAATTTGGCCGTGTCTGGTTAAAATCATAGTAATAATTAGTTAAACTGAATGTATATATATATATATAAATTCTTAGAATAGGATTAGTTAGTATAATATAAAAAAAATTTTAAGAGTAATAGTGAATAAAACAATAATATATATAATAATAAGATTTCTATCTAAAAACCCTATTTGACTAAAGTACAATCCATTCAACCAAGTTCATTATATCAAGTTCATTTTAATATTTTCATATATGTTTAATAACTGTCCTAATAGTCTAATATTTTTACAACCCCAGGTCAGGTGGATAATACCGATCTCTTGTCATCGATGACTGCGGCACGCTAAGCTGGGTCATTCTAAATTTCCACTTCCCCATATTCCACCAGTTTTTGGCAGATCCCTGCAGATGGTTACTAGCTATAGCTATCTGCACATCTTGCCCTTTCTTATGAAATTTTAAGAACTTCTGTGAGCTCTCTAGGTAGGTTTGAGGTTTTTCCCTTATTTCCACTCTAAAGATTTTAACATGGACCACCTTTGTTAAGTGGCTTTGGTATCCACTGTCCGTTTTCATGTTTTCTTCCGTGACTTTTCGTCCTATTCTTTTGTCCCCGTCCATGCTTGTCTCCTTTTTACTGCTTTCACTTAACAGTTTTTGTGGGCCTTCATCTATTGGAATAAGGTCTATTTGCTCATCTACTATCATAGGTTTGTCAAGTATTTCTAATTCCCTTTCCTTTTCCATTTCTTTAATTTCTTCTTCCTTTTTACTAGCTGGGGATATTCCAATATGTTCCTTTATTGCATCTAACTCTCTCCACATAAGGTCTTTAAATTCCTGATATTCTCTCACTCTTATCTTTTCTTCTTTTTGTCTCTGTCTTGATTCTTCATCTCTACTTTTTCTCATTTCCTCCTCATACATTTTCTTCATTTCTTGCATATTCTGTCTAAATATTTCAAGTAACCTTAGACTGAAGTTCATTGATGCTATTCTGTCATTTTCTGCTTCCATTTTTCTTAATATTATTTATTTTCTTTATACTATTAGCATTTGACTACTCCCCACTGGTATATTGGCCCTAAGACACTCTTTTGCTGCCCTCACCTACTCTACATTGCCCTATCTCTATATTGCTGCATTTAACATATTTAACATATATATTATAGCGAACTACTGGTTACGCATATAATAAGCTACTGCTGTCTATGATATATATATATTTGTACTTTAACAAAATATTTAGTGTTAACATATATAACAAGCTTCTGCTGTCTATGCTATATATATAACGGTGTTTTAATAAAACAAATTCAATGCTACTTGCTTTCTCATTTAACGACTGATTACTTTTTTTTTTCTTGACATATATATATAAAGCAAAATATTTCATTAGATCCGGATATTTTCGTTCCTTCTTAAATTACACACACATCCCTGCTTTCCTTAAATTTGTTATTACGCCTGCTGTCCTTTCATTCACTCGACCCACATTATTTCACTCGATTTATTTTTTTCATTATTTTTATCAAAACAAAATCGTATATATATAAAATAATTAGCTAACTCGAGTAACGAACACTAAAAGAAATTTATATGCGTTATATTTTGATCAGGTTATATATGGGTTTTTTGTATCGAACGCTCCACGTTGGAAAGCGCCAAATGCTAAAAAAAAAAATTTAACTATGTAACGGTCAGAAAACGTGTGACTCGTAAACATAGTGCTGAATTCGACCACCATACAGAACAGCAGCACCATCGAGTAGCGAAGCCACCCATGGTACTGAGTTTGAACATAGTTTATTGGTTCCACAATACAATCCACGAAACAACGCATCTGATGCGACATTAGTAAATATTTCCTTAGGCATGGTGGTCAGGGAGATGCAAGAGATTCATGATTTTATTCTCGAGTTAGCCAATAATCAAACTAGTATTAATTAAACATTCATATTTACATAATCGAAGAAATATTAGATAGAATGGGTATCGAATAAATGAAACATAATTGCAGACGTATAGTTTAAAATTATTTATTAATACATTTTAATAAAACAATCTAATAATATTTTATGGACTAAAAGCTTCAGTAGCGGGATTTGCGACATGATTATATTTTAAAGAATACATTTATTTATTTACACGTTATTTTATATTGATGATTTCAGTCGCGGTATTTCCGATACTGTAATGTTTACAAAAGGAATACATTTATTTGAAGGCGTAATCTAGCTACCTAAAATTCTCGAGTGAGTATTTCTAATGCATGCCTTGGGGAATTTATACCTTTGCAATGCAAGAGTCTAAAGTATGGGTTATAAGAGTAACGGCAGACATATATTTATTTAATTAAAATATTTATTTATAACTAAGGGCAAACATTTATTTGAGAGTGAATTACGAAGATAATGCAGAGGCGGAGTGATATATAGAATAATAGAATTGAGCAAAGGAACACGTGGTACGCTTTAGAAAGACGATATGGAATGGCAGTATATTGAAACTGCAATGCCGCGAATGGGTTTATAAGAATGTCAGGCTGGTCTCTGCCCCAACCCGATGAAGTAAGGTGTCACATAAGCATAACCAGGGACAAGCGGTCCGTGTCGCATTTTTGCCAGCTGGCTGCATGATGTTGTCAAGTCCTACGGGAGCACCCATTATGCCCACTTCTGTAGGACGACTGGGGTTAATTTCAACCCTGAAGAATCCGGAAATTTCACGGCGGAATGGGTCATCGCGTCTCTAAAATGTAACACATGTATACTTATAAACGATTATGATAAGATTTAAATAGATTTCTGACTTGGCCCTACATTACCAACATTTACAAAGAACGTTGGCGACTCTCAAAGAAATGTAATTTTCTGGAATTATTCATGATGATTTAATAAATACAAAACAGATATAAATTGGGAATTATTGTAACTAATACATCAGCCATTTGTGAAGTAGTAGACTTCTGCATTACAATAAATGAAGCATTGAATGCGTGTCAATTTATATGAAAGTTAAGTTATTAAAGAAAGTAAATATTAATGAAAATTTGACACGCATTCATTGTTTTAAGCGATCATAGATTTAAACTTTGAAAATAGAGACAATTGTGAGCATGCAATAATTAAATAATAACTATAGATAGAAATGTAGATTATAGAAATACTCAAGAAAGCTAGAGTGAGGTAAGCTAGATTATTAGAGAAATTTACACATTAAGTTAATTATTTAGTTTTAGCTATACATATGGTAGTTTTTACATTTTATAATTTAGATAAGTATTATGAAGAAGAGCTATAGCATATTATTAGAGTACTCTAGAGTTTCAACACAGACAGGTACCTGTTTTATAAGAAGTTTTCTGATTCCATTAGTTTAGCAGAAAAAATTCACGAGTGACAAGTCTTTCTTGTATTTAGATATTTCATTTAATTTCATAACAGCAGCAGCTTTTTCATTTATTTCAGGCAGCAGATCTTCATGGTGAATTTATGACAGGCAATGGAAAGTTCAGCATCCGATAGGCCTTCCCGATGGAGAATAATCTAGGTGCTTTACTAGGTCATACCTTGGCAGGAACAAATTATTTTATTATTTTTGGAGACTCTCAATGATTGAGAGCAAAGCTAAAGTTTAAGTGAATGTCTCCAGCAAGTCTAAGATGGCCTTTTTTTTATCTTGATCTTTCACATTTTTGTTAAGATATTTTTAGGTTCTATTTAATCTGCCCTCAGGATAATCAATGCATTTAGTTGGTTTTTAATTAAAGAAAGCTGCCGTTCTATTGTTTACATTTTACATTTACTAATTAATTTTGGGGAATTTTTCTTTAATTAATCTATTATCTATCACTGACTGATGCTTTTAAATTTCAAAAACAAAAAGGGAACATAAGATTATTTTAACTTTTAATTAAATATTACATCAGATATTTTTAGAATTATTATTAAATGAAATTTAAACAAAGCAATAAATACGAACTTTATAATCCAAAATAAATGATTAAAATTATACAAAATTATATAACTAAAAGAAATCTAAATTATATTATTTTATCCCTATTTATTGCGTTTAATTTGAGATCAAAATGTGTGCATGTTTAAGCTGAATTCTACACATATTTATATATTTTTAATATTGTTACACACACAATTCGATATCAAAAAGTTTAAATTTGGGCAGGATAGACCGGTCAGTGAGAGACGACAGAAAAAGGTGAAACTTAAGATTCGAATACGAATCTTACTCTTTCAATATATATATATGTATGTGGTGTGTGTGTGTGAACACATGTGTGTACATGTTTAAATATGCAGACATATTGTGCTCAGTATAATATAAAAATATTTCATTCATTAAATATATAGACTAATATTCTATTTTAAGCATATAGGACATATTTTGATTGTTCATCTGAATTTAATTAAAAATGCCAACATCAAAACATTGGAATATGTAATTAAAATCTTACATGGATAAACCTGCAAAATGTTCCTTTTATATCTGTAACACATAAAATCTTTCATATATATATATTTCAATTATCAATTCTCAATTTTGCTTAAACTTTAAACTGAGTTATTTTCCCAAAATAATTATGCAAACACAAATATATTAAATCAATTTGAAATATGTATTTAATCTGTTAAAAACAAATACATGTGGTGTTTTTAACTCTTTGTATGACAATAAAATTTAAAAAATATATACTTAGAGTTTTATCCTCTGGAGACCTGAAATTAGTCATTTTTCTTTCTTCATAAATGCTTTCTATAAATAGCTGGATATTTTTTTCTTTTTTCAAAATTTGTTTAATTTAAAATAAATTAGTTCTAGACAATAGATTAAGCAGTTTTTTGTAGGCAGTAAAAGATATACAGTTTTAATAATACTAGTTACAATATCAAATAAAATATCAATATTAATATGTACATATGTAATTAGAACAGACACAAATTCAGATCTTCAAGACCAACAGCTATCCATTCTGTCTTATGCAACTGATTACACATGACCACATACATGTGATAAAGATAAATGATCTCCAATATATGTATTTTGTATTGAACTGGTATTCATTAGTTGGTCCAGATTACCATCTTCCATACATATATACAATCATTGTTCAGTTTGTATTAAACTAGAAAATTTTCAAACTTTAATGGATAAGCTTTAATATTCTTCAACTCTTCAGCCATTCATATCATTCAAAGACTGATGATGGAATGTGCAAAGCTCTTATTAATGCCAATATTATTGACACATCCATATTAAATCAACCTGACCCCTACCATATAGGCCCTCATATATTTATTTAAATATACAGAAGAAGACTGCTCAGACTACAGGCTCAAGACGTAATATTCAAATACAAATATTTTATCTATACCAAACTTAATGTAATTAGAAGAGACTGGAATACAGACTTTCAAGCTCTCCACAGCTATCAAGTCTATCTTATGTAACTTATACACATGACCACATGTGAAAAAGATAAATGCTCTCCAATATATGTATTTTATGTAGAATGAGCATTCATCAGTTGGTCCAGGCCACCATGTTCCAAACACCCACCCACCCACACACACACACACACACACACACACATATATATATATATATATATATATATATATATATAATCAGTACTCATTTTTTATACTAAAATAGCAAATCTTCAAACATTAATGTACAAGCTTTAATCTTCTCCACTCTCCAACTCTTCAGCCATTCATATCAATGAGAATCTAATAATGGCATGCTCAAAGCCCTTATTGATGCTAATATTATTATCACAGTCATTTTGAATTTAAGCCAGTTTGACCCCTCATATATAGGATTTTAATATATCCATTTAGATACAGAGAAAAGAGATGGCAGAATACAGGATTAATATGTAATAATTGAATATATGTATATTATATATACCAAACTTAATGTAAATAGAAGGACTTGAACTCAGAACTTCAATCTTTAATCTCTCTACCCTCCAACATTTCAGCCATTCACATCATTGAAAATTGATGATGAAACCCCAAAACCCTTATTGATGGAAAAATTATTGCCATACTCATGTTGACTTTAAGTTAGTCTGACCTCTCACACATAGGACCTCAATATGGATAGAATACAGTTTGAATATGTAATATTATTATACTTAATGTAATTAAAAGTTTAGTATAGATAATATACAAGTATTTAAATGTTACATATTTAGCTTGCATTCTGTTCATCCTGCTTTTGTATATTTAAATGGACATATTAATGTTCTATATGTGATGGGTCATAATGACATAAGGTCATTATGGGTATGAAAATAATATCAGCATCAACAAGGACTTTGCATGTTCTTTCTTTGGATTTTCAATAATATGGATGGCTGAAGTGTTGAAAAGTATAAAAGATTGAAGTTTGTCCATTAAAGGTTGAAGACATTCTATTTTAATATGTTTAGTATAGATAATATACAAGTATTTAAATGTTACATATTTAGCCTGCATCCTGTTCATCCTTCTTTTGTATATTTAAATGGACATATTAATGTTCTATATGTGATGGGTCATAATGACATAAGGTCATTATGGGTATGAAAATAATATTAGCATCGACAAGGGCTTTGCATGTTCCTTCTTTGGATTTTCAATAATATGGATGGCTGAAGTGTTGAAGAGTATAGAAGATTGAAGCTTGTCCATTAAAGTTTGAAGACATTCTATTTTAATATAAAATGAGCACTGATTGTGTATATGTGTGGGAGATGATGGTCTGATCCAACTGATGAGTGCTGGTTGAGCACAAAATATTGGAGAACATTTATCTATTTCACATGTATGTGGTCATATGTTTCAGTTATATAAGATGGAGTAGATAGTTATGGGGAGCTTAAAAGTCTGAGTTCAATTCTTTCTATTTGTCAGGTATTTAAGTATTAATATGTACAGAGTGAACCATAAGTTTATATACATCTATCTATCTATCTATCTATCTATCTATCTATCTATCTATCTATCTATCTATCTATCTATCTATCTATCTATCTATCTATCTATCTATCTATCTATCTATCTATCTATCTATCTATCTATCTATCTATCTATCTATCTATCTATCTATCTATCTATCTATCTATCTATCTATCTATCTATCTATCTATCTATCTATCTATCTATCTATCTATCTATCTATCTATCTATCTATCTATCTATCTATCTATCTATCTATCTATCTATCTATCTATCTATCTATCTATCTATCTATCTATCTATCTATCTATCTATCTATCTATCTATCTATCTATCTATCTATCTATCTATCTATCTATCTATCTATCTATCTATCTATCTATCTATCTATCTATCTTTTAGAAAAAAAGGGCTTTTAATATTTTGCTTTTTTATTTTAGATAGCCTAAAATATGTTTGAATAAAAAGCAATGAATTAAAATCATACTGATGGCCAGGTCAGGAAGAAGTTACATGGTTGTAATCCAATTTAACAGAAAATATGAATGAATATCACACAATAAACTGTGGCAAAATTTAATAGACAGTTACAAAAAACTGGTGTTACACATCAACTGAGATGTGGTCAAAGACATACAACCACTGATGAAGGCACATCAGCTATGATACTCTCAATGCTCATGTGGGATCCCAAAAAATACACAGTGGTTGCCTGCAAAAATACTGATAGCAGAATAAGTATCAGGCTCACTTTGCAAGCAATAAATAACATCCACACAAATTGCAAATGAGTAAACATGGTTTAGATGGATGAAATTATGTGAATGGGCATTAATCAAATTAAATGATGATGAAAACATTTTAACCAATATCTTATTTGCTGATGAAAGAAATTGCCAATGGAGAGGTTAATCAGCAAAATGTACATTATTGGAGCAATACTAACCTTCACTAGAGGAGTCTGACAAAGATTTAAGATGCTGGTAAATTGATGATGTGGGCTAGGATATGGGGTGATATAATTATTGGGACCAATTTTTGTAGATGGAAATCTTAATGCCAAAAAAGTACTTTAATATTTTGCGAGAAGATATCCCTGCTAAACAAGAATGATTTAATTCCAACAAGATGGAACTCCATCTCATTATGGTATTTATGTGCATCAATGATTAGATCAGCAATTTCCATTTGTGATAGGTCAATGTGATTCTATGGAGTGGCTTCCCAGATCCTCAGATCTCACCCCATTTGATCTTTGGATCATCTTGAAATCCATGGTGTATCAGGAAAAGGTATGAAACAAATCATTTTAGGAAACATATTACCAATGTCATTACAAGAATAACTCCATCCGTGCTAATACATGTTCATCAGCAGTGCCAAACGTATTAAAATGTGTTTTCAAGACAATGGCAGTCATATAGAGCATATTTATATAAATAAAAATGTTTTTTCATTAAAAATGTTTATTTTTTCTATGTATGGAAATTTATAGCCCACCCTGTATATATATATTTTACTTTTTCTATCTATGTTTCATATTGTAAGTAACCATATTGGTGTATGTCACAGTATTTAAAAAATAAAAAAAGTTTGCTTGTTTAATTTTTATTTCACTTGACCTATGGATAATGGAATTGTTGAAGTATTAATATTAAGCAGGTAACTATGGCAACTATATTATTCAAACAGCATTCTTATTTATTATTAATATTTAGCATCAATTTATAAATCGGTTGTGTTCAATCTCAGAAAAAATATAAACAATTGAATAAATAAATAGATTTGCGAAATAGTTAAGTGGATGAAAAAAAATCACATGAAGAGAATCAACATTGTTATTATTAAGTATTACATATTTCAATTTCTGTTATTACAATCACCATAGCAACATTTATTATAAAATTAAATGTTTTTAAGTTTCATATATGTTTGTTCATAACTTAGTTTTTAAAAAATTGGGTACTGTTCTATTAGATCATATCAGACATTTAATGGTGCTATTTATATGCAAAAGCACATAAATATGCTATTTATGCAGCCTCCACGTTTTAGGCCTATATATCTATGAAAAGAACAGAAAGAGGCCATTTAAAAACATGACCACTGGCACTGATGACATTATTTTTATGCTAAAAGCACAGAAAGATGCCATTTATCAAAAACAAGCCTGCTTTGTGTTAGGCACTTTACCCCAATGCTAACAGTTCAAAGTTCATTACAGTATCATGTGAAGGTGTCTGGACTTCAGCCTGCCACAACTATTCAATATGAATGTCAAAAGAATTATCTTACAAGTCATCTGACCTACTACTACCTCTTAACAATTATCAACCGATCTCCATGCTTCCCTACTCAATGGGGAACCTTCAAAAAATTTGGAAAAAGTACATCCAAGCAAGATTTCAATCAGCTCATGCAAAAAGTCACATTTGCATGAGAACACATCTGTGACAAATAAAATGGCTGACTTGAAAACAAGGCAACTGCCATTGACAGAAGATGGCATATATAGGGAATTAATTAAGAATTTTTGCAATAAGATATGTCAATTGATAAAGTTTTAATTGTTGCATATGTGAAAAGGCATACCATTTGTCCTACACTGCAGGACTAAGATGAAATTTGTAGGTTTTTAAATTTTTTGTATCATAAAATTGTTCTTGACTAAATTACAGAAATTTATCAAGGAAATCAATGAATTACATTACGTCTTTGAATAAAATATATGACTGTAAAATTTCTCATAGTTCTATCCAGAGACCAAAAGAAATTTGCCAAAAGAATACATTTATCAATCTTAAAAAAACACATTTGAGTTTGAAATTATTAGTCATTCTTAATATGTGTGCTATTAATATCCATACACATATTATTTCAAAGATAAATTAATAAATGAATACTTTTTCTTTTCAAAAATACCCAAAAAAGTAAATGACAATTCAGTAATTAAAGCATTATCAGCATTTTTCTTCACTATGATGTAGTTAGTTATCTCTCAAGCAATGCTAATAGACTTTGGAAAGTTTGAAAGGAGATGCTAGTTTTGCCAGCCAGTGCTGGTGTACATGGGGAAATCTACTGTAATAGAATATTTGCAATAATGTATGTTTGCATAGAATTATTCCAGTAAATTTATTAAGGAAATAAATGAATTATGTTAACCAATATGATTATTATTATTCTTTCACAAATAACAGGATGGCCCCAGTAATGTTATATTTATGTGTTTTTGCATAGCAACAATGCCATCATGCAGCTGACATGATCTAATAAAACAGTACCAAAATTGTTATTAAAAATGTAAGTAAAAATGTTTATATCTATTAACCTTTAAACCACTAATTATATTATTGGTTGTATGAGGTAAAAATCAAATCTTTTAATTGGCCAACTCACAAACTGAAGACAAAGCCTATTGTTAAAACATATTCACCTATAATATTAAATTCAACTCATATATGTTTATAAAAAGTATATTACTAATTTTTCAGTTATGAAAGTGAACGAAAGTTCTTTCAAAAATAAATTGCTATTTATTTATTATAAAATATTCAATTTCAGCAAATTAAAAGCGAACGTATAAACAAAAAAAAAATGCTGATGTAAATGCTTTTTTTCAATTTTACGTTATGCAAAAGTAAAGATTTCTGTTTGCTAAATCTTAAATACTTTTACTAAAATCTTCAATATTTTTCGAAAATAATTTTGTTTTTTTAGTATACCCTGTGAAAATGATTTTAATTTCCCAGAATATACTTTTTTTAAACCTTAAATCACATTCGAAATGAAAATCTCAGCATTTTTTTTATTTTCTTTGATCAGGCGGTTTCTTTGTTCTTTCCAGCCAATCAGAATGTCTTTTTCGGCTGAGAGCCAGCTGACAGCCAATCACCGACAAGCTTCTTTCTTTGTTTAGCTTTAAATGTGGTTTTATTGATTTTTTACTTGTAAAATAATTCAGAAGAGGGCACCATCTTACAGAACTTTTAAAAACCTAATCAATAACTGTCAAACGAATATCCTAGCATTAAAAATAACGGAATTAGAGTGACGTCAACTGTTGATGAGAGGCCTCGTAAGAGGCAGGAAAAGGGTTAAAATGTATTAAAATTATAATAGGAATTATTTATTTTGGTTTGAAATGGGAAAATAATATTGAACTTATAAAATAGGATTTAATTTTCACTATATCCAATTTTTTTAAAAATCTCCATTTCACTTACTAATTGGAGGCAAAATTTTCTTGAACAAATTTTTCATCATCGAGTGAAATTTGAGCAATTTCAAATAGTCATCATGATATCAGTAACATCATCAAGAATATATTATAAACAGAAGGGAAACATAGTAATTTGAATTCTTATAATTTTATTGTCGCCAGAACAGACATATCTAGAACTGTCTTTGAAAATATATTATTTTTTTGAAATTTAGGTGATTACTTTATAAAATCATGGAAGAATAAATTTTTTAACTATATGCCTGTTCAATTGGGGCAGCTTGCTGATAAAATTCCAGGGGAAACAGCAAGAATGTGAAAGAAAGAAAAACCCATCAAAATACATTGTATTGCAGGTCATCTATATAAAGGTATTCTATGAGTAAAAATCCAGAATTCCATTTATTTATTTGTGATGGATATAAACTCCATTGTGTGTCTATGGATATCATATTTCAGATCAATGAATTTTATATGATTGATTAACCAAACTTATGAGTGATATTAAGCAATTTAAACTTCCCTTTTATAATTCAGAAAGAAAGAGCTAGTATCCATTCTTCACTTGATTATAACTGGATTGTATCATTAAAGGAATTCTCTTTGTACATTCTTATCAATGAAAAAGCAAAATTAAAAACAGTAATATGTAATTTTGCATTGAATAAGTGTCTATTGTTTTAACAGCTTGGATATGTTTATATGCTTAAAAGAAATATCGGAATGTAAATGCAAAAATAATTGTATTGAAATACATAAAAGTTATTATTCATGCTTATTCTCTCTACTTAAATGAAAATCATCATTATGTCTTAGGATCAAGAATAACAAACCAGAAGCTTCACTTAGGTGGTATGATTTCTATGCATACATATTTTTATTTTTTGTTAAAAGAAAAGGACAGTTTACATTTTATTTTAAAAATATACCTAAATAATATATATGTGGGTATGATAGAATTCACACAATAAAAAGGTCTGAGAGATTCATTGTTGTACTTATTATTTAAGTTCTTATCTGATGATATAAGTTAATACAACCTGATGTTTTCAAATATTTAATTTTTTTGTATGTTCAAGATTTAACTTCAGAAATTTGGATAAAAAAAGGTTTAACTATAACAGATTTATTTTATGTTTAAATAGTCAAAATAAAAGTCATAGATCAATTCATAGATCACATGACCCTATCTCTTAAGCTTGTAAGTTATAAACAGTGAGGATTGCCAATTCCTCTACAAGCTTTATGATAAATGCTTAGCCAGAGCCAGCACTTAAAATATCTCTGTCAGGAACCCCTCCCCAAACCCCTGACCATGGTTTGTTTAATTATTTAGAGATTACATTAATAAATAAATAGAAATAAATTTTTATTTTATCACATTTTTTTTATGATATATATTATTTAAAATCTATACACATAGATATTATTATTATTATTTTTATTGATTTTAGTTTATTGCAACAACGATTGTTTGTCCTGTTATATTTTTATTATTATTACTGTCATAAATTTTATTATAAACCAATAAATTTAGAGTCTGATAAATCTATTTAATTATTTCTTTTGAATGTGCAAGATAATTTTGGTACTTAAAGTTTGATCCAAGATCAAACCCATCTTGGTAAATGAAATAGAATTAGATTATATTCTACACATCATTTTTTAAAAATACAATTACATATAAATTTTACATTTGTTACTACATTTAAATATTTGTTTACTTAACTAAGTCAATATTACTAGAAGAAATAATTTCATTAGTTCAGAATTGATTATTCGTTTGCTTATCATGTCTGGTTACAAAAATCTTAATAGATTGTGTTCTGCCATTAGTCAGAATGATATGTCTTAATTACCTTTTTAAATTTATTTGAAGTGGAGATCATAAATTTTATAACTAGTAGAACTGAATATTATCTTTGGCTTGGATAACTGTCAATTATCATCATATATAATTTAATTGTTATAAAATCCATTTTTATAATCGATTGATTGGAGATTTAGGTAGGTGAATAATACCACTGATTGTAAGTCAGTAAACATCCAATTGAAACCTATGGTATATTTTATATAATGTGATTGGGTGCTGTAAAATGTGAAATTATCCAATGAAATTTATTGATAATAAATTCTTGTGGAGTGTTTCATTTTAGAATATAACTGAAGTAATAATTGTATGCCAGTCTAATGTAGGGTACGAATAAAATATTTATATTATATTTAACGTTTTATTAAAATAGATATAGAACTGAGAAAAGTCTTATTTCATTTGATCATTATAAATATTATGTAGTTTAAAAAATGTTCTCAAAATGTAATTAGAATTATTTAGAAATTAGTTGATTTAAATGTAATGTTATTAAAGACGAAAGTAAATCTGCATTACTATAAATAATATTAGATTAATAGAGTGTGTTGGAGTTTAGTTATTTATTGATTTGAATTTAGTTTTATTCAATTATCAATCACATAGATATCTTAGGCATACATAATTGTTTAGGGCAATGATGTATGATTTAACTGCTTATTGGTTTACTTTGGAATCGTGAATAGATTTGTTGATGTCTGGGGCGATGATCTCATTTGCTTTATTTTGTTTTAAATATAATCTGAATAAATTAGATTTTAATAGATATTGGTAGTATTTTATGATAGTGTAGTGGACAATTTAAATAATTATGTATGGGAAATATTGGTATTGCCTAGTGTGATTAATAACTGAGCTAGATAATTTTACACAGATTCTAACACAGTTACTATTTATTTATGCATGTTTTTACTCTGTGATAAACAAGATAACTCTTAAGGGTATTTCATTATGACAAATGTTGACTGAAAAAATATAGAGAGGCAGTGATATAGAAAATCCATTATTATTATTGTGATAAAGCAGCTACCAAATGCCAGCTGATGATGATCATATACAAATGGCAATTATTATAAAATGCCAAATCACTTGAGGGATTTTATAAAATGGCATTCCACATTTAGGTTAAATTTATATTATTGTAAATGATGTCTCAATTCTGAGACATAATAAAGTTTTTTTTATCATCCCATATCAAAAATAGTTTGTTACAAAATGGTGCAATGATCAGGCTATGTTTTATTCAGATTAGATTGATCATCTTCCTAGCATCATCATTTTTTATCAATATGTATATAAAACATATCACCAGAATCAAGAGCCACATTCAGACATTTTACCTCTACTTTTATTTCTATACAATAATAAGGTTTTTTTCCCTTTGTAATTCTATACATATCTATCATAGCTCAATATTTATCACTAGTATGTCTCAAAATTAAACTGGTGTTATATTCTTGTTAACAGATGTATAAGAAAAATGCTGACAGTTTTCATCTCATTTCAGCTTCTGTAATTTAAAGAACTTCAATTGTAGTGAGAATGACTACTTTATACATATTGGGCTATGACATCACAGAGAAAATATTCTGCTTCATTTCTCCAGGAGATCAAGCTCAACCAATAAGGATACTAGCAGAAACTTCCATTTTGAAGCTCACTTTATTCATTCTACTGCCAGGTAAATTGAACCCACTAATTGTGGATACAATGAGATATGTAAATAGCAGGGATTAACAGTATTTTCCCTCTTGATTAATAAAACATGATAATAATTAAATATAAAATATTTGAACTCAGACTTTCAAGCACCTACCAACTATCCACACTATCTCATACAACTGACATACATAACCACAAACATGTAGAAAAGATAAATAATCACCAATATAAGTAATTCATGATAAACCAGCATTCATCAGTTGGTCCAGATTATCATCTCACACACATATGTAATCAGTGCTCAGTTTATATTAAGATAGCAAATCCTCACACATTAATGGACAGGCTTCAATCTACTCCAACATTTCAACCATCCATATCACTCAAAATCTGACGATGGAAAGCTCAAATCCCATGCTAATGCCAACATTATTTAATGATAATTAAATTAAAATTATTTATTTTTTAATTTACCTTAATGAAAACCAAAAATGGATTAAGAATTTTTTAATCCTTTAAAAACTTAATAATTTAAGTAAAAACACAATATAGAATTAAGTCTATAATTAATATGTTTTACAAAAAAATCTTGTTCTAATCATAGATAAGTTAAATACAATATTTTTTATTAAATAGTGAGATTTTTTTATACAATTTCAAATAATTTGTAATAATTCAAAAATATCAAAAATATTATTATTTAATCAGTATTTCATTTATTTTAAACTTTATTAATATATATTATTAATATATATTAACCTTAAGACTATGCACCTAAAATGTGACAGTAGGGACCTCTACAAATCTAAACACAAGATTAACAACTTTAAAAGACAAACTCGTTAACTTTGTGTTTAGGTTTGTAGAGGTCCCTACTGTCGCATTTTTGGTGTATAGAATTATGGTTATAGTCTTAATATAAATTACGTAATGAGTATGCATGTGCTTTACGAATTATTAATTCAAACTTTATTTTAAATAAATGTATATACTTGAATTTTGCCTATGTTTAATTCCATTTTAACAAATGAAATTTTTTAATAGGATTGACTAATTAAATAAAATATTTAACATGGATCATAATTTTAGTCAAACATTATGAAATATTAATTGTTTATGATAAAAGTTACTATAATAAAAACTTTTACTCTGCTAAATCACTCATTTATCTTTAACATTGATGTAAAAAAGTACAAAAATAAGCTCAGTTGTTATATATGTAGACAAATAATAATATACTATGGCTTAAATGTAGAAACTTGATATTATATGTGTTTTTAAAAATTGGAATTTTTTTTTTATTTAATTACAACAGACATCATGGGTGATTCGTAAAAAAATTTAGATCTGTTTTTGGAAATTAAAAATGTTCTTGTTTTTATAAGTGCACTGTAGTGAATTTTCAATTTTTTTTGATAAATATTTTTTAAAACAACCTCATTTAAGATAATATATTATAATGTCTAAAAATGAAACAATTTTAATAATACTTTATCCACTTAACCAGAAATTGCAATTATGAATATAATTTGCCCACAAATATTTTGTGAAAGCAAAAACAATATTTACAAATTAAAATTCAAAAGTACCACATCAACAATTTTAAATATCACAAAAAAATTTTTTTTTTCTGTTTCAGATATAACTTATATTATTCTTTTAAAAATTACCCAAAGTTATGCCTAATCTAAAATATACAGAACCTTTATGTCTGATAGAGAATGAAAAAAAATAAGTGATTAATTTTATTCAAATATATCGATTTTTTAAAACTCTGATAAGCAAAATAAAAACAAAAACTCATTGCTAAATTTAATTTTTACAAAAAAAAAGTATAATTGAATAATTTAATTATTTTGGAGGGGGTTCATAAGAAGTTTGTATACCAGAAGTGCCAGAATTAGGAATCAAGACAAAGATTTTAGATTTAGGATGATAATGTACCTCTGGTTTAAATCATACAGAATGTCCTGTAACTTAAAACAATCCTAGGACTTAACATATAAAGCCTGTTGTGATTTATGCAATACCTTATAATTAAAAGCCATAAACATCATTACTTGCATAATCCAAAGCTCTTAGATCCAAATTCTAATACTCCATTACTACAGTACACCATTAAGGACCTTATCAATTAAAAGCTGGAAGTTCCAGAACAGGAACCAATCCAAGGACTTTAAATCCCAAGTTTAATCCTAGTTATGCAATATCTTATAATTAAAAGCCAAATTTTCCATAACTAGAATCAATACAAAGATCTTATATCCAGAATCTGACACTATATCACTGCACTAAATCATTCAGGACCTTACCATTAAAAGCCAGAAGTCCCAAAACTCAAATCATTTCAAGGATTTTATCTTCAGAGTTTAACAATAGTTATGAAATACATTACAATTAAAGCCAGAAGGATCATAACAGAAATCAATCTAAAGAACTTAGATCCAGAGTCTGATACTCTATGACTGCAGTAAATAATTAAGGGTCTTACCAATTAAAAGCTAGAAGTTCCAGAACTGAAATCAAAATACAGAGTTTGATTCTTGTTATGCAATATCTTATAATTAAAAGCCAGAAATTTCCATAACAAGAATCAATCAAAAGACCTTAGATCCAGAATCTGACACTCTAACACTGTTAAATTATGCAGGACCTTACCATTAAAAGCCATAAGTCCCAAAAATGAAATAAATCTAAGGATTTTAGATTCAGAGTTTAACTCTAGTTATGCAATACCTTATAATTAATGCCTGAAATTTCATAACTGATATCAATCCAAATATCTTAGATCCAGAATCTGCATTCTACCATTGTGCTAAACCATGCAGGATCTTACCAATTGAAAGTCAGAAGTGCCAAAACTGGAATCAATCCAAAGATTATAGATCCAGAGTTCAACAGTAGTTATGCAAATTTTTTATAATTAAAGTCCAAAGTATCATAACTATAATCAGTCCAAACACCTGAGATCCAGAATCTGACACTCTATACTGCTTTAAAAATCCAGAACAATTTTTATTAATATTATAATCTCAAAATGCAATTTAACCTTTTGCTATAATGAAATTCTTAGATATAATATAATATATTTGTTATGCATTCATTAAAAATAAGAAAGTAGTGTTTTCCTGAAGGTTTGTAATGATGGTGTTTTAGTTGTATTTATATATTGGACTATTTCCATCATCTAATATAAGTATTGAATGTCTTTAGAATAATTTAACTTTATTTAAATATTCCAAATACATTTGATTGTAAGAAATAGCACACAGGTTACTATGAAAATCACTAATCAACTTTGCTCTTAGAAATAAGTGGAGAAATCAGGAGAAATCTCATAGATAAGTATATGGAATTTCTAGTGATGGTTGTCTTTGGCAGGATGGCTCAGTTGGTTAGAGGGTTACCTTAAAATTCAATAGTCAAGAATCTAAGGATACAGGTTTGATTTCCATGATAGTACTGTCACTGGTCAGACTAGAAATGCCTGAAGAAGAATGGAGAATAATACCTCTCAAAACATTATGCATATACTAACCTGTATGATATTTCTTACAATCGAACGTATTTGGAACATTTAAATAAAGTTATTTTTTTCTAAAAACATTCAATACTTATATTAGATGATGGAAATAGTCCAACATATAAATACAACTACCTAATAAATACTGTATGTAATGAAAGTAATATTATTTTTAAACTTATAATTGGCTTTAATAATGAAAAATTGTATTAAAAATTTGAAATGTGTTACTTCATCCAAATATAAAATTAATACGATTTTTTTTAAATTAAAAAGAAACTCAATATTTTTATTAGATGAGTGAATTTTAACATTTAATCATACGTGTAAAGTATAAAGCAAAATTATTTTTAAGGTATTATGACCCAAAAGTGAAATAAAAATCATAATCAATTTGAGAAAAAATAAACTAAGTTAATTTATTAGATATAAGAGATCTTTCGTCAATAAAATATAATTATATAATTGTCATAATAAAATTTTACTTGATGAAAATAACTTTCATTTAACAAATATGTTAAGGCAATATCATAAATGAAAATGGATTCATTAACTACCGAAATGAAATATTTTAAATGTTTGTGCAGGAATTCATCATCAACCATTATCAATCCACTGCAGGATGAAGGTCTCTCCAAGTTCAATCTATCTTTTCCTATATTTAGCTTCTCTTCTCCACATCACCCCTGCACACTTTCTTATTTCATCCATCCATCTCACATGTGGTCTCTTTTTGGGTCTTTTACAAACTCTTGGAATCCAGTTTAAATTTTCAATTGTCCATTTATTATCATCTCTTCTAACAATATGTCCAGCACAACTCCACTTCAGTATTTTAATTTTTTCAATGAGGTCAGTAACACCTGTTTGTTCTCTTACCCATACATTGCATTTTCCATCCCTTCTTGTTATTCCCAACATGCATATCTCCATACTTCTTTGAGTGGTCTGAAGTCTCTGTATTGCTCTTCTATTAAGTGTCCAAGTAAGAACTAGCAAAACACATTTATTAAAAACCTTCTTTTTCAAACACATAAACATATTTCCTTTTAGTATCAAGTTATTTCTACCAAAAGCACTTCAACCAAGTTTAATTATATAATTAATTTCATCCATTATATTTCCATCTGTATTAATAATCTGACCAAGGTATTTGTAACTGTTAACTTCTTCTAACTCATCATAATCAATCTTTATTTTCATATTTTGAGAAAATCTATTAAACATTAGTTTAGTCTTTTTAACATTTATCTTTAGTCCTACTTTTCTACTTTCATCTGATAATTCCTGATAATTCCTGCAACACATTATTTGCAATAACAACTACATCATCTGCAAAACCTAAATGACATCTCCATTTACTTTCACTCCTTTAGCTTCCCATTTTAATCCACAAAATACTTCTTGTAGCACTGCTGTAAAAAGTTTTGGAGATATGGAGTCATCCTGTCTTATATCCTTTTCGATGTTAATTTTCCTATTATCATTATGTAATCTAATTGTTGCTCTTGCATTTTTATAAATATTTTTTAAAATATGACAATATCCTGAATTTACACCTTGATGTTCTAATGCTTTAATCACTGAACAAATGTTTATAGAATCAAATGCCTTTTCATAGTCTACAAATCCTAAGAATAATGGCAACTCATATTCATTTGTCCTTTCTATAATTTTTGTCAATGCCTGGATATGATCTACTATACTAAAACCACCTTTAAATCCAGCTTGCTCTCTTGGTTGGTGGAAATTCAGTGTTTTCTGTAGACAAGTTGTAATTATCTTAGTAAAAATTTTGCATAAAATTGATAAAATTCTGATAGGTCTGTAATTTATAATATCTTCTTTATCACCTTTTTTAAATATTAATATTAATACTGCATTCTTGCAATCATTTGATATATCTTTATCATTTAGACATTTAGTATATAACTTTGTTAAAAAAAACTTCTATTTCTTCATCTGCTTCTTTTAATATATCAATTATAATTCCATCATTACCTGGAGCCTTCCCTTTCTTTATAAATTTAATTGCATGTCTCCCTTCTTCATTCAAAATTCTGGGCAATTTGGAGGATATAATAGGTATAGGTGGCACTTGTTCTTTATTACTATATAATTCTTGATAGAAGTCTTCTACACATTTCATGATGTCATCTCTCTTTTTAGTAATAATGCCATCTTTTTTTCTTATTGCAGATATAAATTTCTTAGCAATACCAAAATGTTGTTTTACACTCTTTAGACTTTTATTCTTCTACAGATTTCCTTGCTAGTTCACAATTATACTTTCTTATATCATTTTCAACTCTTTTCTGCACCATTTTACAAAATTCGAGATATTCAATATTTTTTAATGCATCATTCTTGTATATCCTCATATTCCTTCTTTTCTTCATAAATTCTCTCATTTCAGTAGAAATTTTATTGCTCAGTTTCTGCTTTTTTCTACTAGCTATCTTTGTTGCAGTTTTTAAAAATGTATTGGTTATTTTCCTATTAATATCATTCAAATCTGAATCATGTTCAAAAATCTACTAATATGTGAAACCGATTTGTAAGATCTAATTTAAATTCATTAGAATGTTTCTGAAGATTAGGAATATCAACTGTAAATATTGTTTTTCTTAATAACTTTTGTCTCTCTAGTTTTGCATTAACATGTATCTTACATCTTACTAATCGATGATCACTTCCTGTGTTAAATTTATTAAGAACATTACAATCTTGAAATATGTATTTTCTGTTAGTCAAAATATAATCCAATTCTGTTGTACCTTTATTTGGATGCTTTCATGTTTATTTCCTTTTAACATTTTTTTCAAAAAAAGAATTCATAATATAAAGTTTTTCATTTTCTGCAAACTCCACAATTCTATGTCCTCTCTCATTTTTATTACCATAACCAAAATTATCTACATCATTTTCATCTTTCATTTCTTTACCAATTCTAGCATTAAAGTCTCCCATAACAATTTTAAAATGTTGTTTACTCTGATCAAAAGCCTTTTGTACATCCATATAAAATCTTCTATAACTTCATCACCATGATAACTTGTTGGGGCATAAACCTGAATTATCTGCATTTGCTATCTGCTATTAAGTTGTAAAACTAATCTTGCCACTCTGTCCAATACACCATCAATCTCCACAATGTTATTCTTCCATTTTTTATTTATAATGAATCCTAATCCATTTGTATTTCCAATATTTGTGCCTTTATATTAGAGTATATGTCCACTTTTTAAGTCAATTGGTTTTTTCAGCTTTTCTTCTAACTTCACAAAGTCCAATAATGTCCCATTTAATATGAGACAGTTCTTCTTCTAACTCTTGCAATCTTCCTTCACTTGAAAGTGATCTGCAGTTGTAAGTATCTAAATAAAAAGTGAAGGAATTACTGATATATACATTGATATCCATATATGTAGGTGGAAAGAATTTGATTTATTGATTGTATAGTTTTGAAAATAAATTGTGACTAATTGTATAATATATTAACATTTCAGCAAGTCACAGACTCATTTATAGTAGTGGAAAGAAAACTAATTATTACTCAACTTTACTTAGATGCAATATATTTTAAGAAATAAAGAAAAAATATAATATAGTGAGTTTTTTTCATTATTATTTTAAAGAAAAAGAGTTACTTCGAGATTTTAGTCTTGTGTTGATTTTATGTCTGCCCAAAATTGAATATGTATGGAGTCATGTAACAGATGAAAGGTAAAGTTGTTAATATACTTCATTGTTAAAAAGAAAAAAATAATTATAATTTAATTGTTCTACATTTAATGTTAGAGTAGATTTATTTAAAGCCAAATAGAATATGTGACTTTGAAAAAACGATTGTGTATAGATGATTTCGTCATATTTTGCTAAGAGCAATTATCCCACATTCATGAACATAATATATGGTAGAGATATTAATATTTATTAATATCGCCCTGTTGAGGAAATATATATTTCTTAGCAATGCCGTTTGTTATGTACATCATGATTAGATTTATTAAATGAAATATTGTTGAGGAATTCTTATGTAGTTAATTTCTTTAATATTATGACTATATTTGTATTTTAGAAGTTCTGTCAATTAATTCTGCCTTGTATTCTATCTCTACTATACTTGAATTTACAATAATATACTGCAGACAGTATATAATTTCAGAATAAATGACTATTTTGCAAAGATTTAAAATTATGAATTTTAAGAGTAATTAGTAAAGAAAAATGCATAAAACATTGTAAGAATATTCATTATCAAAATGTGGGAGCATTCATTTAATAAGGGATCCATAATTAAAATTGTTTGCAAATACATATAATTTCTATAAAAAGATTTACAGCTTATTATTAGGTGTTACATAAATGTGATCATCATCATCATATATCAAATAATCAATCGTGCATATATTAAATTAGTCTATGTCCAACACCATATAAAATAATATTTAAATCATAAAGTAATCAAAACCAGTATTGAAGCATTTTGCCTGTTTGACTACAAATAAAATGCATGAGTGGATCAAGTTATGGGAAAAAAGAAAGTTTCATTTATATTTCTAAAAACATAACTATATTTCCTGATCAACTCTATCTAGTAGTTGTTACAATTTATGCTATTGATGGAATCAGCTTTTATTTCTTTTATAAGGGTGCCAAGATTCATATAAGAATCCACTGATTTCCATCTTCACATTGCATCTCGAAAATTAAAAAGCAAAATGCTTTTAAAAGAATCTATCATAACTAGAGTTATTTTCTAGATATTATTTCTGTAGCTTAGTCAACACATATTGGCAAAGGTAAATTATATTTTCAAATCTTACTAAACTAATATTAATAAATTTACTAATAACCATAAACAACATACAAGGAAATGTTGGTAATAGAAATAAATATTTTATTTTAACAAATTAAAATGTTTAAAGAGAAATTACTAATTAATAAAACTGGAGAGAGCACATGCTAATCCAGATAATGAAACAATTAATACAAATAACAGTTAAAGTCCTTAGGTAAACAAGAGTCTCTTGAACAATAAAATTAAACTCTCTAGATTATTTTAAGCTTATTTTTTTTAAGAGTCATTTGCAAACTTTAAGTCACAATCGGGAAAAATTAATCTTAGCTTACCGGTAAGTTTAGTGAGAAGATTGTAGATTACTATGGATAGTTTTTTTTGTGTGGGAGAATGAGCTCGGCCATTGGTTATCAGTTGATCTTGATCTATCCTACTGGTTGGTAATGAAAGCTTTTCTGGTGTCCATCTTCAGGAACGATGTCAGCAAAAGCCCCAGCCTACTGCAACATGCAGAATTATTTTAGTGTAGAGTGGTTCTGGATATATTTTTGTTATCCAGGACCAACCAAAGAAAAAAAACAGACAAGACAATATCCTGATCAAACTGGTCTCTTCCTTTCATATACGAGGTCCACTTTTCAGACTTATGTGCATGTTATTATTATCATGCTGTTTAGGTTTATAATCTTGTACAGTCTTTATCATTTTTCAGTTGTAAAGTTCTATTTTTTTATAAAGTCTTTCAGCCATCTTTAATGAACCAAAAATTTTTTTCTAATAGTTTATCTGGATTAGTAATTTGTGACTTTTGTTCTTTCCAATTTTTACTTTTATTTTTAATTAGATAAAAAAATATAGACGAAAATTTTAACTTTCATTGTATGTTTAAAAAAAAATTATACTAATCAAAAAAAAAAAAAATCTATTTTTTTTTTTATTTTAGCTTTTACAAAATGCCAATATATTTGTACCATATATATATTATAATGATCGGAACTGGAAGTGAAGATCGAATCTAAACCGCAATCTGCACTACATGGGCGCCATCTAGGCATTTGAGCCTAGAAAAAATTATAAAGTAGGCAGATATGCGCTGTTAAGATTCCACTTTATTTAAATATTCAGATCGTTAGCCCAAGTCACTAGCTCAGTGGAATAGCAGAGATTATAAAATATAACTTTATATCTTAAATATAAAAAAATAAAAGCCACTGCCAGAAATTAACACTTAAAAATATTTATTTACGCACATATAAAATCATTCTAATTTGAGGAATAAGTTTAACATTTTAGATTTTTATATTAATCTTTAATTTTACAATAAATAGATTGCAATAAGGAGTTTAATATTTATTTAGTGAGTCGAGTATGAATAGACTACATAGATCTGCATTTGACAAAAAAATATTCTTTCCCTTATTTAACCTTAGGTCAAAAAGTTCGCAGTCGAACTGGCACCAATCCATCTGATACATTTATGTATTCAATGTAGCATGAAAATACAACAACAAAAAATACTATACTGTCAGGAATGTACATCTGAACAGTAAGTAGAGTTAGAGAAGACATTGTCTCTCCACCATCAGGAATGCTACATCTGTTGGCGAGTAGAACAATAAACAAAAAACTCCATAGGAATGGACTGTGGTCCTTTGCCAACTTACAAACCCATCCATAGGCAAACAGAAGGTGTGTGGCATATATATGCAATCCTGTTCATAGCGGATCTCATACTATATATACTAATTACACAAATATATCCAATCCATTGACCTATTTCAACTATGAAATGAATAACCAAAGATTACCTTCCCCCAAACTATATATATAACTTTACAAATCTATACAGCCATTCACGCCCGATTTAAATTTAACATTTAATTACGTTCGCACAGATTCAACCACCAAAACGTCACTAATCCATCCTTTTCATTCGGGTCCGGGCTGAGGCTTGGTGCTTCCATTGGTCAAGCTAATTTCTCTTTATTCTCTTATATAACTTTTCATCTGACCTTTTAATTACACAGCTTTTGGATTATTAATAAACAATCATTTCCATTTACAGATTACAGGAATTAATTAATACCTGTTTTTATTTTAACTTACGTTATTTCTTTATTAAAATATTTCTATATTTAAATCTTTTATTTTTGATCAAAAAAGTACGTTCAAATACTTTTTTATTTATAAAAAAATTTTTTTTAAAGTTTTGCATCTATGCAAATATAATATATATGTTATACGTTTAACAAACATTTTAATTTTAGCGTTTATTTTTTTTTTAATACATTTATTTTTATTTGCAAAATTAAAAGTTTTTATTTCAATTTAATGTAATGACATATTTATATATCATTACATATCAGTAAACTTCCTCAAAAAAAATAAAAACATTAAAACAAAAAGAATTTACTTAGTGTTAGTAATTATGTTACACAAATTTGTTATATATGAAATTTCAAAAGGACAACACTTTTTTTTAAAAAGACAAAACAGTAATTACAAATATAATGATAAAAAAAATGTTGACTGATGATTTCTTACTATCAGCTAAATTTCTGCCCCCTCCCTTCCAAGTTTCTTTTCTACTACTTTTAACTATTACTTACGCAAGTTGAACGATTAGATTTTAAATTAGACAAGACTTTTTTTTTTTTAAAAATTATGATTTATATTTATTAATTACTTTTATTTATTACTTTTTATTCCTCATATTTATCTTTACATATGCACAATTTTTCATACTGGCAGTACTTTTAAGACAAAATTTCAAACTGTAACTCCACATCAATACAACAAATATATTTATACTAATTTCAGAAAAAATATTATGGGCATGATTCACTTTAAAATTCTCAGGGCACTCGGTCATTTATCAAAGATCGGCCAAAGTTGGATAGCCAGTTATAATGATCGGAACTGGAAGTGAAGATCGAATCTAAACCGCAATCTGCACTACATGGGCACCATCTAGGCATTTGAGCCTAGAAAAATTTATAAAGTAGGCAAATACGCACTGTTAAGATTCCACTTTATTTAAATATTCAGATCATTAGCCCAAGTCACTAGCTCAGTGGAACAGCAGAGATTATAAAATATAACTTTATATCTTAAATATAAAAAAATAAAAGCCACTGCCAGAAATTAACACATAAAAATATTTATTTATGCACATATAAAATCATTCTAATTTGAGGAACATTTTAGATTTTTATATTAATCTTCAATTTTACAATAAATAGATTGCAATAAGGAGTTTAATATTTATTTAATGAGTTGAGTATCAATAGACTACATAGATCTGCATTTGATAAGAAAATATTCTTTCCCTTATTTAACCTTAGGTCAAAAAGTTCGCAGTCGAATGAGCGCCAATCCATCTGATATATTTATGTATTCAATGTAGCATGAAAATACGACAACACAAATGACTATACTGTCAGGAATGTACATCTGAACAGTAAGTAGAGTTAGAGAAGACATTGTCTCTCCACCAACAGGAATGCTACATCTGTTGGCGAGTAGAACAATAAACGAAAAACTCCATAGGAATGGACTGTGGTCCTTTGCCGACTTACAAAACCATCCATAGGCAAACAGAAGGTGTGTGGCATATATATGCAATCCTGCCCATAGCGGATCTCATACTACATCTACTAATCACACAAATATATCCAATCAATTGAGTTAATTCAACTACGAAATGAATAACCTAAGATTACCCTCCCCTAAACTATATATATAACTTTACAAATCTATACAGCCATTCATGCCCGACTTAAATTTAACATTTAATTACATTCGCACAGATTCAACCAACAAAACATCACAAATCCATCCTTTTCATTCAGGTCTGGGCTGAGGCTTGGTGCTTCCATTGGTCAAGCTAATTTCTCTTTATTATCTTATCTAACTTTTCATCTGACCTTTTAATTACACCGCTTTTGGATAATTAATAAACAATCATTTCCATTTACAGATTACAGAAATTAATTAATACCTGTTTTTATTTTAACTTACGTTATTTCTTTATTAAAATATTTCTATATTTAAATCTTTTATTTTTTTATCAAAAAAGTACGTTCAAATACTTTTTTATTTATAAAAAAAATTTTAGCGTTTAGTTTTTTTTTTAAATACATTTATTTTTATTTGCGAACTTAAAAGTTTTTATTTCAATTTAATGTAACGACATATTTATATATCGTTACAATATATATATATATATATATTATAACGGGACGGCCTTAATCATCCCAGTTGGTGTATTAAATGTAATATAATCAATTATATTTAATGTTTAGAAGTCATTAACTTAATGCTTCATAGTTAGGTTCACCAAATATAACAGAATGGATTATATTTAAAATCTAAGTTAGTCTTGTTAAATATAAAGGGATGATTAAATTCCTTAGAAAGAGGATACGCATTTCACTACAATCGAACTTTGGGTCTTCAAGTAAAATGCTAGAAATGAATCGATGAAATACCAAGTCCATGATTATATATACCTTTATTATGCTAGCTCATTAATCTTTAAATAAGTTTAAATACAATTTAGACCAGGTCATCCATCTTTCATCCCTCTTTCAGTCACCATTATGCCACGATATTTAAACTCACGGAGAATTTGCAATCAGCTCATTTCAGGAATAATTTCAAAACAAGTTATTTCATATGCCTTTATATAAGCATTAATTATAACTATTATTCATATGATATTTATAATACTAGCATATATATAATATAATTCAATAATGATTAGACAAAGAGATCACGTTAACAAATCAATATTTAATAAACAATAAAAAATATAATAGAATAGATAATAAAATATTAATAAATAAATACGGATGAATTTTATCATTTTAAAAGAATATTAATAAATGATATTTTTTTATTTAATACCCCATGATAAAACTCAATACTATAATAAACTTTCAAAAATTAAAGAAAATAGCTTAAATTAATAGATATATAAAAACAATATCTGGGTTCAAAAATTAATAATTTATGTAACTTATTAACTTATTTACCGTTCTTATTTATATGCTTCACAATTACCCATATATAGGTATTATTTACCATTGTATAACTTATATATTATATGTATTTTTAATACATAAAAATACATTAAACATTTACAATATTACGTAGTAAACACAATATAATCCTGTTTAAGATATCTGTCAAATAATAACTATTTTTTTATATCCCTCATCTAATTTGATGAATTATGTTAAGCTTTCAATTAATTATATTTAATAATAAATATAATTTTCCTATCAAGATATAAAATGATGCGATGCCAAATTTGAAATAAAGATAATAATAATAATAATAAACATATTAAAATAATATAAGCATTATTATAATATATATAAATATATAATAAAGGAAACTTATTTATAAGAGAGTTGAGAGTAGGTATTGAAGTCTATAGTTCATCATCCTAATGAAGATCTTTTACGAAGTATATTATTAATCCATTGGTATAATGATGATTTTATTTATCCATAGACGATAAACTGTTAACAATATCCAATGATTTGATTAATGTGAAAAAAAATAAATATTCTTCGAATGTAGATGTTCTTAATCTTCATTTTTGTATTATCCTTAGATGTTCTATATATCTAATATTTCAAAATATTTTAAAATAGCATGCAAGGTTGGTTTCGAAACCTTTTACGATATAATAAGTGTACTACTCAGTGCACATTGTTTTATCCTTAATATATATAATTATCTTAAATTTATATATATCCGAAGAATAATGGAAGAGTTAAAACAACGTAGTTTCAAAACTTAAACAGATGTTATTTTTGCTTTTATATTGCTATTCCTTTAAGATTGAGTAGAAAATTAAATATATTTTCCTTGCAAACTTTGAATCCACAAATTATTTTAATTTGGAAAAGTTAATATTTAAATTCCAATCGTTAAATAGTAGTATTGATAAAAGAAAAATAATATTTTTTTAAAGAGAAATGATTTTCTTTTTTCCTTCGTTTTTTATATCCAGAGCACGAACGAATCTGCTCGTGTGTTATATAAGTTCATGCTTAATTCAACTATCAATTGTTCCACTGACATTAAGATTTAATAAAAAAATATATAAGTATTTATTCTTAAACTTCAAATCTGGCATTTTACTCAAAAGCTTAAGGTATATATTATTTAAAACTTAAATGTATATATAAATAGTACATATATGTTACATAATAAAATAGTCAAATATAAATTTATATTTATAAATAATTTCACAAGAGATAAAACACGCTAGACCAATAATAATAACTGTAAGTTACTATTATATTTCCCCTTCCCTTAGGAAATTTAAAATTTTAATTTAAGTTAAAATTTTAAACACTTACAACTATTTTAGTATATTCTTATAGTTTAATTGCATTTATAGTTGGATTTTATGAAGGGTTAATTTTTTTTTTAACTGTTATATCTTCCTAATACTTGGGCTATTTTATTCTTGTGATAATGATCAAAAATAAAAAAAATTAAGGACTTTGATGGGTTAATATTTTTTTTTATAAAAAAAAAATAAAATAAAAAAAAATAATGTGTTTCCTTCTTGGACCACAAATATATTTACTAGCCTTATTCCTGCTTCTTTAAGACTTATGGATTTGAAAAGGACTAAATAAATACTAGAGTATCCATTTATAAATATGAATTGACTCTATGGTTTTAATTATTTTAAGGCATTAAAGAATACCCTCACCAAAGCTAATGTTTTTAACTATACTTCTCTTTACATTGATCACTATTATTATTATTTTTTATACAACCGTATGGTTTACACTGCCCAATTCTTATCTTGGTCTTCACCTCATTTCTTTATAAAACATTATAAGCAGCCAAAATATGGTTTTAAAATTTGTGAATTGTATGTACCACGGATCTCTCCTTCTTGGTTAATCCAAAATGCATTTGGACCTGCCCTTTTAATGATAGTATAAGGTCCTTCATATGTATTGTAGAATTTATGGTATTTATTCTCCAATGGTTTGCTGGGATGGAAAGTCTTTATCAAAACTTTATCTCCGACTTTAAATTCATAAATACATTTTTTTTTATTTTGACTTCTATTATTTGCCATTTTAACAAGTTGTTTATGAGCTTGTAAAATATCATTTTCTCCATTTATTTTGGGTTTATTAATAATAGGTTTATATTTTTTAAATAATATAGGTATAATTTGATGAAAGTGTAGTCAGATGGGCGAGAATCCTGTAGATTCATTTAAACTCCAATTGATATAGTCTACTACACATTTTGTCTGCTTTACCCAACCCTTGTGCTCCTCTTCTAAATAGGTCCTAAACAAACATCCAAGCTCCCGCATAATACGTTCACATGGATTTGATTGTGGATTCATAATAGAGATTAGCACATGTTTTATTTTTGATATGTCTACCCATTTCTTCCATTCCCTAGATAGAAAAGGTGTACCATGATCAGTTAGTATGGTTTTTGGTTTTCCTATCATTGGGAATTGGAGAGTACTCAATACTTTGATTGTATGTTTAGTATTGGCTTGGGGTATCGGGTAAGCAGCAACATATTTGGAAAAGAGATCATAAGTGACTAATAAATATTTTTGTTTGTTAAATGGAGGCAAAGGCCCATAATAGTCAATTGCTAAGATCTCGATTGGTCTTTCTGGAATGATAGAATTAATTGAATTAATATAATTTTGGTTTACTGATTTAGCTCTTAAGCAAATTAGACAATCTTGGAGTGATTTTAAGATGTCTTTATACATTTTTGGCCAGTAAAACCAATTCTTTAGGGTGTGTTCTGTCTTATGAGCACCATAATGCCTGTATAGACAGTGTACGTATTTTATGAGTGGGTCACGTAAAGACTTTGGTATTATTGTCCTCCACTCATCAACATTATCATTCACTTTATATAGTAAGACCTGTTGTTCTAATTTAAAATGGTTAAGATCTTTAGGTGCATCCAAAACTTCCTCCCCTAATAAAACTTTTATAATTGGGTTTAATTCTGGGTCATTAAATTGTATTTCTTGTAAGTTTTCCAACTTGTTCTCTACATTACTATCAGCCATCACATTGACATTTGTAATGTAGGCGTTGTCTACCATCAAATGATTTTGTTCTGACCTACATGGATTTCGACTAAGCACATCTGCCATGATATTCTCGGATCCTTTGCAATAATGTACAGTGTAATTAAATTCCTGTAGTAGTAAACTCCATCTAACTAGACGACTATTAGTCAGATAACTATGATTCAGGAATTCAAGGCTTTTGTAATCAGTGATCACTATCACCTCTGATCCGAGTAGCATTTGTCGAAATTTTTGGAAAGCCGAGACTATTGCTAGTGCTTCCTTCTCTGTAACCATGTAATTTATTTCTGGACCTTTCAAGAGCCGGCTTATAAAGTAGAGAACACCTGGTTGGCCATCCTCTTGGATTTGGGACAGTGTTACCCCTAATCCAAAACCACTACTATCTGTTTGAACAATGAATGGTTTATTAAAATCAGGGAAAGCTAACATGGTTAACTCCAAAAACCCTGTTTTAATATTCTCAAATGCATGGTCTTGTTCTTCGGTCCATTTCCAACGTTCATCTTTTCTAATCAATTTTAACAACGGTTCCATGTGGTCTGAGAACTTCTGATAGAAACGGTTGTAAAAATTACATAGACCTAAAAATGATCTAATTTGTT
Organism: Epiperipatus broadwayi; assembly: GCA_028023455.1. Lineage (NCBI taxonomy): Eukaryota > Metazoa > Onychophora > Udeonychophora > Euonychophora > Peripatidae > Epiperipatus > Epiperipatus broadwayi. Next base: position 3,655,650 of record JAQFVV010000040.1, read on the forward strand.
TTCAGGTAGATGGTTTAGGAAAGTTTTGAATGGCAGAGATCTTCTCTGGATGAGGTCTTATCCCATTGCAACCAACAATATGACCTAAGAAGACTACTTGGTTGGAAACTAAAGTACTCTTCTTGAAGTTAATTTTTATACCTTTCAGAAAACACTCTTTAAAAAATATAGATAAATGTTGAAGGTGTTCTTCAACTGTGGTGGATGCAATAATTACATCATCCACATAAATAATTATGATTTGTTTTACCTCAAGAGATAAAGTCTTATCTAAACATCTGATTAGACCTGCACCACTATTTATCAATCCAAATGGCATCCTATTAAATTGGTATGTAAAACCCTCATAATGGAAAGCAGTATATTGGCGATCTTCTGGATGAAGTTCAATCTGACAATAGCTGGAGGTTAAATGGAAGTAGAAAATACCTTCTTATTTCCAAATTTCATGAATAAGTCATGTATGGGCGGTGGTATATTTCTGTCTGGGACAGTAATTTTGTTTAGTTGTCTAGCATCCAAACAAAATCTCATCGACCCATCTTTCTTCTTCACAGTTACTACTGGATTACAGTAAGGTGAAGAGCATTTGGAAATGATTTCCCAATCCAGCATTTTATTAATTTGCTTAGATATATCTTCCCGATATTGGTATGGAATAGGATATGATTTAGATTGAAATGGTTGATCATGAATTAATCTAATTCTCTGTTGGAATCCCTTTATCACTCCTGGTATGTCTGAGAAAATAGAATTAAATTCTCTTATAACAAATCGTAATTTTAACATATCATCACTTCCAAGCAAGTTGGATTCTGCGAGTTTACTCTCTAAAAGTGTTTCTGAAATGCTAGATGTTATAGAGTCAACTTCAATTTGATCATATCTTGGAAGCAATGTCATCTCTAAGACTTCATCATTAATTTTAACTGTTTTATTACAGAAATCAATTACACAAGTGTTCAAATGTAGGAAGTCTGCCCCTAAAATAACATTATGAATCAAACCATTCAAAATTAAAAATACATGATAGAGAGTTGTTTGGCCAATTTTAATCTCAACCCAAATTTGTTTTTGGATTAACTTAGCTTTTCTACTGTTAACCATGGTAACCTGCATAGATTTCAGTGGTAAAATTTTGATATTAGGATTTATTGCTAAAATCTTTTGGTAAAATGTCTCTGATATCACAGAAATTTGGCTACCAGAATCTAATAATGCCTTAACCAGCAAGCTCCCAAACAAAACTTCTATCATAGGGCAACTTTGTAAAACAAAATTTGGTGTTTTATCTTCCCATGAACACATCATGTTAGTGATTTCTCGTGTAAAAGATTGATTCAAGTTCCTCATTGGGTATTTGGTTTCTTGAGGTGAGGAACATTTCCTCAAGTACCCTTTTAGTTTGTTTTATGTGAATCTATAGATATCTCTTTACTACATCCGGGTTTTGGGAAATTTCTTGGATTATTAGAAGAAGTTATTTTTACTTTATTTAAATTATCACGATTTATTTTGGGAGAGGGGTCATAAGGTATATTCCTTTGAGATGTTTTTCCCTTCCAATAATTGGTATTTCTATTATTTTTCCTTCTATTATAAAATATTGTATTGATTGAAGCTTCCTCCTTTTTTTTATCAGGTAATCTAATTGATAAATTGGTTTGATTCATATCAATACTATTTAAAAGATCTACTATTTGTTCTATTTTTGTTATATTGGTACACAATAATGATTGTTCTATTTTAAGTGGTAAATTTCTTTTTATTATTCTAATTATTTCGCCTTCACTTAAATGATAAGTATTAAGTGTTCTTAATTTTGTTATTTGATGGCGAAAGAATTTGGTCAAGGTTTCTCCAGGTGTCTGTTTATACTTATCTTGGAATATTTGGTACAATAAAGCCTCTTGTTTATCTCTATTCCAAAAATTTTTAATTAATAACTCTTGATATTCCATATAAGTAGATGGAGTTTGTGATAAAGACTCCCACCACATCAATGCATCTCCTTGTAAGTGACTATATGCAACGATCACTTTTTCTCCTTCTGATAAACTATGGTTAACAGAAAAATAAAGATCAAGGCTTCTAATATGTTCTATCGGAGATTCATTATGAGATCCTTTGAATATTTTTAACCTAACAAATTGGTTAATTGTACTACTTGGTATTGAATGGTTATATACCTTTTGTTTTTCTAAAACATTCAACTGAGAAGTTGATGTTTGATTTTCATGATTAATCCTATAAGTATTTAAGTTTAACCCTTCTAATTCAAAATTACTAGGATAATTTTCAACTTCAGGCATTATATGATACTGAAAATTTGATCTATCACCAGAGTCAATTACTTGTTGTGGATGTTTTTGAATGACTTCCAAATGATTTTCACCATGATTTTGTTCTTGATTATAACTATAAGTATTTACATTATTTTCAACCTGATGCATTTCTATAGTTGGTGTTCTTTTACATATCTGTGTTTCAATAACCAAAAATCTACTATCAGTTGATTCCTTTATTTTATTTACTCTATTCCAAGTTTCAGTAGTATCTTTCTTTAATTTTTCCAATACATTTTTGTCTATATTTGTATTAATTTCTATTGAATTCATTTTATTTTCTAAAGTTTTAAGTTGATGATCAATAGTCTCCAATACATTATTCTGAGATTCTACCTCATTATTATGTTTAGTAGATAGTTGATCTATTCTTGCTTGTGTTTGTTGTCTATCTACTTGGATTTCATTCCGTATTTTATTTTGTTCTTCTTTTACTTGATCCCTAAAAATTCCTTGATTTTTATACATTTCATCACATTTAACATTTAATCTATCTATTATGTCACCTTGGAACTCACTAATCCGTTGTTGACATTTTGAATTATTTTCATCAATTTCATTCTTTAAATCATTTAATGCTTGTTTAATTTCTATGTTATCTTTTTTAACATTATCCACATTTAAATTTAATTGTTGGATTTTTGTAGATAGTTTATTTTCAATTCCTGTTATTTCAATCTTCAAATCATTTTTTAAACTATTAATATTATCATCCAATTTTTTATTCATATTATCAAGTAATTTTTGATTATTACTGTCCATTTTAGTCATAAACATTTGTAACATTTGCTGAATTGTATCAACATTAAATGATTGACTAATTCCAATTGTAGATGATTGATTTAAATCTTCATCAATTATATTTTGTGTTTGAGATAACACTTGATCTAAACTCGGTGTTTGTTGAGGGTATTCAATTATGGTTGTAGAACCCCCAGGTGCTTGTACTAATGATGATTGTTTAATAATATTACTATCATCATTTAGTTCACTTTGCAAATCATCTTGCATTTGACTAGAGCATTTAATATCTTTGTTTGAAAACATTTTCCCACTTCACAGCATAACAAATTTTAACTTAATTCAAATATTACTTAAGTGTATATATATTTTTATAACCAAAATATTATATCGTAAAGTTCTCTACCACCCCATGCCATTTATATATACTTATGATGTTCTAATAATATATGTGTATATTTTTAAACGTCTATGTCTATATAAAACTTTATCCCACTCAACTCTTGTTTAAAACATAATTTAATAATTAGTTATTCAAATATTGATCTGTCTAAATCATATTATATATATTACCATTTTTTTAAATTTATATTAATCTTGCAATTATAAATACCATATATAATGAATCTAAATTATAGATTCAATGCCTAAAACACCGCACACCAAATAAAACGCAGTCTACAGGGTATGAGATTTAATTAATCGAAGCCCCTAACGTTTGGGTCGCCAGATATAACGGGACGGCCTTAATCATCCCAGTTGGTGTATTAAATGTAATATAATCAATTATATTTAATGTTTAGAAGTCATTAACTTAATGCTTCATAGTTAGGTTTGCCAAATATAACAGAATGGATTATATTTAAAATCTAAGTTAGTCTTGTTAAATATAAAGGGATGATTAAATTCCTTAGAAAGAGGATACGCATTTCACTACAATCGAACTTTGGGTCTTCAAGTAGAATGCTAGAAATGAATCGATGAAATACCAAGTCCATGATTATATATACCTTTATTATGCTAGCTCATTAATCTTTAAATAAGTTTAAATACAATTTAGACCAGGTCATCCATCTTTCATCCCTCTTTCAGTCACCATTATGCCACGATATTTAAACTCAGGGAGAATTTGCAATCAGCTCATTTCAGGAATAATTTCAAAACAAGTTATTTCATATGCCTTTATATAAGCATTAATTATAACTATTATTCATATGATATTTATAATACTAGCATATATATATAATATAATTCAATAATGATTAGACAAAGAGATCACGTTAACAAATCAATATTTAATAAACAATAAAAAATATAATAGAATAGATAATAAAATATTAATAAATAAATACGGATGAATTTTATCATTTTAAAAGAATATTAATAAATGATATTTTTTTATTTAATACCCCATGATAAAACTCAATACTATAATAAACTTTCAAAAATTAAAGAAAATAGCTTAAATTAATAGATATATAAAAACAATATCTGAGTTCAAAAATTAATAATTTATGTAACTTATTAACTTATTTACCGTTCTTATTTATATGCTTCACAATTACCCATATATAGGTATTATTTACCATTGTATAACTTATATATTATATGTATTTTTAATACATAAAAATACATTAAACGTTTACAATATTACGTAGTAAACACAATATAATCCTGTTTAAGATATCTGTCAATTAATAACTATTTTTTTTATATCCCTCATCTAATTTGATGAATTATGTTAAGCTTTCAATTAATTATATTTAATAATAAATATAATTTTCCTATCAAGATATAAAATGATGCGATGCCAAATTTGAAATAAAGATAATAATAATAATAATAATAAACATATTAAAATAATATAAGCATTATTATAATATATATAAATATATAATAAAGGAAACTTATTTATAAGAGAGTTGAGAGTAGGTATTGAAGTCTATAGTTCATCATCCTAATGAAGATCTTTTACGAAGTATATTATTAATCCATTGGTATAATGATGATTTTATTTATCCATAGACGATAAACTGTTAACAATATCCAATGATTTGATTAATGTGAAAAAAAATAAATATTCTTCGAATGTAGATGTTCTTAATCTTCATTTTTGTATTATCCTTAGACGTTCTATATATCTAATATTTCAAAATATTTTAAAATAGCATGCAAGGTTGGTTTCGAAACCTTTTACGATATAATAAGTGTACTACTCAGTGCACATTGTTTTATCCTTAATATATATAATTATCTTAAATTTATATATATCCGAAGAATAATGGAAGAGTTAAAACAACGTAGTTTCAAAACTTAAACAGACGTTCTTTTCTTTTATATTGCTATTCCTTTAAGATTGAGTAGAAAATTAAATATATTTTCCTTGCAAACTTTGAATCCACAAATTATTTTAATTTGGAAAAATTAATATTTAAATTCCAATCGTTAAATAGTAGTATTGATAAAAGAAAAATAATATTTTTTAAAGAGAAATGATTTTCTTTTTTCCTTCGTTTTTTTATATCCAGAGCACGAACGAATTTGCTAGTGTGTTATATATGTTCATGCTTAATTCAACTATCAGTTGTTCCACTGACATTAAGATTTAATAATAAAATAAAAAAAATATATAAGTATTTATTCTTAACTTCAAATCTGGCATTTTACTCAAAAGCTTAAGGTATATATTATTTAAAACTTAAATGTATATATAAATAGTACATATATGTTACATAATAAAATAGTCAAATATACATTTATATTTATAAATAATTTCACAAGAGATAAAACACGCTAGACCAATAATAATAACTGTAAGTTACTATTATAATATATATGGTACAGTATATATTAATGAGAAATTAACTACACTTTCTTATTGCATTGCCAAATATATACCATATAATACTAAACTGTCCATGCACTTTAAAGGTCTGAAAAAGATTGCTGGGGCAATCGAAACTGTAAACTGTAAATAAGGGTGGTAAATAAAGCATTGTGTAACTGTAGTAAAGTGCATGAACAATTTAGTATTATATAGTTAATGAGAAATCAAAAGTGGAATAATTAGAAAAAAAAGAAGTGAAAAGATAATAATTATAAAATTAAAGGTAGATTGAAACTTAAGAGACATGAAAGTAGTGCTGCTACACCTGAAATAGTAAGTAAATATTCATTAGCATAACAGCATGTACATTTGAACATATTTTGCATCAATAAATATTATTACATGCATAATGAATTGGCCATTTCCTGTATTATCTGTGAAGCAATTTCAATTAATGAAAATATTATAGAATTTCATGACCTATTGAGATGGAAAAATTGCTTGATGAAAATACTGAATAAATGTTACAAGAAAAGAAGTAGCTGAAAAAGAATTAGTATTGATGTTTTAATTTTCTTTAGTACATGTTTTCATAAAGCATATGGAAATGTTTTATTAAAGATTGCATTTGAACTGAATCTGACTTATCTGATAAGCTATTTATCAACTTAGTGATATACAATGAATAAATGAAGGGAGGGATGATGATCATTCCATGGAATGTAGATACATTTATTAAATGACATGACAAAATAGCACTCACATAGACTGACCCAAAGATACTTTTCAATTGGATTAATTATGTATGTACTGGCTATATATATATATATATATATATATATATATATATATATATATATATATATATATATATATATATATATATATATATATATATATATTAAATAAATAAAGAAAAGGAGTCTGAAATAATCCATCTATGAAATTATTTATTTATTCAGATTAAATCATAGTATAAGTAAAGACCAGACTAAAAATATTCCGAGACTAAAATACAAGAATTTTAAGTTTATTTGTAAATAATTGCATAACATGAAAAAAGATACTCACAAATAATTTAGGTTATAAATTAAACAGATGCTTGAAGTTTGAGATAAAAATAACTTTATAGCTAAAGGATAAGAAGAATATGATGATACTTGAAAGAGTTATGAGAAATGTTCAAAAGATGGAGATTAATGCTTACACCTTCAAATTTATTTTGGGACATGTGGAATAAGGTTTTGTTTTTATAAACAATTCTTCAAAGCATACCTCGAAATTATAAGGAAACAACTTGTTTGGGATTAGAATCAGAGTGGCTTCTTTGAAGCAAAAGACAGTGTAGTTAAAAGTCATGTAAATTTAATTTAACAGTTGTAACAATTTTTTTTTTCTTGTCTAATAAATTATTTGTTTTAAAAATAAATAAGATGGAGATTCTATATTATGCAAGTTATATTACATAAAGCTATGATATCACAATAGTCACAATTAATTTATAAAATAGAAAATTAACCTAAAATGATACAATATGAGATTAAAAATGGAATAGCTCAGAAATAAAGCCAAAAATATTGATGCCATATAAAACGAGATGGTGAGAAGATCACTTTTAAACAGGCATTTTTTAATGTAAAAACCCAGTATTAGAAATAAAAGAGTAATAAAGTATATGCTTTTCAAGAAAATGCAAAGGACATTTTAAAACAATAAGTAATATTTTAAAACAAATAAAACAAGTAAGAAATGGTATATTAAAATACAAATGAAATAGAACAACTAAAATAATATATTAAGTACAAAAATGGGTTGAAATCATAAAAAATTTAAGATCAAATAAAAATAGATCTGCTAAAAGGAAATGATAATTAGAGATAAGAAATTGTAACTGAAAGAATAAAGTAATAACAATCACCAAAAGATAATAACTATAGTGAAGAATGTACAAAAAATATATATATAAGGGTATAAATTCTTAACAATGAATTTAAACAATCAAGAAAAATATTCTTTGATCAAATTCAAATTTAATGTAAAGTAATAGAAATATATTTAGAAGTAATGTAGAAAAATATGATGGAAGAATTATAGGAAATTCAACAAAGTCATAAAGAGATTTAAAAAAAAAGCTTTCTAGAGGAAAAGTAAACAGACAAGTATGACAAACTAGGAAAATGGAGCTGATGAAATAGCAAAAGAATGTAAGAAATGATATAGAAGAAAGAAAACAATAGAATAAAATTAGAGATGTATATTAAATAGATTACTTATAAATTGGAAAAAATTGTCAGAAAAACTTAGCAAAATATATAATTAACTAAGTTCAGGAGATAGAGAACAAGATTGTAAAGTTGATAATAAAAGAGAAACTCTATAATGAGGGATTGAAAAATGAATAACTAAAAAGGTATATGCAAAAAAATCATCCCCAGAAACTCATTAAGTGGATCACTTTTACATAGAAAAAAATAAAACAATAATCTTAGATAAAAAAAATTCTCCTATGATCAAAAGAAACTCACAATGTGATTTTGATGAACCATATATAGAAATTCACTAATGTCAAAGTTTAAATAAATTAAGACATTTAGTGTTAGCATGACAGATATCCTCTTGCTAATGCTTAAAAAATATTTTTGTTGCATTTCAACATTGTAAGAGGGGAAAATATCATTTCCCCCTAATGACACCTATAAAGAATATTATAACAGTCAGATTTAATATACTGCCAAAAAACCAACAGATAGCAATTAGAGATAACTGGATGTCTATTGAAAAGACATAACATTTTTACATTTATGCAAAGAATTCTCTGAAAGGCTAAAATATTCTCTACCTTCAAAGATTCTTTGCATTTGCTATTTAATTGCCAAATAGACATAACAATAGAAAAAGATTAAATATAAATTATAGGAAAGTGTAACTTCCACAATGAAAAAAACTGAGAAGTATCCATATGAAAGAAAAATAGTAAAAAATTTGGTCAGGTCTGTAGATTAAATGCAAGTAAAGAAAGTATAATAGAAACAAACCTTATGACAGAATGGTGAATGCTCTAGGGTTTTCTGCAAAATGAACATATTCTTGCCCTAATAAATGTTCTTCAATATATCTTCAGTTCTGTCAGTAATTTTTTTTTTTAAAAAGACTTAAATTATTAATGCATCTGCAATTTATAATTTTTTCAATCCCCAAAATAAAGCATTTTTATCAATATTGAAAGAGGAAAAATATATGCTGTATATGAAATATAAACATAAATATTGTGACAAATCACAAAATAATTGTTCTGGTTAAATGTTTCCGGAAGCTATGCAAGATGTAGAAGCTATGGACAGCTAAAAGTGTTGTCTCATAACTATGAGAAAGATGGCTATAAATGAATTATTATTTTTTTCATGTATCAATCATCAGCCGGGTAGCTTACCCTGGACAACTGCTTGTAAGGCGGCTGTGCTGACCACTCGACCACCAACAAGTTTATAAACATTGAAAAGAAAAAAAAGTAATTCCAATATTTAATTTTATTAATCTCAATTTTTTTGTTATGCGTAGTTTTAATCTTTTGATATTTTGAAATTGTTTATAATATTTGAGATAGTTAAGCATTTATTAAGGATAAGTACATAATTCGAAGAAGTATAAACCTACAGTGGGTAATTATTTAAATATTATCTGAAAGAGAAGTTAGATTAAGTCATTAACTTATAATTAACATAAATAATAAAAATGTTTTTAGATAGTATGTTGTTTCATCCAAATATAAAATTAATATCTTTTAAATATCAAGCAAATTAAAAAATGATTTAATATTTCATCAGATCGGATGGATTCTTAAAGATTAATTATATGTAAAAGGTATACTGCTATATTATTTTTAAAAGATAATGAAAGAGGAATTTATAAATAATCCATAATCAATTTTAAGAAAATTTAAACTACTTAACTAAAATAAATTGCTTTATTCAATGTAAGAGATGCTTCCTGAATAAAGAAATAATTATTTAAATGACAAAATAAAATTTAGCTCGATGAAAATTATTTTTAAGTTATAAATAAATTAGGTCAAACATTATATTAAAAGATATTCATTAATTATTAAAACAAAAAAAAATATTAGATGTTTGTACAAGAATTAGTACTAAATATGTTTGAATACACTGTGCATTTTGTGTGGAAGGAATATGAGGTTATTAATTGTATCGTTTTGCGGATAAATAATCCGACTAATTAGATATAAAATAGTTGTATGATTTATTGTCTCGGAAAAGATTACAGAAATATTTAAAATAGCAGAAACGGAGAACTGATTGTTATCCAATTTTATTCATGTGCCATATATCAAAAGAAAGGAAAAACTAAATGAAGTATTGAGTTCTTTAATTTATAGTTTAAAAATGAATAAAAAGTTTCACTGTTTGTTAGACTCTTGTTGATTTGAAGTATGCTAGGACTTAAATAGTAAAGAATACATTAAGAATCGAAATGTAAAGTTGTCAATACATGTTTATGTAGGAGAAAATATTGATTATAATTTAATCTTCCAATATTTGAACTTAGAAAACATTTATGTAGAGCAATTCCAGTTTATATATAATTGACGATTGCTTTTTGCAGATATCTTAATATTTTGTTAAGCACAATTAATATCTTATCAATATACCTGTTATGTGTTGGAGATGTTAAAATTGAGAAGATGGTATTGTCTGAGAAATCATACATTTGAGCATTTTTCCATATGCAGTTAATTATGCCCTTAAAATAATTTTTTTGAGATATTGTTTTATGTTAAGTATAAACTCTTCCTTAAAGGAACATGAGTGTTTTTGATCAGAGAAATTCAAGAAGTCACTATTACTGTATTTCTTTAAACCATGCTTCATGATGGGGTGGCTTAAGTAGGAAATAAATTGCTTGATGAAATAGTCATGAAGAAGAAACGTGTGAGCATTAAATGAAGATAAAATATAATTAGTTATGAAGATATGTTTTGTAAAATATTGGGATTGAAATCAATCTTTTCATCTCTCATACATATATACAATCACTGCCCAGTTTACATTAAGATAGAAAATCTTTAAACTTTAGTAGTCAGGCTTCAATTTTCTCCACTCTCCAATCTTGCATTGATTTTAAACCACTAAACATCACATGATTCCATGGCACTACTGCATAGAGAGTTTTGCATGTTCTTGCATTGGTTATATAAGATAGAATGGATAGTGGAAGGGCGATTGGAAGTCTGGATTCAAATCCCTTTTAATTGCATCTATAATTCAGTACATATAACATACTTGTCTTTAAAATATTACAGATTCAGTCTGAATTCTGCCCATCTATCTTCTGAGTATTTCAGTAGATAGATTAAACTGCTATATATGAGGGGTCAGAGTGATTTAAAGTCAACATGGATATGACAACGATATTAGCATCAACAAGGGATTTGAGCATTCATCATATGGAGCTGAAAAATTGGAGAGTGGAAAAGATTAAAGTCTGTGCATTAAAGTCTGAAGATTTGTCATCTTAATATAAACTGAGCACTGACTGTATATATGTGTGGGAGATGATAATCCAGACCAACTGATGAGTGCTGGTTCAGAACGAAATATGTATATCGGAGATCATTTATCTTTCACATGTATGTGATCATGTGTATCGGTTATATAAAATAGTGTGGATAGCTATGTGGAACTTGAAAGTTTGAGTTCAAATCTCCTCTAATTACATCTAACGTTAATGTATTTAAATTATGAAAAAGTAGAAACATTAACACTTTTTTGAAGGAGGCTCCAATCACTGTTTTGCAAGGGCACTGATGATCCTGAAGACCCTTCCCCGGCCCTGGCGTTTATAATTGGGTTTGACCATTTCTGCATAAATCAGAGGCTATTAAATTTCACATGTCAAGGATTATTTATATGAAAAGTAAACGTGAACAGATCTTAAAAAATTGTTTTAGTCTTCATATACGAATGTTTATATTTTACAATAAATTAAAAGTTTTAACTGATGATTTGAATTTTAATTAAAAGACACTATTTCTATTTGTTTATCTTTTTATATACATCTATCAGCCTATCTACCTATCAGTTTGTTTATCTGTATATTTATATATGAAAAAATACTTATCTGAAAATTAACAGTCACGGCAGAAAGGGAAAGAGAGAGAGAAAAAGAGAGTGAAAGAAAAAAGACAGAAAAGATTATAATTATGTTTACAAACCGTAAATTACTACTGTTAAATAGATTTTCAATGTAAATTAGAAAAGTACTATAATGTTTTGATACATAGAAGGTTAAGAACAGTCTACAAAGAATTCAGATCGCTGTAGTTAACAGTTGTTTTTTTTTTTTTTTTGAGTAGGAATATAATTCACTAAACTTCTGCCCTTAACAAAACAACTGTTAAATTATTGAAAAACTAGAAATCTCGGACTTAAGCTAAGGGATAATAGCAAACAAGATATTTTCATATCCGCCCACTAAACGATCTTTTCTTGCTTAAATGTGCGCTTCCTTACTTTTACCAACGGAAAACGTAGAAAAACATTTAATATATATATATTTCTTTATCAGTAAATGGAAATGTAAAACTAAAGACAAAAATCTACTTATAAATAATTTATAAAAGATTTAATTTAGAAGAAAACCTTCAGGCTCAATATAAATATACGAATACTTTGTATCATAGGATTATTTATTTTTTATTATTTTTTATGAAACAAAATTTTTAATAATAATATCAAGAAAGATAAAAATTTTAATAATTCCAAGTTTTATATTTTTGACTTGAAAGGTTTCGGTTTGCGAAGTTGACTATATATATATGAAATTTGGAGCACATACAATTGTATAGATAATTTCTTTTATGTCTTTCATATTGTACAAAAAAAAACAACCATATACCACTCTGTTATATGCAGGCATTTTAAAAAAAACTTTTTTTTTAATTCAATATTTATGTCATTTCTGGTTGGATGTATCAGCGGTGGTTTGGGCTGATCTAAGATATTTCTCAATATAAACATTATCAACACAAAACTAAAAAAAGCAACTAATATAAAATATTTCCAGTACTTAATATATGTAATATGTTAAATAGGTAATTGAACTATTCTATAATCAAAGCATAAGACAATTATTATGAGAAAAGACCAGATTGACTTCTCTCTGATTATCTCATATATTATAATAATATCCCTATAAGAGATTTTATATTAAAAATTTTGCTTTCTTGTGACTATTTTTATTTTACCATGCAAATTTGTTTTTTTTTTTTTTTTGTTTTTAAATGTTTATTTAAAAATCAATACAATACTTTTGGGTCATTTCTATTAAGTGCAGACAAATTATTCAAGTAAATTATAAAAAAATGTCAAGAGAATCAGAATCATAAATCAAATATCAGTTAGATTAGTTTAATTACTTTATTTATTTAGTTAGATTATATATATATTCTAAATTGGAAGTTCTTTATGCTCATAAATTTTGCATAAAAATATTTAAGATATTTTTATTTATTTATTTAATTCCTTAGAGTTCTAAATAGTGTTAAAAGATGAGCAACTCTCTAAAAATATATAATGGTGATCAGATATCACCTCAAATGAAATTCATTCTAAAAATGTCAAAACAATGCTTATGTAATGGCAGTGATTCTACTGATCGTAATATTAAAGTAATATTTTTTTTTAAAACTTAGTTCTAATACAACTTTATAAAGAAGCTGAATTTAAAGGATGTGTGGATTAAAAACCCAATAAAGTAGAAAGGGATATTTGATTGCTTGATCCTTTTCTAAGGTTCTGCCCATGTATCCACCAAAATCCCATCTATATCTGGAAAGAGTAATATTGATCCCAATAGCAATTGCATAATAAAACTCTAGGAAAATTAACAAGATTGTTCTCCCTACAATATAATAATAAACCTTCTGCTATTGAAGGAAGGCAGCCCTTAAGAACAGTTATGTACATCTATATAGATCGGCTAAGTATTATATTCCAAAATATTATTGTATCACATTTTAATAAAGGGACAATATTCTGTTTTATGTAATGTTAAAAATATCATTTTAATAGAATTCTAACTGCATTTAACACATGTTGAATTTTACTAGCCCTGAGATGGTCGAGACAAAAGAGTTGTTCACAGAGACATTTAAAAATGAAATAAGATTTTGAGTTGAACTTTCAAGAAAAAGTCTAAATGATATATATATATTATCAAATAATTTAATATATCCCAGCACACAGTTCTTCTTTTCAAAATAGCTCATATATATCCAATATAGAAATAAAACAAACTAACTCCTTCTTTTTAAAGCTTGCTTTTTATGACTATAATCATGAAAAAGAAAAAGAAATCCAATGTTTCGACTATTTTTTATAGTCTTTTATAGTTTTTTTTTTTTTTTTGGAATATGTGATATTTATAATATATATATTTTATTTTAGTGTTCCTTGAAAAAGACTATAAAAATAGTCGAAACATTGGATTTCTTTTTCTTTTTCATGATTATTGTCATAAAAAGCAAGTTTTAAAAAGGAGTTAGTTTGTTTTATTTCTATATTGGATATATATTATCATTATGTTATACTATTTTTATTATTATTTAAAATGCCCAAAGAAAATATTGTTACATCAGGCAAACTTTTCTATTTTCGAATTTAAATATTTATGTATGTGTATATACATAACAAATAGTATGTGTTGATGGATAAACTAGATATATAGTTATATACATTATATTTATGTACCTTAAAAGTAAATTAAATCAAAACAGATATTAAAAATATCAGACATGGTAATTTATAGTACATTTAAATACTCAATAGATAACTTTTAGTTAAATGCTAGCTTTGGGTTGGTATTTTTAGATCTAGTATCTGAACCTATCCTAACATCTCTCTGAGGAGTGCCAAAGCACAAAATCATGATCAGAGGTTTGTGGGGGGGGTTTCTGATAGAGATATTTTAAATGCTTTCTCTGGTTAAGCATTTATCACAAAGCTTGTTGAGGAATTGGCAATCCTCATTATTTATAACTTAGAAGCTTAAGAGAATAGGGTCATGTGATCCATGACTCTTATTTTGACTATTTAAATACTGTGTTTCTGAGATAATCTGTCTTTAATTCCTTCTTATTGCATATTAGAATTCTTGTTTGTGTCATACTTAAAGACAATACTTTATTTAGGCCTTGTAGACATATATTTATTTGAGGATAATCTCAATTTATTATTCAATGTTGAAGTATACTTAATTCTGGAGAAATAGATAGAGATAATGAATTCTGCTTTATTTAGTTAAAGGATGTATATATTTAAGATATCAACTTATAGTTGTTAGTTAATACAAGAATAACTAACTTAGTTTAGATCATCTTTAGGTTGAAACTTTGAATATATCGCAGTATAAATAACTTGGCATGATTAGTGTAAATATAAGGATTTCATTAAATCTTTAAGAAACACCTATATAATAATAAATCTTTAGTAAAGGTTACTATATTTAATGGATGACTAATGGTATCCTTTTGTTAAGTTTTTTTTGTTTATCCAAATTTCAATTTTATTGTAAATAAATTATAAATGATTTTTTAAAATTTAATTTCATATTCTGTTTTATTTATCTTATTCAGTTATTATAATAGATTTCAGCCAAATATCATGCTTAATAAAATATTATATTTCTCTTGAGATTATACTTTTTTGTTTATTTAAAATATATTTCAAAATTAATAAAATATCCCTTTAATTTTTAAATACATTATTTAGACACTTTTTATATCTACTAACTAATATAGATTAAATAATTTTTAAAACTATAAAGAGTGTTATTACTTACATCTCTCAACCTCACCATTATAGAGATTAGCAATATTATTATCAGAGATTATAGCTATCTTTTCACACATTAACCATTACAGAATTTGGCATCTCAATTCATAAAGCATAATAAAGCCCTTTCTCATCCATCTCCAGTTACATTACATACCCTTACAATTTGTATGCTTGAATTCGTGGGGCCTTTAAAGCACACATGTACACTTTGATCCTGCATAACTGTGCTTCAATATATATAGTTAATAACAAGAATCTGTTGACTTGACAGATATGTTCTTTCATGAATGATTCATAACTTTATAATAGTAGGATATTACATGATATCTATCTATCTATCTATCTATCTATCTATCTATCTATCTATCTATCTATCTATCTATCTATCTATCTATCTATCTATCTATCTATCTATCTATCTATCTATCTATCTATCTATCTATCTATCTATCTATCTATCTATCTATCTATCTATCTATCTATCTATCTATCTATCTATCTATCTATCTATCTATCCCTCCACCCCTCCATCCATCTATCTATCTATCTATCTATCTATCTATCTATCTATCTATCTATCTATCTATCTATCTATCTATCTATCTATCTATCTATCTATCTATCTATCTATCTATCTATCTATCTATCTATCTATCTATCTATCTATCTATCTATCCCTCCACCCCTCCATCCCTCTATTCATCTATCCATCCATCTATCTATCTATATATCCATCCATCCATCCATCCATCCATCCATCCATCCATCTATCTATCTATCTATCTATCTATCTATCTATCTATCTATTTATCTATCTATCTATCTATCTATCTATCTATCTATCTATCTATCTATCTATCTATCTATCTATCTATCTATCTATCTATCTATCTATCTATCTATCTATCTATCTATCTATCTATCTATCTATCACGTGAAATAAATAAATAAATAATATATGTGATTTAATGGATGTTCTCTAAAGGGAGTTAATAGTAAAGCCAGGTAGGATTTTTATTTTATTATTTGCTTTGGTAGATGACTTTATTTATAGGCAGCAATGGAAAGAAAAGCTAACTCCTGATTACTTTTGATTTTTTTGGCAAATACATTTGTTAAGAATATTTTTTTTTGTTATTTCTAATATTTATTTGTTATACTGAAATCTAGAATTATGACTGATATGAATGGCAAAGTGTAGGGTAGGTCTAACTTTAGTAGTAGTTTAGAGATGAAGAAGATGTTTCAAATTATGATGAACAAATTTGAAGCTCTCAAAACTAAAATGGATGCTAATCCATCCAAATTAGACACTAATCCGAAAAATTTAGATACTAAGATAGATACTAATATTTATATGATGTTTTTTTTTTATATATAATAAAACTAGCAAATGATTCTTTGCTAATTGTTTAACCCTCTTAATATAAATTAATGACTGTACTAATTTTGTTTTATCACTCTTTTTTTAATCTTCACGCTGAATTATTTATTTTCAAGCAACTAACTGCCCTGTGTGGTTTATTGCATGATGGAAAATTAGTCTCTGAAGCGCAAGATTCTCGGATCGATTCCAGTTTTGATTCTTCTGGCGCTCAAATTTCTGACAACTCCCGAGGATCATTCGATTGGAATTAAATGTTATATTATGGTTAACTCTCGCACTGGTTTGATAATTACAATATCAAAATATAAATTTCTTTTAATAATCTACATGTATCACATATAATTATATCTCTATATAATAGAAATTGTATTTTATACGATCAATAAATTTGCTTTTAAATTAGAATGGATGCTAAACAAAATAAAATTAGGCAAATAAATTATAAAGCATGATAGATCAAAAAGTATACATTTTAAACTAGAATGTGAGAGTTACAGTTAATTAGATAAATAGATTATAAAGGAAACTACAGAATTTCGTTCTATCTTAAAATTGAGCGCTGATGTTAAAATAAATTGCGTTAAAGGGATAAGGTGTGAACGTATTTATGATAATGCCTGGGATAAAGAATTTTAGAAACATATACTTATAACAATTAATTAATTACTTCTGCAAGTTAATTCTATATTTAAAACTTTATTTATAAATAAAATAATACATTATTTTACATTTTATAAAAAATAAAAAAAATTACATTTTGCTTCCGAAGATAATTCAAAATTTAATTTTTAAAATAAACATGCATACATTTTATTTTAAAAACTCAAACCACAGCTGTTCAAAGAAATATTCCTTTTACTTACGAGTCAAGTCATATAGTGCAACATTTGGTAAGCAGGTGCACAGTTTGGACCATCATTCAGGCGAATAATTTTTAAACTAAATGAAAAGAATTACGACATTCCCAGTTTAGAAAATTCGCTATTTGTTTCAATAACTTCTTTTTTTACTTACGTGTAATAACAAAAATGTTAAAAAAAAAAACTTCGCTCCTTCAAACTTTTCCGTTTATTTTACTAATTAAATATCTCGGAAAATATAAAGTTTCAACGTAAACTTCGCCAACCTGCCAAAAATCAGGATAGTTTGTTTTAGTTTTTTGTTCATTTCGTTTTAGGAAAAAAACATTCTTAATAAAGACCAAAGTATATATATATATAATAGATTCAAAAGTTTATACATCATTATTTGCAAAAGCAGCCCTTCTCAACATGTTACTGTTCCCCAGAATTGCTTACTACATGCCGTTCATTAAATTCTCATCAAAATTTATCCAGAATATAAACTCTCTTTGCTCTAGATTAACGTGGAAGGGTAAAACTGTTGCTATTAGCTTAAGAAGAGTGCAGAGACCAACAAGACTTAATGGCTTGTCACTGCATTCACTTCATGTTCTTTGTCTACAGAAATCAAATAACCTCATTACAAGACTTAATGGGATTTTTCCTGATGACTCACCTTTTCTATCTATTCATTCTACAGATACTCCACCCCCAATTAATGATGGTTGGCTGACACAAGTTTTAATTGACATTGCAAAAATTTTCACACCTTTAACTCAAATAAAACCAACGAAACTTCGTTATTGGGATGCCTATCTTCTTTTTTTTCAACAATTATCCCAGATCATAACATTCTCATCTGTACAAACTTTGCCATTATAAAGAAATATAAAATATGTAATCTAGAGCCAACATATTTGGACTTTCTTCTAAAGCTAAATCTCAATGCCCTTCCAACAAGCCACTTTCTTGTGATGTATAGAGGTTTTTCATCTTTGGACCCTGTTTGCTCACTCTGCCATAGGGAGGATGATACCATATTTCACATTTTCAATGATTGTTCCTCTCTTCAGAGCTGTAGAATATTGGTTAATCAAATTTATACACCAAAACATCCAATTATCAACACACTCATAGAAGGTTTTACTTATGGGGATTTTGCAATTATAAGAAGTGCAACTTTCATCACTTTCTATCTATGGTTTGTCAGATGCTTCCTAATCTTCAAGTCAGTTATACCTGATCCAACATTATTTTTTTTACAAAAATTAAAAGATATCAAAGAAAGAGATTTGAAGTTAGCTCCTCACCTAATAGTAAATTCCAAATGGAATCTTATTAATATTGGGCATTAAGTAATTTAATGGTTTATAAATGTATTGCCAAATTTAATGTTATTTTATAATTTTTTCTTTTATTGTAAACATAGTTGAATAAATCTGTTTTTGATATAATAGATTAAAATGTGATCTAAATGATTTTGCAATGAAGCAAGTTTTTTTTTTTTTTTTTCATGTGTCATAGCATCGGCCGGGAAGCGAACGCGGGCAACTGTTTATAAGGTAGTCGCGCTGACCTCTCGACCACCAATTCTTGACTTCAATGAAGTTTTGACGTAAATTTAAATATTACGAACGTGGCTTTGAAACTGATTCATAATCCATGTAGTTAATTCTTCCATTGTAGGAAGTTAAATAGAAATATAGGTAATAAGGTATTAGTCCAGCGATAAAATTTTAGTCTATATTACTTATAAATTTTTGATTGCTAAATATTTGATAGGACGTTTTATTTAATTAAGTAAATTTAACTTTTACAGATTTAAAGAATCATTTATAACAAAGTTTTATAGATATATTAAACAACCTCCATACTTCCCCGTTCTTTTTAAATTCTTATAAATAATGATACAATAAAAGACAAATGACCCCCAAGATACATTTCATGCTGAACCAGCACTCATCAGTTGGCTCAGGTCAATATCTCCCATACATATTTCTATTATATGAAGAGCATTTATCTATAGTAAATTGTTACATTTTTATTTTACTATTGTCAAAGTTGTGAGTGAGTGAGTTTGACAATGGTAAATAAAAATGCAACAATTTTAACAAAGTTGTAAACAACAATTCCACTTTCAGCATTCATTGAAACACACAGGCTTATTATATACCTGTGGCTATATATGTAATATATAGGGAATATGAGCATAGACTTTCACACGACCACCACTCTCCACACTATCTGATAACACTGATACACTTGAACACATATATGTTGAAAAGATAAATAATCACCAATACACGTATTTTATGCTAAACCAGCAATCATCAATTGGTTTAGATTACCATTTCAACACATATATGCTATAAGTGCTCAGACATATATTAAGATAGTCAAAACTCATACTTTAACGGACAGGCTTCAATTTACTCCACACTCCAATTTTTCAACCGTCCATCCAATTGAAAATCTGATGATGGAATGCTCAAAGGCCACCCTAAGGCCAAGATTCTTGTCACACCCATGTTGACTTAAGGACAATCTGATCCCTCATGTACAGGACATAATCCATTTAATACATATACAAGATGGTTATATTTAAAGCATAAGTACTTCAGTGGCAGCTAGAAATTAATAAAGAATCTATAGTAGATATAAAAATACTCTAGAGATTTTCAACAACTTATTTTTGAAAGTTAAATTTACTTACATAATTAAATAAAACGTTTAGTGAGCAGAGATAATCTTAATGATTTTAATGACTAAAGTTTCATCGCCTGACTAATATGTATGTACCATTTTTTTTGTTAATCTCGACGTTATAATGCGTTGTGTCGGGAGAATCACAACTGTCACGCAAGATAGTAAAAATCATTCAAGCCACATCGTATCCATTAAAAAAAAACAGTAATTAAAATAATATTGTTTATTCTACTAGTAAATTGTATCTTTCATGAGTATTATAACAGTTTCTTTTTGTTTTATTAACAATAGCCACATAAGCACCAATATATATATATATATATATATATATATATATATATATATATATATATATATATATATATATATATATATATATATATATATATATAAGAACCCATCCGAAATATATGTTTAGACACATGCACATCTATTATCATCATTTTCAACAATTCTTAATTTTCTGCTAGATAATGATCTCTCCATGTTTAATTCAGTTTTTCCAAACCAAAGCCACCCTTCTCAATATCATGTCAATAAACTTTCTAATTTTTATCCAACATCTCATATTTGACCTCTTTCTGTATCTTTTGAAATCTTTTAGAAATCACTTTAAAACTCTAATTGACAATCTATTATCACTTCTATATACAATTTGTTTAATCCAGATTGATTTTAGTCTCTTAATGTTTCCAATTATGTCAATAGTATATTTGTTTTCTCACAAATATTACACTATCACTGTCAACTTTTTCTATTATTCCCAACATACATTTTTCGTTCTTTGTTGAGTGGTCTAAAGTCTCAGTATTGTTTTTCTGTTAAGTGTCCAAATCTCAGATCTATGAATGAGAACTGGTAATATACATACATTACCAAAAGCACTTCATTCTAATATAATTATGAATAATTTGATAAATTCATTCTGTTTCCATCTGTATTAATAATCTAATTTTAACATTTGTATTTTCTAATTTATTACAATTCATTATTATCAATTTGTATATTTTTTATGAGACAATGCATCAAACATTACTTTAGTTTTTATAGTATTTATCTATAAACCTACTCTCTGAAACAATTATTGTAACATTTTGTGAAGCTCTGAAGAATTAATTATTTACAAAGACAGACATGTCACCTACAACATGTAGATTATTTACATAATGTTCACATATTTTTATTCTCTTACCAACCATTTTAATTCACAAAATACTTCTAATGAAAGTGCCGTAAAAAGTTAAGGACATATGGAATCACTCTATCATCATACATATTTTGGTGCATTCTTCACAATGTAACAATATCCTGATTCTATATATTGATCGTCCAAAGCTTAAATCATCATGGAAATGCAAATAAAATCATGTCTTTTTATCACTTACAAATCTAGTATAATGACAAATCATATACTCATTAGTTTTTTCCATAACTTCTTCCTTTACTTGAATATGATCCACTATGGTAAATGTAAATCCAGCATTTATTTTTGGTTAGTTTGAATCTAAAATTCACTATAGATTTTGTATGGAACTGATATACTTTTAATAGATCTATGATTTCTACTATCTTCTTTATCACCTTACTTAAATATTAATATTACTATTTCGTTCTTCCAATTGTCTTGTATATTTTTATGATTTAGACATTTTATTTATAGTTTTGCAAATAATTTGCTTCTTTTAAGATATTAATAATAATTCTGCTTTTTGCAATTGGATTTTTTCTTAAAAATTTAACTGCATGTCTTACCCCTTCATTTAAAATACTGAAGAATTCAGATGATATAATAATTGTAAAATATAACCTTGTTTTCTTGTTCTTTATTACTGTATAAATATTTGTAAACTCTATTATAAATTTTATGATATTAAATAGTTCCATTATTTCTTTTTTTAATACCAAAATGCTTTTTTTAATAGTTTAGAACTTTTATTTTTTTCTATAGCTTTCCTTGCCAATTCACTACGATATTCTCTTATATGATTATTAACTTTTTTTTCTAGTATTTTACTAAACTTTAGGTATGTAATATTGTTAAAGGGCCATTTCAAAATATTTTCTTCATTTTTCTTATATTGTGTTATCTCAGTTTAAAATTCACAATGAATTGTTTCTTTTTTGTGAGCTAAGAGATCTTTGTCACAATAATGTCAGTTTCAATCTTGAAAATTTGAAAATATTTTAAAACATTAGTAAATTATATTAAATTCATTGGAGTGTTAATACTGTCTTTTTAATAATTTTTCCCCTCTTCTTTTACATTAACCTGTATGTTACATCATATTAACCTTTAATTCACTGTATGTGTTGAAACTATTAACAACAATGAAATAAAATATTTAAATATCTATTTTCTGTTAGTCATTATATTATATAATTCTAAGACATCTTCATTTGGATGTTCCTATATATATTTTCATTTCTTTTTTTAAAAAGAATTCATATTATACATGTTTTTGTTTTTCTGCAAATTTCTCAAATCTATGATCTCTCACATTTTTATTGCCATAACCAAATTTGCACATCATTTCAATCTTTCAAGTAATTTCCAATTTTAATACAAATATATGCCATAATAATTTGAAAGCATTATTTGATAAGATCAAATACATTTTGTACACCTATATAAAAATCCACTTTTTTTCCATAATGAGAATGAATAACTTACCTTGACACATTCTCTGATATACCTTCAATTTTTACCATTTTGTTCTTTTACTTTTTGTTTATAATAAATGCATATTCATTTAGGCTTCCAATACTTGCGCCTTTGTAGTAAAGTGCATGGCTACTTTCCATCTTTTCTTTTAACTTCCCAAATTCCAATGACATTTCATTTAATATTAAACAGTTCTATTCAAATTTACATGATACTCCTAAAGGTTAGCATTAAATAGGTGCCTAAGTGAACAGTCAGAGGATTTTTAACACTATTCACCAGACTCCGGGTAATAAGGATCACAATTTAGTTTCGTCTCTCTCTTATGATTATAATATCTAAAAAAAGGTCATACATACACACATGCGTCCTGCTTTTTAAAAATAATCAACTGACCTTTTAGTTAAGAGTTATTGGGCAACTGAGAAAAAAAGATTGTGATATTGTTTGATCTGGAATACAGAGATAAAACATAATAAACTCACTGTAGTAGCTGATGTATATTATTGAGCAGTATATTCATTTAGCCACTAGTAATATAACTGCAATGACAATAAAAATGTATGTGTGGACATTGTTAATTTGTCCTTTTTAGGCTTTTAAGCCTTTAAAAAGTCTCAGTATCGTTAACAGCAAACTCCTTTCTGCACTAATGCTCGCGCGCGCGCGCGCACACACACACACACACACACATATATATATATATATGCGTATAATGATAAATATTTTAATATTGAATAAATATAATGTCATGTGAAATTAACCAAGTCTTTTTTAAAATAAAAATTAAAAACCCTTTAGCTACTATGTTCAATAACTTTTTAAAGTAAGAAAATGGACCATTTCTTACCCCTAGTTTTATGTTTTATTAAGAGTTATCCAGATCAATAACAGCCAGAAAGCACACTTACATCAGATTATATATTTTAATGTAAATTTGTTTTTAAATAACTGATGTTATTTTATAAAGTAGACATATTGCACTCAGTTCCAAAACACTACAATAAATAAACACATGTTATATATTTTAATATTATTACTATTATTACTGAAACAGTAAGATTCGTATTCGAATCTTAAGTTTCACCTTTTTCTGTCGTCTCTCACTGACCAGTCTATCCCGCCCAAATTTAAACTTTTTGGTATCGAATTGTGTGTGTAGCAATATTAAAAATGTATAAATATATGTAGAATTCAGCATAAACACGCACACATTTCGATCTCAAATTAAAGGCAATAAATAGGGATAAAATAATATAATTTAGATTTCTTTTAGTTATATAATTTTGTATAATTTTAATCATTTATTTTGGATTATAAAGTTCGTGTTTATTGCTTTGTTTAAATTTCGTTTAATAATAATTCTAAAAAAAAATCTGATGTAATATTTAATTAAAAGTTAAAATAATCTTATGTTCCCTTTTTGTCTTTGAAATTTAAAAGCATCGGTCAGTGATAGATAATAGATTAATTAAAGAAAAATTCCCTAAAATGTAATTAGTAAATGTAAAATGTAAACAATAGAACGGCAGCTTTCTTTATAATTAAATGCATTGATTATCCTCAGGGCAGATTAAGTAGAACCTAAAATTACCTTAACAAGAATGTGAAAGATCAAGATAAGAAAAGAGGCCATCTTAGACTTGCTGGAGACATTCACTTAAACTTTAGCTTTGCTCTCGATCACTGAGAGTCTCCAAAATATAAAATAAATTGTTCCTGCCAAGGTATGACCGAGTAAAAGCACCTAGATTATTCTCCATCGGGAGATGGCCTATCAGATGCCGAACTTTCCATTGCCCATCATAAATTCACCATGAAGATCTGCTGCCTGAAATAAATGAGAAAGCTGCTGCTGCTGTTAAAATAAATGAAACGCCTAAATACAAGAAAGAACTGCTAATCATGAACCTTTTGCTACTAAACTAATGGAATCAGAAAACTTCTTATAAAACAGGTACCTGTCTGTGTTCAAACTCTAGAGTACTCTAATAACATGCTATAGCTCTTCTTCATATTACTTATCTAAATTATAAAATGTAAAAACTATCATTTGTATAACTAAAATTGAATAATTAATTTAATGTGTAAATTTTTCTAATAATCTAGCTTACCTCCCTCTATCTTTCTTGGATGCGTATTTCTCAAACCTACATTTTATCTATATTTATTATTTAATTATTGCATGCTCATAATTGTCTCAATTTTCAAAGTTTGAATCTATGATCGCTTGAAACAGCAAATGCGTGTCAAATTTTCATTAATATTTACTTTCATAAATAACTTAACTTTCATATAAATCAACACGCATTCAATGCATCAATTTATTGTAATGCAGGGTCTACTACTTCGCAAATGGCTGGCATATTAGTTGTAATCATTCCCAGTTTAGATATGTTTTGTATTTATTAAATCTTAATGAATAATTCCATCAAATTACATTTCTTTGAGAGTCGCCAACGTTCTTTAGTAAATGTTGATAATGTAGGGCCGAGTTAGAAATCTATTTAAATCTTATCATAATCATTTATACATTATACATGTGTTATGTTTTAGAGATGCGATGACCCATTCCGCCGTGAAATTTCCGGATTCTTCAGGGTTGAAATTAACCCCAGTCGTCCTACACAAGCGGACATAATGGGTGCTCCCATAGGACTTGATGACATCATGCAGCCAGCCGGCAAACTGTGACACGGATTGCTTGTCCCTGGTTATGCTTATGTGACACCTTACTTTATTGGGCCGATTGCAGAGACCAGGTCAACATTTTTATAAACTCATTCACGGCATTGCAGTTTCGATATACTGCCATTCCATATCGCCTTTCTAAAGCGTACCACATGTTCCTTTACTTAATTTTATTATTCTATATAACACTCCGCCTCTGTATTATCTTCATAATTTACTCTCAAATAAATGTTTGCCCTTAGTTATAAATAAATATTTTAATTAAATAAATATATGTCCGCCGCTACTCTTAAATCTTACTTTAGACTCTTGCATTGCAAAGGTATAAATCCCTCCAGGCATGCATTAGAAATGCTTACTCAAGAATTTTAGGTAGCTAGATTATGCCTTCAAATAAATGAATTTCTTTTGTAAACAAATAAATAAATGTATTCTTTAAAATATAATAATGTCACAAATCCCGCTACTGAAGCTTTTAATCCATAAAATATTATTAGTAAATGATCTTATTAAAATGTGTTAATAAATAATTTTTAACTATACGTCTGCAGTTACATTTCATTTATTCGATACCCATTCTATATAATATTTCCTCAATTATGTAAGTATGAATGTTTAATTAATAGCAGTTTGATTATTGGCTAACTCGAAAATACAATCATGAATCTCTTGCATATCCCTGACCACCGTGCCTAAAGAAATCTTTACTAATGTTGCATCAGATGCGTTGTTTCATGGAACCAATAAACTATGTTCGAACTCAGTACCACGGGTGGTTTCGCTACCTCGATGGTGCTGCTGTTCTGTGTGGTGGTCGAATTCTGCACTATGTTTACGAGTCACATGTTTTCTGACTGTTACATTACATATATGACATGTTTAATTATTACAGGGCTTTAAAAGTGAATGAAATATCTCTATAGTCAGTTATATAAAAAAACAATGTAAATTAAAATATAATAGGTTGATGTAAGTTGCTCTCTGGCAGCTATTATTCTGGATAACTCTAAATAAACAAAAAGAAAATACTGTAAAAAAAATAATCTATTTTCTTATTGAAAAGAGTTATTGAACATTCAGTCTAGAGGATAGTTCAATTATTGTTCAAAATAGATTTGGTAAATTTGATGTGACATTATATTTATTCAATATTATATATAATATTTAAATAAAGTATATTATCTAGACTGAACTTAAATTAATTAGAAGGGATTTGAACTCAGACGTTCAAGCTCTCTACAGCTATCCACTCCATCTTACACAACCGCTACACATGGCCATATACATGTGAAAAAAGACAAATGATCTCCAATATACATATTTTGTGCTGAACCAGCACTCATCATTTGGTCTATATCATCATCTCTGCCCTCCATACACACACGCACATATAATATATATATAATCAGTGGTCAGCTTATATTAAGAAAGAAATCTTCAAACTTTAATTAACAGATTTCAATCTTTTTCACCCTTCAACTTTTCAGTCACCCATATTAATGACAATCTGATAATGAAATTCTCAAAACCCTTGTTGATAGCCAGTCTTATTGTCATACTCATGTTGACTCTATGTCACTCTGACTCCCTACATATTGTAACGATATATAAATATGTCGTTACATTAATTTAAAAGAAAAACAAAGTTCACAAATAAAAATAAATGTATTAAAAACTAAACGCTAAAATTAAAATATTGTTAAACGTATACATTCGCACAGATGCTAAACTTTAAAAATATTTTTTTTTCATAAACAAAAAAAAAAAAAGTATTTGAACGTATTTTTTTTAAATAAAAAAATACAAGATTGAAATATAAAAATATTTTAATAAAAAAAATAACGTAAGTTAAAATAAAAACAGGTATTAATTAATTCCTGTAATCTATAAATGGAAATGATTGTTTATTAATTATCTAAAAGCTGTTTAATTAAAAAGTCAGATGAAACGTTAGATAAGAGAGTACAAAGAAATTAAATGACCAATGCGAACACCAGAAATTCTGCACGGACCGTAACTGAAACACCAGAGGATTAGTGACGTATTGCCGATTGAATCCTATGATCAAATGATAAGAGGCTAAGAAAAATATAAAAGCCAAATGATTATTAAAATTGTTATCTTAGAGTTGACTATGAATAGATCGTTATAACTAGCTATATTGCAGATTTTCACGATGTGGAAGTCTGCAATAAATTTAATTTTCCGGACAACCAGCTGAGGCCTCTGGATGACAGTTCCTGACCAAATGCATGGCAAGTCGCAGTTTCATTTCAAAGAAGGACAAAATCTACTAAAGTGATCACGAAGATGGACTTCTCAATCTATTAAATCCGTAAAGTATGAACTATTGTATCTATCTAATAACTTTCCTAAAATTGCAAGTAATTAATAACTGAAAATAAGAACTCTTATCTGACTTAAAGAATGCAAATTCAATTATTGATATTTTTTTTTATGTAGATGTTTAAGCAATCATTTCCAGTTCATTTTTTTTTTGTGTGTGTATTATGTTTTAACTAAAATGTATTAAATTTAAAGTTGTTTATAGACGCTTGCATGGATTCGTTTGCGGTTAATTATATTTTGGTTTTCATATTTGATCAAAATATATAGACATTCGATAAATAATGATACCTTACGGTGAGTATCTAAAATGTATTTATTCGGATGTCTTTTAAGTTATTGGTGACAACGCAAGTATCTTATGGTGAATACTATTGGGTTACTTATAAGTTTCCCTCTGCGATTGTCGGTATCAATAATTTTGTATTTTGATCGTTTATGTTTATTTTGAAATGTTTTTGACCGTGGAATCTGTGTAATCGATCTATACCCAACAATTTTAAATAAATCTGTGCGAACGTATATAAATGTTAAAATTAAGTCGGGCGCGAATGGCTATATAGTTTTGTAAAGTTGTATTAAGGGAGGGTAATCTTAGGTTATTCATTTCGTAGTTGAATTGGTTCAATGGATTGGATATATTTGTGTAATTAGTAAATGTAGTATGAGATCCGCTACGGGCAGGATTATAGATATACGCCACACACCCTCTGTTTGCCTATGGATGGGTTTGTAAGTCGGCAGAAGACCGCAGTCCATTCCTATGGAGTTTTTAGTTTATTGATCTACTTGCCCACAGATGTCACATTCCTGTTGGTGGAGAGTCAATGTCTTCTCTATTTCTACTTATTGTTCAGATGTACATTCCTGACAATATAGTATTTTGTGTTGTCGTATCATGCTACATTGAATACATGAATGTATCAGATGGATTGGCACCAGTTGATTGCGAAATTTGTTGCCTAGGGTTAAATCAGGGAAGAATATTTTCCTTTCAAATGCAGACCTATGTAGTCCATTCATACTCGACCCTCTAAATAAAATATTAAACATTATAGCAAGCTATTTTAAATGTAAAATTAAAAATTAAGATAAAAATCTAAATGTTAAACTTATTCCTCGAGTTTAGAATGATTTTATATGTGCGTAAATAAATATTTTTCTGTGTTAATTTCTGGCAGTGGCTTTTATTATTTTTTTATATTTATATCTAAGGTTATATATTTTATTATCTCTGCGTCTCCACTGAGCTAGTGACAATGGGCTAACGATCTAAATATGTAAATAAAGTGGAATCCTAACAGCGCGTATCTGCCTACTTTATAAATTTTTCTAGGCTCAAATGCCTAGATGGCGCCCTTTGGTAGTGCGGTGCGGTGCGATGCGATCTACCACTTCGTTTGGATCGTTATAATATAGAACCTTAATATGTCCATTTAAATAAATAGAGGGATGAGCAGATTACAGGCTCATTATGTAATGTTTAGATATAAGTATATTGTCTATACTGAATTTAATGTAATTAGAAGAGCTTTGACGATTTGCCATCTTAGTATAAACTGAGCATTGATTATGTTATAAGGATGATTTACAACCCTGACACACCATCCAATGTTTAGGGCACTCTGCTAATTGGAGTCATGTAAAATATTTGCCTAACCAATAAATTGCTAAGCAATTTATCAGTATTATTATTTCTTTTCTAATATATATATATATTGTGCCCTTTTGTATGGGTCACCAGTTAATTTTTGTGCTAATCTATTAAAAATTTTAAATTTAAGCTATATTTGAATATGTGATGTTAATTTTTCTTATGGTAATATTTCAAAGGGTTTAAGTAAAGCAATCTATGAGTATTTGATATGTAAAATTGTGCTGATATTGAGAGAGACATTTTAAATGATGATGATTATAATATATAGTTGGGAAAAATGGCCATAATCAATACTGCATTAATATATTTAATAAATAGGTATTTAAAGCTAAAAGTGTTTAAAAGACAAGTAAAATTAAATGCATATATTTATTGTTGATAAAATAATATTATAAAAGAATATAAATATTTTAATTATTGTAAGTACTTAAATAAAAGACTAATATTTGATTTTAATAATATTGGATAATTATTTTAAAATCTATTATAATATCTTATTTATTTTAAAAATATTTATTTTAAAAAATGCAATTGTTAGTTTATTTTTAGATTATGACAAGCGTTTCTTGTGTTGTAAAAAAACAGATGTTAGTTAAATATACACACACATGCTTGGAAGTTATTTAGTAAAGTTGCAAAACTATTTTAAAAATCATGTTATAAAATTTATAAATAATACGTGAGTTATCACGAGATAAAAATAAAGATAAATCAATGTAGAATATTAAATCTGATTTTAAAATATTGTTTTAAAAATATAACGTATAAAAAGACTTAGTTTATTTTAAATAATCTTATAAAAGTTAAAATTAAAATCAAGTAAGATAATAATATTTTAAAAAATGTTTAATAGATTTAAATAAACGATAAAGATTATTTTAGAAATTTAATAATGTAATAAATATTAAATATTAAATAAGTCATTATTTATTTTTAATTTTGTGTTGTTGGTAAATATGTAAATAAGCCAGCAAAGTTGATTGTTTAATCTACCAATCAAATGGGAAGTTTCTTCCGGTATAAAAGCTCAGTTCAATTGTTAGGAGAGGACTTTGTGATTGATTTTTCAAGTTAATTGTGTTATTAAAAATAGCTACGTAAATTTTATAGACGCTTTTAAAATCATTTTTCAAAATTATAAGAGTGTCATTGTAAATAATTTATAAAAGTTTTAAATGATAAACATGCAGTGTTAACTTAATTTTTCCCTATCAATCGTCTCTATATTAAGCTCAATTTACAAGCAAATGGTCATGGGAACATCATATATAGTGAAAATATATCGGAAACTTTATCCTAGAAATATGACAAACGCTGGATTAGTTCGGAAAATTACGAGATGGAGAAAAGTAGTATTTTGGACAGTATATAATTTTAAAAGCTAATTACTATTGACTATTAGAAAATAAATATTTTAAAGAATAAAATACTTCTTTATAAAGAAAGTATTTTTGCAAGCTATAAATTTAAAAATATATCTTAAGTAAAGATATTAGAAATAAAAGTAGTTTTATAAATACTTGCCTTGTTAAGTCTTTATGTTTAAAAGACTGAATGTTGATAATTTTAAAAGGCAAATAAATTGAAATATAATTAGCTAAAAGTCTTAATATAATAAAAATTATTATATTGAAATAATTTAAACGCTGGTCGTTTATAGATAAAGAAGCTTATTCTTACCTGGATATTTTGTTATGGAATGCGCAAGTAATATGTGGACGTCCCAGTCAATTTAAAATAATTAAATGATAATTTTTCATAAACTATAGACTAATTTAAAATAATAACTTTTGAATAATATTCTAGAAAGAACTAAAACAGGATCCTATAAACTATTTTAATTTTATTTTATTTCTTATGGAAGAATTAACTTTTATTTTATTTTAAAAGAACGTTTTCGTTTTTCATAAACTTTTAAAAAAACACGTGATGGACCGGAAACAGGAAATGGTGTTCTAGTGAATATGTGCCTAGGATTAAAGAACTTTATGGTGAAAAGGAAACATCGCTGGAGTTACGTAATATGAATTCTGTTTTATTTATCTAATATAAAATTTAAATATTATTAATCTATTAAAAATAAGATAGGTACATTTCTTAAAATAATAACTAAAAAATAATATAATGATTAATTGCATAAGTTTATTTTATAATTAATATAACACGGAATATATTAAAGAATGATCGTGAGTATAAATGTGAATTATTTTATGAAGCTGTAATTCCGAAGAATATTGGAAGATGGACTGTACATTAAATCATTATTGATGGTAAAAATTGTATAATAATAATAATTTTGATGTATTTAATATGTTTTCTTTAGATCAACCAAATATTATGTTATTTTGAATGAATGTATGATTATTTTAAAAATACACATCGGATTATATTGGCAGTGACAGTTTTATTTAAATATGCATAATTTGAATTTATGAAATAAATACGATGCAACATTACATAAGAAGCTTAGAAATAATTATATGATTCTTTCGTAAATAAATTTTGAT
The DNA here is from genome assembly GCA_028023455.1 of Epiperipatus broadwayi. NCBI lineage: Eukaryota > Metazoa > Onychophora > Udeonychophora > Euonychophora > Peripatidae > Epiperipatus > Epiperipatus broadwayi. The sequence goes on from JAQFVV010000040.1 coordinate 3,688,212, forward strand.
ATTTTGTTTATGTTATAGTATTAGAATTATATTTATTATTCATAAGTAATTATTTTTTATTGCAAGTTAGGAAGAGATTTAAAAGTTTATATTTTATTTTATTTTATTGGATAAATTAAGTTAAGTTTTATGTAGAAGTTTATATTTGGATTGAAGGTTTACCAAATATAGATGATGAAGTATAAATAGTTTGGATAATTAATATTTTATTTAGAGTTGAAAGTTGTTTTCCGGAAAATTTAAATAAGTTTAGAGGATGTTTTTGTAGATAGAAATTTATTAAGAAGGAGTAGTATAACACATAAAGTAAAGTAATAATTTCACATAGAAAAGAATCATAGAATTTATCTAATATAATACTTTATGAATTTGAAATTAATGAATAATTTGAATAATATATTATTTAACAGTACATATATGTAATGCATATTTGATAAAACCTGTAGCATGAATTGCATTAAGTGAAATATAAAATTATAATCAATTATTTGTTATTACATTACAAGGATACATTAGTTTCTATATTATGCTATTAAAGTAATACTAATAGTAAAGTGAACACATACTATTACATTATGAAATGAATAACAGTAATACTTAAGTGATGTAGCAATTTAATTATTAAAGTTTAATTGTTTACATATGCTACATAAATATTATTTACATAAATTTATTGTGTAATAATTGAAGCTTACTGATATTTATTTAAAGTCTAAGTTTTGAAAACATACTTCAATGTTATTAGTACAGCATTTTAAAAGAATGTATAATTACTTATTAGGAGTATGAGTTAATAACAGTGTAAACATATTGTATTATTATTTTCTTATTTTTATTTTCTTTGTTTTCATAATTTTGAACTGTAAATATTGTAAATAAATTCTTAGTTGAAGTTAATGTAAATAAATTTGTTTAATTTGTTTTAAAAGTGTGTCGAGTTCATTATTTTGCACCACAGCATTTGACAGCAGATAATTTGAAGAAACATAATATTTGCACAATGTGAATTTATTAATATTATTTTAGAAATAAATACAATATTTTCCTGATTATCATTTATGAGAATTGATTGACATTATTACATCATATTACAATGGTCATAGAGTAATTATAATGCATAATATAAGAGTACAATATTATTTATTGCCACAGATTATTAAATTATAAGATTTTGATCTATTCCAAAATTAAGATGCTATATGAAAATAAAAGATATACACATGATTATTTATTTATTTAATGATTGATGATATAACAGAAATAAATAAGATTAAGTTATACCCTAAGATTAGTATTGAGTATTATTATTATTAAAATAAGTTAGGTGTATTTAGGTTTGATATAAAATCCCATATCATACTTATTTACATGAGTTATCATTACTTTAAGATAATTAGAAGAACCTGAGATTATTTAATTATATTTTAAAAATTAAAAGTTAAGATTTATTTATTTTATTATTATTAAAGATAGTTTATTTTATTTAAAAGCCATAAGAATGCTGTAGAGGTAGTAGTAAGTTAATAAGGAGGTAATAGTATTCTTATGCCATTGAGACAATGTCTTGGAAGATATTGACTCAATGTAAATCTACTTATTGCTTTGTAACTTTACTTCACAGTCTCATGATTTTGATAAATACTTATTTAATTAGTACATACTATAGAAATATATTGATTTTGATAATTGATAATAAATTTAATTAGAATATGATAGTATAAAAGTAAATTAAAGATAGATATGCAAATTTTAATTAAGCATTATAATTTAATTGAGCTAGTCGTATTTCAAACTATATTATACATCGAGAAGTAAGGGTACAAAGGGTAAGAAGGATTTTGGCGCCGGCAACGTGGTGGGCCTGATATGTTGGGATTATAATTTTATCAACCCGATGGTTGGAAAAGAAGGATTTTGGCGCTCAACGTTTTAGGCCTAGATATTTAATTAAGAATTAGGATACATAATTTTAGGGATAGTATATGTTAGGAGAGTAAAATGATAGGTATAATTTGTTAGTAAGAATAATGTATATGTTAAAATGTATAATTTAGGAGTTAGTAATTAGTATATTTATTAAACATAAATAGTTAGTATTTTATAACAATATTTATAATTGATTAGATGTTGATTGTAAAATTAGAATAAAAATCTTATTAGTAAAGTTATTATATTTTCATGTGGTATCTATAATATAATTATTTAAAAATTAAATACTATGTTGATTTTAAGTTAATAAGTAAATAAATATGTAAACTATGGAAGTGTGGCAAACAACTATTTTGTGATATGACCATATCAATTCTTAAAATATTTAAAATGTATATTTAATATTATATATTATGTGCAAATTGTCTGTGGATCATGGGTGTGAAAATAAATGATATGACACAATTTTGTTATTTGAAGTTATATAATTATTTAATAATAAATAGTGTAGAGTTTTCAAAGATACTATTTTATGATTAATTGTAGAAGTGAATTGAGTGGAGATGGGAAGGTTGATAGGGAATTATTTTGAAAAATATTGATAATAAATACTGCGTAATAATAGAATTGAATTTTAAAAATAAAAAATGAGTAATTGGGATAAAGATCTAGAAGTTGAAATGTCCAATTTTGTTGTTGAGGATAATAGTTGTGTGGAGAGTAAAGAAATAGAGAAATTAGCAGATTCAGAAATAATATAAGAAAATATTAAAGTATGGATAGTGAAATAAAGGAAGAGGAAAAGATAATTTTAAAAATGGGAGGAAAAGAAGTAGTAAAAACTAAGAAAGGAGTAGATAACTTTTCAATAGCTGATGTTATGAAACATTTAGAATTAATGAGTCAAGATATTATTAATTTAATAAAAGATATGAATATAATAGAATATTAAAATAGATTCTTTAAGAAGAAGAAAATGAAAGAGAGGAATAAGTCTTAAGAGAAGAAATGAAAAATTCTTTTAAAGAAATGAAGAGGAGAGTAAAATCTTTAGAGAAGGAATGAAACAAATGAGAGAAGAATAATTTAAAAGAAGAATATGAAAGAGGAGAATAAATCTTTAGAGAAGAAATGAAAGATATGAAAGAAACATGAAAGAGGAGAGTAAGTTTTTAAAAGAAGAAATAAAAGAAAATATGAAAGAGGAGAATAATAAAAATAATATTCAAGTTGAATCTTTTAAAGAAAGTATTGATTCTTTTAAAGCAGAAATGAAAGAGGAGAATAATTCTTTTAAAGCAGAAATGAAAGAAAATTCTGAAATTATAAAGAATTGGGGAAAAGTAATGATAGATAGAATGGATAATCTAGATAGAAGATTGGGTAAAAATGGGGAAGTACTTGAATCTATAAAGTTAGACATAATAAAAAGTTATGATAAAAAAGAAGAATTTTTAGACAGAAAACTTAAAGAAATTTCAGAAAACATAATTAAAAGTGTTAAAGAGCAAATAGAAGAATCTACTGGCCAATATCAAGTAAAAAATAGTAAGTTAGATCAGAAAATAGAGAGTAATAATTTAAATGTAAAAGATGAAATTTATGAAGTAAAGAATGATATAAATCATATTAATGAAGAAGTTAGAAGTATTAAAGAAGATGTAGTTCAGAATAAAAAAGAGATTCCTATAAAATCTATTGAAATAATTAATAGTAGGAATGAATTATATAAAAAAATACTGGAAAATCCCAAAGCGTATTTTAAATTAACTAATGAAATGATAGGAATGTGTAAATCCTATGAAAAGTTAGTTGGAGAAAGAACTATAGACCAAATTAATAATTTTAAGAAATATTATGTTGATGATAAAAGATTTGGGAGATTTACGAAGATAAAATCAAAATCTTCAAAGCAAAGATATTTAAAGTTGTTGGAGCATGAATTATTAAAAATTATAGATATCAGTAGTAATAAATTTAAGAATAAACTGCAAGAAGTGATATCTAAATGTATTATTGATGATAAAAATATTCATGTACAAGCTGATATTTTTAAAGAAATATTATTTGAAGGAATTAGGAACTTAATACCTAATGATGAAGTTATAAATGGAAAATTTAATTGGAATAAAGATTTAAGCAAGATAAAAGTAAGACTTAAATATCCAAAGCATGAGAAATTTATAACAGATTTTCTTGAGAATAATCTTAATAAAGGAAAGAAGATAGGAAAAGTTAAGGTGAGATTTAAGAAAGGAGAAAGAGAATTAAAGTTTAGATTTAAAGAAGAAGATATATAATAATTAAGACAAATAATTCTTAAAGAAGATGTGTATTTGATAATGTATTATGGCATTATATTATTATTTTTTTTTTGGCTTTGCAAAACAAATATAAAATCTTTCCATGTTAGCAACCTACAAAGAAATCAATTCAAAAAATTTCTTAGTCTATATGAAGGTCCATATAGAATATCTTGCAAAGTAGGGGAGAATGCATTTATGTTAACCACACCAGATGGGGAAAAAGGAACTTATAATGCAAGGAGTTTAATTCCATTTCCATCTGAAGTGTGAGTTACAATTTTAAGAAATGTATTGTGAACAAAGATTTTAATGTAATGTTTAAATATAGTGCTTTACATAAGGAAATAATTTATTATATATGATGAGTTAGCAGAATAGATAAAGATTTAATTGAAGAAGTTTACAAAATATGTATAATAAGATATTATTTATTGAGTTAATAAATAATAATTTTGGGAGAAATAAATTTTGGTCAGAATGACTAAAATAAAATGTGGAATTAGCTATTAAAGTAAATATGTTTAAGTAAAAGTTGAGTAATAAAGATATAAAGTATAAAGACTCATATATTTAAAGTATATGTAAGTAGATCTTATGAAAGATTAATTTATATTATAGTAGTGATCATGAAATTGATCAATCTTAAGGGATCAAGTTAATCTTTTAAAATGAGAAGTATATAGATTTATTAAACAATGATCTATAAAATTGCTAATGAAACTAGCAATAAATTTGGAAGTAAAATACATAAAGTAGTTTAAAATATAGTATTAACTATAGGAATATGTATTTTCAGTAGTTTATGTAAAAGGTGTATTTAAAAGAATTTAAATATTTAATGTTTATAGAAATATTAGGGAAATAAAAGTAACCTAGTTAAGAGATGAGTAAAGAAAAGTGAAACTTAATTTTATAAAGTAAAAGAAAGTCATTGTAGTTTTATTTAAAAGTGTTTTCTAATTGAGATTTAAGATGATGTTTCAATGCTTTATAAAATTTTATGTTAAAGTAATTTATTATGAGATTTAATGATAAGAAAGATGAAAGTGATAAATGTGGATTAAAGAAGATGAAGATGGATGTTAAATTTAAAATTTTATCCGAAGGAGGGGAATATGTGCCCTTTTGTATGGGTCACCATCTAATTTTTGTGCTAATCTATTAAAAATTTTAAATTTAAGATATATTTGAATATGTGATGTTAATTTTGCTTATGGTAATATTTCAAAAGGTTTAATTAAAGCAATCTATGAGTATTTGATATGTGAAATTGTGCTGATATTGAGAGAGACATTTTAAATGATGATGATTATAATATATAGTTGGGAAAAATGGCCATAATCAATACTGCATTAATATATTTAATAAATAGGTATTTAAAGCTAAAAGTGTTTAAAAGACAAGTAAAATTAAATGCATATGTTTATTGTTGATAAAATAATATTATAAAAGAATATAAATATTTTAATTATTGTAAGTACTTAAATAGAAGACTAATATTTGATTTTAATAATATTGGATAATTATTTTAAAATCTATTATAATATCTTATTTATTTAAAAAATATTTATTTTAAAAAATGCAATTGTTAGTTTATTTTTAGACGATGACAAGCGTTTCTTGTGTTGTAAAAAAACAGATGTTAGTTAAATATACACACACATGCTTGGAAGTTATTTAGTAAAGTTGCAAAACTATTTTAAAAAAATCATGTTATAAAATTTATAAATAATACGTGAGTTATCACGAGATAAAAATAAAGATAAATCAATGTAGAATATTAAATCTGATTTTTAAAAGTATTGCTTTAAAAATATAACGTATAAAAAAGACTTAGTTTATTTTAAATAATCTTATAAAAGTTAAAATTAAAATCAAGTAAGAGAATATTTTAAAAAATGTTTAATAGATTTAAATAAACGATAAAGATTATTTTAAAATTTAATAATGTAATAAATATTAAATATTAAATAAGTCATTATTTATTTTTAATTTTGTGTTGTTGGTAAATATGTAAATAAGCCAGCAAAGTTGATTGTTTAATCTACCAATCAAATGGGAAGTTTCTTCCGGTATAAAAGCTCAGTTCAATTGTTAGGAGAGGACTTTGTGATTGATTTTTCAAGTTAATTGTGTTATTAAAAATAGCTACGTAAATTTTATAGACGCTTTTAAAATCATTTTTCAAAATTATAAGAGTGTCATTGTAAATAATTTATAAAAGTTTTAAATGATAGACATGCAGTGTTAATTTAATTTTTCCCTATCAATCGTCTCTATATTAAGCTCAATTTACAAGCAAATAGTCATGGGAACATCATATATAGTGAAAATATATCGGAAACTTTATACTAAAAGTATGACAAACGCTGGATTAGTTCGGAAAATTACGAGATGGAGAAAAGTAATATTTTGGACAGTATATAATTTTAAAAGCTAATTGCTATTGACTATTAGAAAATTAAATATTTTAAAGAATAAAATACTTCTTTATAAAGAAAGTATTTTGTAAGATATAAATTTAAATATATATCTTAAGGAAAGATATTAGAAATAAAAGTAGTTTTTATAAATACTTGCCTTGTTAAGTCTTTATGTTTAAAAGACTGAATGTTGATAATTTTAAAAGGCAAATAAATTGAAAATATAATTAGCTAAAAGTCTTAATATAATAAAAATTATTATATTGAAATAATTTAAACGCTGGTCGTTTATAGATAAAGAAGTTTATTCTTACCTGGATATTTTGTTATGGAATGCGCAAGTAATATGTGGACGTCCCAGTCAATTTAAAATAATTAAATGATAATTTTTCATAAACTATAGACTAATTTAAAATAATAACTTTTGAATAATATTTTTAAAAGAACTAAACCAGGATCCTATAAACTATTTTAATTTATTTTATTTCTTATGGAAGAATTAACTTTTATTTTATTTTAAAAGAACGTTTTCGTTTTTCATAAACTTTTAAAAAAACACGTGATGGACCGGAAACAGGAAATGGTGTTCTAGTGAATATGTGCCTAGGATTAAAGAACTTTATGGTGAAAAGGAAACATCGCTGGAATTACGTAATATGAATTTTGTTTTATTTATCTAACATAAAATTTAAATATTATTAATCTATTAAAAATAAGATAGGTACATTTCTTAAAATAATAACTAGAAAATAATATAATGATTAATTGCATGAGTTTATTTTATAATTAATATAACACAGAATATTTTAAAGAATGATCGTGAGTATAAATGTGAATTATTTTATGAAGCTGTAATTCCGAAGAATATTGGAAGATGGACTGTACATTAAATCATTATTTATGGTAAAAATTGTATAATAATAATAATTTTGATGTATTTAATATGTTTTCTTTAGATCAACCAAATATTATGTTATTTTGAATGAATGTATGATTATTTTAAAAATACACACACATTATATTGGCAGTGACAGTTTTATTTAAATATGCATAATTTGAATTTATGAAATAAATACGATGCAACATTACATAAGAAGCTTAGAAATAATTGTATGATTCTTTCGTTAATAAATTTTGATATTGTTTTTATGTTATAGTATTAGAATTATATTTATTATTTATAAGTAATTATTTTTTTATTGCAAGTTAGGAAGAGATTTAAAAGTCTATATTTTATTTTGTTTTATTGGATAAATTACGTTAAGTTTTATGTAGAAGTTTATATTTAGGTTGAAGGTTTACCAAGTATAGATGATGAAGTATAAATAATTTGGATAATTAATATTTTATTTAGAGTTGAAAGTTGTTTTCCGGAAATTTTAAATAAGTTTAGAGGATGTTTTTGTAGATAGAAATTTATTAAGAAGGAGTAGTATAACACATAAAGTAAAGTAATAATTTCACATAGAAAAGAATCATAGAATTTATCTAATATAATACTTTATGAATTTGAAATTAATGAATAATTTAAATATTATTATTTTAACAGTACATATATGTAATGCATATTTGATAAAACCTGTAGCATGAATTGCATTAAGTGAAATATAAAGTTATAATCAATTATTTGTTATTACATTACAAAGATACATTAGTTTCTATATTATATGCTATTAAAGTAGTACTAATAGTAAAGTGAACACATACTATTACATTATGAAATGAATAACAGTAATACTTAATTGATGTAGCAATTTAATTATTAAAGTTTTATTGTTTACATATGCTACATAAACAGTATTTACATAAATTTATTTGTAATAATTGAAGCTTACTGATATGTATTTAAAGTCTAAGTTTTGAAAACATACTTCAATGTTATTAATACAGCATTTTAAAGAATGTATAATTACTTATTAGGAGTATGAGTTAATAACAGTGTAAACATATTGTATTATTATTTTCTTATTTTTATTTTCTTTGTTTTCATAATTTTGAACTGTAAATATTGTAAATAAATTCTTAGTTGAAGTTAATGTAAATAAATTTGTTTAATTTGTTTTAAAAGTGTGTCGAGTTCATTATTTTGCACCACAGCATTTGACAGCAGATAATTTGAAGAAACATAATATTTGCACAATGTGAATTTATTAATATTATTTTAGAAATAAATACAATATTTTCCTGATTATCATTTATGAGAATTGATTGACATTATTACATCATATTACAATGGTCATAGAGTAATTATAATGCATAATATAAGAGTACAATATTATTTATTGCCACAGATTATTGAATTATAAGATTTTGATCTATTCCAAAATTAAGATGCTATATGAAAATAAAAGATATACATATGATTATTTATTTATTTAATACTTAATAATATAACAGAAATAGATAAGATTAAGTTATACCCTAAGATTAGTATTGAGTATTATTATTATTAGAATAAGTTAGGTGTATTTAGGTTTGATATAAAATCCCATATCATACTTATTTACATGAGTTATCATTACTTTAAGATAATTAGAAGAACCTGAGATTATTTAATTATATTTTAAAAATTAAAAGTTAAGATTTATTTATTTTATTATTATTAAAGATAATTTATTTTATTTAAAAGCCATAAGAATGCTGTAGATGTAGTAGTAAGTTAATAAGGAGGTAATAGTATTCTTATGCCATTGAGACAATGTCTTGGAAGATATTGACTCAATGTAAATCTACTTATTACTTTGTAACTTTACTTCACAGTCTCATGATTTTAATAAATACTTATTTAATTAGTACATACTATAGAATTATATTGATTTTTGATAATTAATAATAAATTTAATTAGAATATGATAATATAAAAGTATATTAAAGATAGATATGCAAATTTTAATTAAGCATAATAATTTAATTGAGCTAGTCGTATTTCAAACTATATTATACATCGAGAAGTAAGGGTACAATATATATATATATATATATATATAATAACATCTTTTTATTTTAAAAATATAAAAGCATTAAACAATTAGGGAAAACAATAATTTAAAAAAATCAATCAAACATATATGTATACAACACTAAAGTCAAGATGTGTTGTATGTCACTAACTATGTAGAACTATATCGAAGATTTGTACATAAATCTCACAAAACAATGACCTAATTTAAATCTAGTCACATAGCAACCAACTGTGGAAATGAAATTAAAATTTTCATAAATGAGTGCTTTAATCCCAACCATCTGCTTAACAATAGAAAGTAACAAGATTCAATATATTGAAAAACGGAAATGAATCAAGGTCACTTTAAAAACTGCACGCAACATAAAAGTAATATGGATCTATATACTTTTTTTTTTAAGATAATGCATTTGTTGAACAAAAGCTAACTTTCTTCTGTTAAAAAATCGAATGCAAAGATGGACTTACATATTTGGATTTAAATCTTTTTATACAATATTAAAAATTATCAGAAGTCAAACTTTCCAAGTAACTAAATCAATTGGAAGAAGTAATTTAAAAAAGATTGTATTATTTTGTGTTTAAAAAACTTTAGTTAGATTCGTGTAAAAAGAAGTAAGACAAAATAAATACCTGATTAAAACTGAATAAACTAATATATATAGTATGTATTATTATACAATGTTATCCTGCTAAAAAAGTCAATACCATAGGGAAAATAACGCCATCACTAATGCCATGAAAGCATAGAGATTTAATTTGCCCATTTATATGAAGGCTGAAGAACATCCGTTGTCTTTGTTAAAAGGCCTACTAAAATTCAAGAGAAACCAACTGGAGAAGACCGCTGTCGTTTAGTCCAAACAAGAGATTGCCACTCTTCAAGGGAGCAGTGTTTCATCTTCATCCAAAAAAACTTACCTTGCAAATAAATAATTTTCTGATGTAAAGAACATTTCCAGCTAACTCATCAAACTTTAACTAATATAGTGGGATAAAAAAAAATGTGATTTTTGTTTTTATTATTATTATTTTTTATATTGTAAAATTTTCTTTTATTTTCATTTCCACACTTGGAAGTAAATGGTCAACATTTTTGAGAAAAGTTCATTGTGTGGGCAAAAGGGAGGGGGGTGTTAGATTTTACCTAGATATTTTTTTTATCTTTATTTGTATTAAATAAAATCTAGAGCAGCTTGACTCCCCAATCTAACTGACTTTGAGAGTATAATGTGAAATAAAAGGTAAGAGTTTTCAGTATTATCTCATATTAGGCAGTACACTATAAATTATGACAGAGTTGTTTTTGGTTTGTTTATTGTTAATTAACCTTAGTTATATATTTCTTTCATGTAACTGATTTAATAACCTTGCATGAATATTTTTTTATTCTTAATGTTAAGGACATTTATAAATAGAGGAAGGGGGGTTCCAAGAAGATTCACAACCATTGACCTAACTGGATAACAGGGATTTTTTTTATGGGTCTGTATATAGATTTGATTAGCCAGTTAGAATCGCAATCATGTATATATAAATATTATATATTTGTCTTTGTAAATAATTGGTCAAGTGCATTAATTTCTACCATTGAGTTGAGGGATAATGATTTTGTTTTTTAAATATCATTATTAGTTAACAATGTGGCAGAGCCTCATCTTTGATATAACAATAACATGATTCAGAATGAATTAGTATTTGTTATTTTATTTTTGTTAATTAGTAAATGTTAATATAATTTGTTATTTTAATCTGGTCTCTAGCTCATCATTAGTCACATATCCATCACAAGCATTATTATCATAGTTATTCTTATACCTATCTATATTATTCCCATTATTTTAGAGAAAATAAATAGATATATTCATGTCAATTGTTATTATAACCTTTAATATATATATATACATATACGCACATACACATTGTGTTCTATATCTTATGGTATTTGGATAAACTTATATGATTTTGGTAATCAATTATCACCTGTATAGAGGTGTGACAACTGCTAATTAGTGTGACTTCATTCCCTGAATAGAGAGTAAAGCAATTATTCTCTGAGTTCGAATACTGTGGTATAACGAGGCCAGAAGGAGTGAGAATTGGATGAACTGATACAAATTGTATTTAGGCTAACAAAACATGTAGAGCTACTCTATTGGAAGTAGATATAATCATAGGTTATGTATTTCATCGCATAATCGTTTGCATCCTATCCGAAGACCCAAAGTCTGACCATAGTAAGATGCCCTCCCCTATCTCCTGAGTAAATCTGCCAGCCCATTACAATATATATATATGTGATGATGACCTAGACCAACTAATGTGTGCTGGTTCAGCACAAACGTATATTGGAGATCATTTATCTTTTTCACATGTATGTGGTCATGTGTATTGGTTATATAAAATAGGATGGATAGCTGTAGGCAACTTGAAAGTCTGAGTACAAATCCCTTCTAAATATATATACATGCATATGTGTATTTTAAAATATTTTATATTATAATATCTATGTTGGGAAATACATTTCATACAACTTCTATATTGCATTTCAAACTATGTTCATTTTTTTTTATGATTATCATTATTTTTGGGAGGTCGTATGTTTTCAAAAATTACTGCATACATATAATTAAATTTTATGTTTGTAGTTGTGATTTGTAATAGCACATTTATTCTGAGTCATGTATTTTTATGATACTGTTTTTCAATTGGCCTTACAATTAATATTGTTTTCTGAAGTAAAATTAATATTTTTATTTTACATTAACATACAATGTAAAGATATATAAACTTTTCTATTAGAGTGTTTCAAGCTTACTCTAAATAATATATAAATATGATACTAAAACATTAAAATTAAATTCACACTTTTCAATATGTCAATAAAGAAGTAAATAAAAGCTTTGGCCATCTTGAGTAGAATTTACAGTTAAAATTAAAAAATAAATAAAAAATCACTGTCTCAATGAATTCAAATATCATATTGACACATTATTAACTCCACAATTTTCAATACATTAATAACTATATATATATATATATATATTGTAATTTATAAGGTGATCAAAGATCCATTGTAACATAAATAATGGTAGATCATAGATACAAGATATATCATTTAGCGTAATAAATGAAAAATGGTAACTTAAATTTTATATCAAAGAGAAAAGAATTGTAATATGCAACTTGCTGAGTATAAGCTATTAAATAAAGATTAGACTGAGTTTTCAATCATAATAAGGGGACTCATACACATAAATAGTCATCGAAATTTAATGCTTTCAATACTCAAGACTATTATCAAATATATTAAAATATCATTGGATTAAATGAAACATATTTCTATAATTAGATTTCTAAAGATATCATAATATCAATAATTAGACATAATAATGCCTGGAGAATAGTCATTTAAGGTGTCTGGCCTATTTCAAACCCTAGTTAGGCAGGCATTGTATCATCAATAAACAAGTAGACACTATAAACAAATTATTAAGAACAAACTACTATAACTCAGGAAATAACATCAAGCAGGCAAGTACACTGGTAACCCAATAAAATATCTTCTCAGGTATACAGATAGTAGATTTGATCCCCTTTCATCTCTTGGTTTGATGTCAAGTGCATATTTAAATAAATAACAAGTGAATATGGTCTAGCAGGGCACCACTAGATTAACTAAACCTAGACACAGTTATATCTTATAACCTTTTCACATGTACCAGGTTTGAATCCCTTTTTGGTACTGTATTTCTAAAAAAAATGGAGCATTTTGCTTTTAGACCCATATCACTATATGCAATAACACTTAGGTAATATAAAACATCTTTAAACTAAAGTGGAGTATATAAAATTCATTAGACAGAAATCATTTCTTAGATCTTAACATAATAAATGCTTTTCAATATATTTTTATAAGTTTTACTAGCTCAGATTATATTAATTTAGGATGGAAATTTACTCATCCTGGCATGATATAGATGATGGAATTGTGGTTATAATATTTATTCATGAATGTCAACTAAATACCATGAAATCACATATTTATTTATGGCATTTAAACATTTATCTATCCCATTAATTAAAACGTGATGATGACGATGATGATAATGATAATGGTAATGGTTTCAACCACAGCTTTAGGACTAAGCCTAATCATAAAATTTAGTTTCAGAAATTAATAATTAGTGGCTAATCTTAGTATATCTAATTGTATCTTAAATAGCTAATATTCACCTTGATGATGAATGATCACAATTAATAAAGACTGCTCTTAATGAAATATATACGCCTTGTTTAATAAAACAAACTAATATTTATTACTGCATTTCTAATATATACATAAAAATTTCTAGACATACATGAAAATTTATATGGATAATAACAATAATAATCATAATTGACTATTTGAAATTATACTATTAATTTTAAATTCTTCCCCCTTTCCCGTAAATGGTATAATGCATATATTAAATTGGATGTCAAATTGACCAAGAATTTCACTCCACAAGAAAAACATGCCATATATAAAAAAATAAACACTTTTTTTAGCACCCATATCTTTAAAAATCTAACATGTAAAGCAGAATGAATAAAAACAAAGGTTAGTGAAATTGGAAAGAGTAAGTTTTTCAGAAACAAGTTTTAAAGTGTCTTTCTATCCCCCTCCCTTCTACACTCTGAAACCTATACTTTCTTAAAACAAAATAATTTAATATTTTCATATTGCTTATTACTTCACATTCACACACAATTATATATATGCAACAAGTATTATTATGTATGTGCATGTTTATCCCCATGAAGACTAAAAGATTATTTAAAACCAAAGTAATAATACTAAAAAAAAAAGACAAAAATAATATTTTACATATCAATAACATTTCGTAACTTTAGGTTAATAGACAATCATAATTTTAGTACATATAAAATCATTAATGAAGCTTATGGTTATCACTAGTAAGAAATTTTTGGTTTCAATCGATCTTAGCTGTTTTAAAAGTTCTGAGATAACAAACGAAAATATACAACTTTATTGCTAAAGTTTTACTAAGTCTCTCATATCGTAAAGAAAAAATATATAAAAAAATTCATATTACCAGTTCTATTCTTTGGTAGCGACTTCCAATGATTCAAATTTATCTTGTTTAATATCTATACTTTGGCAGAAACAATTTCCATGTTCCTTTGGAACTGTCTCTTTAAGTGTATAATTATTTGATGGTGATGATTCTACTGAGGTTATTTGCTTTAATGGGAATCGTATTGGCCACTAGAACTTTTCTTCCCTTCCTGTTAAGCATTATTCTTTTAATTGATGAAGTATATCAGTTGTCTTCAGGTTTATACTTTTTCTTGGGTTTAAACTCAGTCACTGGATTCAATTTGTAGTAGATGATTCAATTTGTACTAGATGATTTAATACTTATCAATCGATTAATCATTTTCCTTCAGCTTTCTATCTGTATTAATAATGTCACTTTAAATATTTGTAACTGTTAACTTTCTACAACTTATTTTTATCAATTTTTAAATGAAAAAAATGCATTGAACATTACTATAGTTTTTATAGTATTTATCTACAAACCTACTTTGTGCAATAAGAACTGCAACATATTCTGAAGCTCTGAAAAATTACAGACATGTCATCTGAAAAATCTAGATTATTTAAATTATCTTTATGTATTTTTATTCTCTTACCATCCCATTTTAATTCATAAAATACTTGTAATGAAAGTGGAGTAAAACATTATGCAGATATGGACTCATTCTGTAATTGTACATCCTTAACAATGGTAATCATCTTAATATCATCACATTTTGGTAAATATTCTTTACAACATAACAATATCTTGATTCTATATATTAATTGTCCAGAGCTTAAATCACCATGAAAATGGAAATGAAATCACATGCCTTTTCATAATTTACAAATCTAGAATTTAATGACAAATCATATATCCATTAGTTTTTTCTATAACTTCTTTCAATACTTGGATAGGATCCACTGTGGTAATTTTAAATTCAGCATTTTTTTGGTTAGTTTCAATTTAAAATTCTCTATAGATTTTGAATAGAACTGATATAATTTTAATAGATCTATGATTTCTAATATATTCTTTATCACCTTACTTAAATATGAATATTACTACTTCATTCTTTCAATTATCTGGTATATGTTTATCATTTAGATATTTTAATCTATAAAATTAGAACATTTTTCTTAGACAACTATATATTGTATCTTGGTAAACAATTTTTCTATTTCTTCACCTGCTTCTTTTAAGATATCAATAATAATTCTACTATTTGCTGTTGATTTTCTGTTTTTTTTAAATTTAATTGCATGACTCATCTTTTCATTTAAAATATTGAGGTATTCAGAATATATAATAACTATAATTGATAATTTAGTGCTTTTTTGTTTTTATTACTATATTATAAATGTTTACAGAATTCTTCATAAATTTTATGATATCCTTTTTATAACTAATTCCATCTTTTCTTCTTATTGCTAAGATAACTTTTTTTGTTTTTTTAATAGTTTAGAAATTTTATTCTTTTCTATAGGTTTTCCTTGCCAGTTCATTATTATATTTTCTTATATGATTGTGAACTCTTTTTCCTATGATTTTATAGAACTTCAGACATTTTATTCTTTTTAAGAGATTAATTTAAAATATTTTCTTTGCTTTTTTCTTATATTGTGTTATCTCAGTAGAATATTCACTGGTGAATTGGTTGTTTTTCATGATCAGGTATCTTTGTCATAATTTCTAGCAAAGTATTAATTTTTTTTTTATTAATGTCAGTTTGAACCAACTTCCAAATCTGCCAATATTTAAAAAAGATTAACAAATTATAATTAAATTGATGGGAGTATTAATACTGTTTTTTTTTAATAATTTATCTCTCTTTACTTTTGAATTACTCTGAATCTTACATCATACTGACATATAATCATTATATGTGTTAAAACAATTAAGAACAATATAATCTTTGAATACCTATATTCTGTTACCCTTAATTTGACAAAATTCTATTGCATTTTTTTATTTAGATGTTTCTATATACATTTCCATTTATATATATTTTTTTTTTTTAAAAAAAAAAAACAATTCATATTATATATATTTTTTCCTGCAAAATCTCACAAGACCATTTCCAACACCATACCCAAATTTATGCAGCAATTCCATCTTTCAATCATTTTCCAATTCTAACATTAATATCCCCCATGGTAATTTCAAATATTTAATAAGATTAAATCTATTATGTATACCTATATAAAAATCTACTTTTTCTTCATAATTAGAATTTGTTGGGGCATAAATTACGCAGTTGGGTATCTTCCATTAAATTGAATCATTAATCTTGACACATTCTCTGATGTACCTTCAATTTTACCATTTTGTTCTTTTACTTTTTATTTATAATAAATACATATCCTCTTATGCTTTCACTACTTGTAACTTTATAGTAAAGCCATGGCTAATTTCCATCTTTTCTTTTAACTTCACAAATTTCAATGATATTTCATTTAATATTAAACAGTTCTATTTTAATTTATACGATCCTTCTTCATTTAAAAGCATTTACAAGTGTAGTATCTAAATAAAAAGTTAGTATTAAATAAGAGCTTAAGTCAATCATTAGGAGACTTTGCATATTATCCACTAGACTCCTGGTAATAAGGATCACAATTTAGTTTTGGGTATTATGATTACAATATTTAAAAAAAGATCATCTATATACACATTTACATGCACATTCATCCAAGCTTCAAAAAAACTCAATTGATCTTTTCAGTTAAGAATTATCAGGCAACTGAGGAAAAAATAAATATGATGTTATTTGATCTGAAATACAGAGATAAAAAGCAATAAACTTATTGTAGTAGATGATGTATGTTATTGAGCAACCCATTCATATTTATTTAACCATGTAGTAATAACAAAAAAAATGTATGAGTGGACATTGGTAATTTGTCCTACTCTGTTTTTAAAGACCTTAAAGAAAAATCTCTATTCACTTAATAATAAATTTTTAAAAATATTTCATGCTATAATGTCTATGTTAGGAATATATTTTATATAACATATATATTCTATTTTAAAGTAAGTTCATTTTTTATAACTACCTTTATTTTTATGAAGTAGGGTGTTTCAAAAAATACTCTCTATATAAGTAAATTCTATGTTTGTAGTTTTGATATTTAATAACATGTTTTTTATAGTCATGCATTTTTATGATACTGTTTTTAAACCATCAAACATCATGTGATCACTGTTCTTTAGCCTTACACAATCTGTTTTTTACAGAGGCAAAACTCTCCATACAGTAGTGCCACTAATGCAAACCAGAGTAATGAATGGATGCAGGAAAGTTTGTGCATAAAATTCCTTTCTAGTGCCTACTCATTCAATATTCTTAGACTAGTTTCTATCTTGTGAATTTTCATCAGTTATGAACTTTGGATGTGAGAGCACTGTACCTAGATCTTAGGATCTAATGCAACCCCCCAACAGCCACCTTTAACTCGTTTAGGTAACTATAAAGCTTTTAATCAAAAATGAAAACTCAATAATGTTTTCAAGCTAATCTCATAAACTTGTATAGATGTATAGATCTAAAACTCAGTTCAACATCCATACCTTTTAGTGTTTAGGGTTCTTTAATAACCATAGTCACCATAATCCTATTGGGAAGAATTGGTATTAAACCAGCAAACATCACATGATCATCATTCTTTAGGCTTTCACAATCTGTTTTTCATAGAGGCAAAATTCTCCATACAGTAGTGCCACTCAGTGCAACCAAGAGTAATCAATGGATGCAGGAAGATTTGTGCATAAAATCCCTATCTAGGACCTACTCATCCAATATCCCCAGACTAGTTTCTAGCTTGTGGCTTTCATCAGTGTGGAGCCTCGGATCTGATAGCATCGCACCTAGATCTTAGAAACTAGATCTTAGAAACTAGTCTGGAATATTGGATGAGTAGGCACTAGACAGGGATATTATACACAAAACTTCCTGCATCCATTGATTACTCTGGTTTTCACTGAGTGACACTACTGTATGGAGAGTTTTGCATCTGTGATTCTTTTTTGTATTGGCCATAAAATTAATATTGTTTTCTGAATAAGGGTTTTTAATTTATTCTAACATATTATGTGGAGATATAAAAACTTTTCCGAGTAGAGCATTTCAAACTTACTCTAAATAATATGTAAATATAATACTAAAACATTGAAATCAATAAACTTTTCAATATGTCACTAAAAAAGTAAATAAAAGCTTTAGCCATCTTGAGTAAAATTTACAGTTAAAAATTAAAAAAATCAAAGTCTCAATGATTTCAAATAATATATTGACACTTTATTAACACTACAAACAAACTATATATAAAAAAAGTTATAGCAATCTTGAGAAATATTTGGAGTTTAAATTTAAGAAAATCAAAACCTCCTTAATATCAACTAATATTGAAACGTTATAAAATGTATTTTATTGTTTACTCTAATATATGGAATAAACATTTTATGCTTTAGCTATTTTTTTCATGGTGAATACAGTTTTTACATTAGTTGGCATTAAAAAAATTTCCTTTGGTGAATATAAATCTCGGACTAACCTTTTTTTTTTAATGTCTGTAAATAGATATTCACTTTTCTATTAAAAAAACTGCCTCTTTCTGTTTTTATAAATACGTTCAACATTTATTTTTTATTTTTTAAATATATTTACAATCGGATGACAACCTTGGCACTAACGAGGGCTTTGAACATTTGACCATAAGATGGAAGGCTGAAGAGTTGTGAGTTGAAGTAGTTTGAAGCCTGTCTTAATATAAAGCTGAGCACTGATTGTATATATGTGTGGAGATGGTAATCTGGACCAACTGATGAATGCTGGTTTAGCACGAAATACGTATATTGGTGATTATTTATCTTTTCAACGTGTGTGATCAGGTGGGTCAGCAATATGGGATGGCATGGAGAGTTCATGGTTGTGTGAAAGTCTAAGTTCGAATCCCTTATATATATATATATATATGTATGTGTAGGTGTAAGCCTGTACAGTGTATTAATTTACATATTGATACAAAGTGCGTTAAAGGTCTGCCCATCCCTCGCATATGTATGTAAAATGGATTATTCTCCTGTACATGAGAGGTCAGAATGACTAACGTCAACATGGATAGGATGACAACCTTGGCATTGAAGAAGGCTTTGAACATTCCATCATCAGATTTTCAATGAAATGGAAGGCTGAATAGTTGTGAGTTGGAGTAGTTTGAAGCCTTTCTTAATATAAAGCCGAGCACTGATTGCATATATGTGTGGAGATGGTAATTGGGACCAACTGACGAGTGCTGGTTTAGCACGAATTACGTATATTGGTGATTATTTATATTTTCAACATATATGTGATCAGGTGTGTCAGCAATATGAGATGGCTTGGAGAGTTGAGGGTTGTGTGAAAGTCTGAGTTCGAATCCCTTATATATTTCATATAATTATCAATAATATAAAATGCATATTGGTGATTTTACTGAAGAAGAAAAAATTAAAAAAAAAAGCATTCCATCAACAAGCTGATTCCCTTACACTTATCTATTATATGCTTGCGAGTATCTTTGTTAAATATTTTAATAAAAAAAAAATTCTTTTTAAAATTTGATATACATGTTTCAGTCTAAAATAATAACTAATGTAACTGTCTTTCTTCTCGTTATTTCTTTTGTAAGAAAGTGAAGAGAGATGGAAAAAGTTACTTTACTGACTAAAAGGATTTTTTTTTATTTTGGTTTTGTAAATAAGAATAAAGTAACAATTTTGTCTTTGAATGTTATTTGGGCTTAGCTATAAATAAAAAGAACTCAGACATTAAGAGAACAAAACAAAGAAAAGGAATTTTTAATATTTATTGCTATAATAATTTTCAACATCATGTTTGCCTATTTGGTTATCAATAAATTACTTTAATATGGAATACTTTTAAAAAATAAAAATAAACGTTAATATTAAAATAAAATGTAATGAAAATCTCATTCATGCCATTTTTTTTTTTAAAAAAAAAAACAAACAAACAAGACACACAATAATAAATATGTTTTAATTTTAAGATAAACTTTATTAAGCGTAAACAATAGTTATATTAAAAGTGATGAATAAAACATATTTTCCTTTTTTTTTAAATGTATATACATGTCTATATATTTAAGCAAAAAGAAAAAAATAATAATTATATAAGTTACACAGGGCCATCATATGCAGGTCTGCAGTTGTGCTCTACACCAGGGGTGTCCAATAAGTCGATCGTGATCCACCGGTTGATCGCAAAGCCATTTTTGGTCGATCGCGAGGCCAATCTGGCAAGAGCAGTCGGATAACGAGTCAAATAAATTAAGTCAAGATTTTCAAGTTTGTTTTTGTTATTTTTGTTTTTGTTCTAAATTTTTTTTCCAATTCTAGATAGGTGAAGTCCACTAAGTCGTATCATTATTGAAAATAATATTTTCAATCTTGATTTAATGTTTCCCCCGACATGAGTTTTTTGGCCCGTTAAATAATTATTTTTTACTAGGTAGATATATAAAATTGGTATGTATTTCACACCTCCCTCCACTTAGACTACGCCTATGACAAGTCGATCGCAAAACATTTTTAAAATAAAAAGTAGATCTTATGAACACAAAAGTTGGCCACCCCTGCTCTACACAAAGATACTTTATCAGGGGAGCACCACGTTACCATGGTAAATTAATAAAATTTATATATAAATACACATTTTTAGATTTCTGAATTTCGTTATTAGACACACTTGATTGCGAATACTTTTTATTTAAATATGAAAGCATTACTTTTTATCTACCCTTGTGACAATTGCTTGGAATATATTACATATTATATACACTACCAGTATGCTAAACCAAACTGGCCTCATCAGTATTTTATAGTGGACTATTCAGAAAAGGTGAATAATCAATACCTTTCAAGAAAATAACTTATTTAAATATCCTAATTTATATAAAGTTTATGATTAATAATTTATTATAAAAATAAATTATTCTATAATTATTGG
This sequence comes from Epiperipatus broadwayi, assembly GCA_028023455.1. NCBI lineage: Eukaryota > Metazoa > Onychophora > Udeonychophora > Euonychophora > Peripatidae > Epiperipatus > Epiperipatus broadwayi. Next base: position 3,709,922 of record JAQFVV010000040.1, read on the forward strand.
CTTTTGATAATTATTCTAATTCTGCAATTTGTTAGATGATATTCATATAATATATAATTGCATTTGTAAATTATATTTTATAAAAATCATTATTTCTTGCTTGGTATGGCACTGTGGTACAATGTCAGACTCTGACATGTGAAATTCTGGAATCAATTCCAGTGTTATTTTGAAATTTTGGTCACTAGATGGAGTTGTTGCCCTCAAGCGGCCTGCAATTGCTAAGATAAACATAAACTGTTTTCTTAGCCACAAGTGTTAGGCCGCATAAATGACATTTGTAGCTGTTTTGCACTGGCAACAATGCCAAAAGGCGGCCAAGCCCAGCTAAGTCATAAGTTCCCTAATTTTTTTTTTTTTTTTGATTACTATCGTTTTATTAATACATATATATTTTTACATGTTATACTGCTGTGCTTTTTCTTGGGTTTGGATCTAGCTAAAACTTATAATTGATTCATAATATTAATCAAATATATCTGAAAATCCTTTTTCATTGTCAATCTAACTACACAACAGTTCAAATTAAAAAAAATGGAATTAATAAAAATGCACAATTTTTAAAACAGATTTTATGTGCCAAAATATTTTAAGCCTTAAAAAATTTCATTATCTAGATATTATCATTTAATGCTATTCTACTGACTGTAACGACCATATAACATCATCTGAAAGTTGTTCTAAATAATCATACTATTGGGAAAGTGGCTAAAACATTTGTTATCCAGTGGAACGAACCAAATGTTTTATTTTTTTGTAGTTAACCAATATAACCTAACATTAATGTAAAGTATAAATGCATGAAGTTATTAATAGTGGAATAACAAGTACCTAAAAGTTAAATAATAATATAAATATGTTATCATTGAGTGAATTTAACTTTGTTTTTTTTATTTTTTTATTAATGAAATATTTATTGGAAAGCAGATTCTACAGATTATATTAGAATACAGCTTTGTTAATAGAAAACATAAACAAGTTACACACAAGGGACTTTAATTATACTAAAAGTAACTAATATTTTGAAACCGACAATAATTATTTTTAACAAACTAATTGATATGCCAATTAATATTGGCCTAATCTTGTAGAAAAGGTAACTGAGATAAACTGATATATATAAGAAACCAATATAGAAAAGGTAACTGAGATAAACTGATATATATAAGAAACCAAGAAAATGAGCTCATCTTTTTTCTTCATGATGGTGGATGGAACTTCAAAATTGACCAGACTTCAGAGACATCATACAACAAAAAGTCAGCACAAAGCTATAAAAAATGAGCTATATAGGGACTCTATACATCACCCTAATCTTATTAAGTTTTTAATAAGCCCAACAATGCTTCATAGATTGTAAAAGTAATTAAATTAAAAGTAGAAGTTATCTGGAACTCAAAGTTAAAGAAGCTAAAGAAAGTTGTGATTCTGAGAGTGGAAAACCTGACACTTTAAATTTTATAGTAAATTTTAATGTTAACAATCCAGGTACTTGACCAAAAATTATGAACATAAAAAATTAGCTAAAAATTCTAATAGTCAGGTAGTTAAAAATGATTTTTCTAAAGATAACTCTAATTGCAAGTTTTCAAAACCGTATTACCATTATTCACCACATGGAGAGAAAAGTTTTAGAAAATTAAGCCAATAGAGTTAATATGCAAATAAAAAGGTAAAAGTGTAAATAATTACATTTTTTTAATGTTGTACTCTTTTTGTATTTTTGTTAAATAAAGTTGTATTCCATGGAATTCGAGGCAGTGGAGTTTAATTTGTACAAAATCATCTTTTATTTATGCTGCAGCCCTGAAATTATTTTGTATTGTCATTGAAATAAAAGATCTTCAAGTTGACAGAAATGTATAAATTAATAATAGCAGTAAGATTATATATATATATGATCAATAGTGAATGCTCACTCTGACGTTTATGTAAACAAACATACACTTTGATGGTGTTTTTGGTAAAACGCCATCTATTGATCATAAATACAAGTGTTAGCAAGTTTAACTTGTTTTTTGTTTTTCATATATATATATATTGCATTAGCAATACATCTGGATCTCTTTTTATGCGGATTTTTAAAATGTGATTTTAAAGTTATGTGATTCATGTTTCTTCTTAATCTCTTTTTATGTAGTTTTTTTTTTATGTGATAAAGAAGTTCACATTTCATTTAAAATTGGAATTTCCTCATTTTATATACATGGATTAAATTTTACATACTTTAAATGCCTGTTGGAAAAAGGTTTGGCAACAAATTTAGATACTGTAGAAGATTTAGAAACAAATAATGAAACAGAAGTGAAACCTGTTTATTTTACAGCAAAAATGATTCGAGAAAGTCTTCAACTTTCTAATCAATTGGAAATCATTTTTTTGCTAATGATATGAATTATGACTGAGCATTTAAATTCCAATGAGAGCTAAATAGTTGTAGGTCTGGATATCATGAGTTTCATAAACAATTAGTAAAATCATCATCTCAAAGTTTAATCACTGATTACAGTGTCACTAGAAAACCATTAATACAGCACAAGACTGAAGTTGTTGCTAATTCTGCTGTTTGTGTTTTCTCTTTTGACAAATCTGATTTCTTACCAGTTCACAAATGAGCTCACATATTGTCAAATAGTGATAATGATTAAAATATGTATGAAAAAATGTAAAATAAATTACACATAAAACATTGTTTTGAATAAAATTAAATAGTTAATAAAAAGAAAGTAAAAAAACTTTGTTTTGTATCAATTTTTTTCAAATATTTAAAATTTTTTATTAGTCATATTTTATTTTCTTATTTTTTTTAATGTGAATTTTAAAGTAATTTTACCTTATTGCTTTGGTTTTATGCAATTTTTGAAAATTACAGAACATATTCCAAATTTTTCAAGGTAAGTCAAGTCTATTTTTGTGCAATTTTTTATGCAGATTTTCTGCAGAACATATCTATCACATAAAATGAGACCCAGGTGTGTGTGTATATATATATATATATATATATATATATATATATATATATATATATATATATATATATATATACAATACAAGTAATAAATCCTTTATGTTGCTTTTTCAAATTAAAAATAAATCATAGATATAATAACATATCTTTACTAACAACAAAATGATATAAAAAAATAGCTGTAATATAGTCATATAATCATCACAAATAAAAATAACATATAGAAGCTCTTTTTGGCAAATTTTAAATTTTTGCCCTTTTCAATATGGCTTAATTACAAAAATAACTTATACTGCATACATAGTGACACAGGCTTGTGATAATTTTATATAGAGTCAGTAGATGTCACTATGTATGCAGTATAAATTATTTTTGTAATTAAGCCACATTGAAAAGGGCAAAAATTTAAAATTTGCCAAAAAGAGCTTTTATATGTTATTTTTATTTGTGATGATTATATGACTATATTACAGCTATTGTTATATATCATTTTGTTGTTAGTAAAGATATTTTATTATATCTATGATATTGATATATATATATATATATATATATATATATATATAGATATATATATATATATGATTTACATATATATATATATATATATATATATGTAAATCATGTGAGAGGAATCCAATCTTATAGACATATACTATTAGTATTAATTTACTTGCACTCATCTGTCAAGAAGTATGTTAAAAGCATAGGTAAATCAGCTATGCTTAAAACTTATTTTTATATAAAGCAATATCTATTGATTGTGCTTAATTCAGAACTTGATTCTATTGGGATTCTGCTAATTCAAATGAGAATTTATTTGTACAAATTTAAATTCTATATATTATAGAGAAGAGATAATATCTCATTTTAATTGCCCACAATTTTGAATTACATTAATTTTTTATATGTGTAATTAATGTATTAGTGATCTATATATGTAAATCATGTGAGAGGAAACCAACTTTTCAGTCATTTGATAGATGAGTGCAAGCAAATTAATACCAATAGTGCATGTCAAAAAGATTGTTTTTGTCTCACATGATTTACCTATATGGATCACAAATACATTAATTATAGACATTCAAAATGAATATAATTCAAAATTGTAATTAAAATTAAGATGCTGTATTTTCTCTTTAAATTTGTATAAATAATTTCTCAGTTGTATTGTCAGGCTCACAATAGAATCAAGTCCTGAATTAAGCACAGCCAATAGGTGTTGGTTTATATAATAGTAAGCTCTAAACACATGATTCATCTATGCTTTTAAAACACTTTTGACTGGTGAGGGGAAAGAAATTAATACCAAGAGCACATGTCTGAAAGATTGGTTTCCTCTCATATAATTTGTATATACATATATATGTTAATTCTAATATACATATATTTTATGTTGCTAAATGTATTTTAAACAAGCAAAAACACACAAAAACAAACAATAGAAATTGCAGTCTTGTATACATTCATGGTGTTGGAAGAGAGATCAGATTCCAAGTGGCTACTATAATATCAATAGTGTCAAGGACTTGGTCTCTGGTTTTAATTTTTGACAATTTGTTGATAGAAAGTGATTAAATATCAAAGGTGTCAGATTAAATATGAAGTGACATCACAGAAATAAAAAGGTAAATAAGATGATTATGAACACAGTTTTTTTGAATATTTTGAATAACCAATGTTAATGTAAAAGATTATTTTCATCTAATAAATGCTACAAGTTGGTAATATGTATGTAAAGAAGTACATTTATAGATAAAAATGTTCATGCGTATTTTCCTCCCTCAAACATAATGAACAATCTGCACCAATGTTTGCAGATGCCATTTTTATGGCTAAAAAAGTTCAATTACTAAAGCTTTAAGGTTGATTTTTATTAAGAAGTCCAAGGTTCTAAATGCTAGAACTTCAATTTCCATATAAATGCTTTATATGAATTATTAAAAAGAGAATAGTAAACATCCTTAGAGTCTGTAATAGTAGATTATTAAAGTCATGCATATGTGTTTGGATTAAAAAGTGAATAAAACATGAATTTATTTCTGCTAAGAGGTGATATTTTTTTAGAAGGGTTAGAGAAATATATTATTATACATAGGGGATGGAGACAATAATTTTTATCAATATGTTTATTGTTAATTGACAGTAAAATGTAGAAACACAATGTGAAAAAGAGACCATTTAATTTTTGTTATTCCTGCATGTTTTTATATGTATGGTTACTGGTTTTGCCCTAAATAAGTATGTTCCATAGAGAGTGGTAAAGTTGATAATGGAGCATAATAATTAATTTTATGAATATTAATATATTGCTGAGAAAATTTTTATTATATAAGGTGAGATAATTAACAGAGAATTTATGACCTTATCAATGAAGTCTAGAATTGATTGAAAGATGAATTGGGAAGCTCAAGATCTTACAAGGAGAAAAACTGTAAATAGAAAATATTTATTTGCTGGTAAGAAAACTCCATGCTGATTTCTTTTTATTAAAAGTAAAAGTAACAGCAAAATCTTGTGAATAATCTAGTATTTAAAGAAGTTTGAGACTACATTTTTTGAAAGGAAATTACTAAATCATTCATGTGCAATATACAGCTGACTGATTAGTTTATGATTAGTATATATACACCAGACAACTTTTTCCATTTTAAGTATGCAGGGATTACTATTTGTTATGAAGATTAAAAAAATCAGAAGCGAATTTTGTAAGAATTACTGGGATTTTGTATTCACTGAAAACTTCTAGAAGTTTATTTATTAGCATGTTGTCAAAAGCAACTTCAATGTTTAAATGAATGATAATAAGGGCTACTTTTTTGGCAAGATTTGTGCCATCGATTATAATATTAAAGTGTCATTGCTTCAGATATGGAGCTTCTGGTCTTGGTAATTTCAAACATATAGCTGGGGAAAAGTCAAAGGCTATATTATACTTTTAATGAACTATTCAATGCCTTTGATAATAAGTATAGATAGCTCTCAGAAAAGTTATGAGGGATACATGCTCTTCTTCAAAACTGCTGTCAAAGCGACTGTATTAAGTTGATCTAGGGTATATGCTCTTTTTGCAAACATTACTTAATTTATATATAATTGGAATAATATAATAGCTGAGATATAGTAATAAAAATTTAGGAATACCATATATCTCTGGATATATGCCTTCTAATATAGAGCTTAGCTTGGAGGCTGTTGAATAATTTGTATGACCTTCCTCAATGATACAAAAGAAGTATTAAGTAAGCCTAAATCATGGGAATTTCTGCAATGGGATTTAAAATGGAAGAAGATATGAGGTAACAAATTCTCTTCAACAATCATATTTTAATTAATGAAAATGGGGTTTCTTTCTTTATATCTCAGAATTCATTATAGGTAACTTTTAGACCTATTTTGGATATTGGTAAGAAAGAATTTTTCTTTCTTCAAATGCAGGTACTCACACAATATGAGTTATGTTAACTTATATGTTTATTAGAGGAGCATGATCTCTTGAAATGTTCCATAGTTTATCTAATTCTTTTACATAACTGATTGGGGACTTGTTTTTCAAAAAAATGTCCTGATTGTTGATGAAATTATGTTGATAAAAAAAACCAAGATTCCCTTGTTTCAAGGGAAATATCTTTATTTTGTTTTAAAATAGATATAAATCTCAGAACCTACTGCCTCAGAAGTAGAGGCCTCAAAATGAGTCTCCTCATATTATTATATAAAAACATGAGTTTTCCTGGTATGTTTAACAGAATATAAAGAGGAGAATATTATGAAGTTAAGATCAGGAAAATAGAAGAGATAGTTAATGAGAGGAGAGTGTTTTCTTATATAAAAAATAGTTACTAGGGGGGAAAATGCAGTTATGAGGTTCCTACTAATCAGATGTAAATATTTTATGACAAATCTGAAGTACGATATTAAAGTCCGCCATTATTACAGCCAAGTAAGAGTTAGTTGCTAATTATAAGTAGATATGATTTATTAATTGACATATTAACACTGATTTGTTATAAAAATAAAGCATTACAAAGATAAGAGTAAAAAAAATGTTAAACTACTCATATGCTGATCTAAATATAATATTTTTAATGTTCAAAAAGGAAATGTATTCAGAATAAGAGTTTCACCCCCAGTGGCCGCAGTGTTAGACACTAAGAATATATAAAATCTAAATATTTCTAGGTATTAGTCAAGTTTAAAATGAGAACATACATATTATTTGGTCTCTGTGAAAATAACATTATGAAAGGTAAACTGGGTGATCCAATTGCTAAAGGAGAACATGTATTGGGCAAAGTTAATGCTCCTTTTAATCGAAAGTTCTATGTTTGGATTTTGGAATTACAGGATGGAGAGAAAATTAATTAGAATAATATCTAAATATGGAATGACTTGAGGTTAGGAATGTGGAGGGGAATTTTAATCAAAAAAAGCATAAGATAGAAACAGTTTCTTAAATTTAATTTACAACTAATAACAAGACCCATTGTGATAAAACTAGATCACCCATAGAAAAAAAAACAGTTGTTGTATTTTATGATTTCCAAATACTTTTCTTGTCTGCTAAACTTGCCTTCTCTACTGATATATCCATAGATGCAGAATTTAAAAGAGTTCTGAGAGAAGCACTAGTTATGCAAACCAATGAAGAGTTTTTAGTTTGGCGATCATGTGAAGTTTTTAGTTTCAATAACACCCTAATTTTTACTTGTCTGTTGCAAGATTGTGATCCTTTTTTGGATCCTATTCACACTAGGATTAATAATTAATTGAAGTTGAAATTTTAAGTACTTTTATTTTATTTTATAGCTAGAAATAACTAAATATTAATCTAGGACTTTTATTGACTGGTTAAGCATGGATGATTATTGTGTTTCCCAGTAATATGATCTAACCAGAAAATAAGTCCTAGCATGATTTTTCAGAAGACTTATAATATAAGCCTTATCCCAAATATAATCTCTAATTAAGATCATCAGCCACATAAATGGCTTTTGTTTGCCCATTGAAACACATGATGGATGTATTGAATTATAAAGTAATGAATGTAGAAATAAACAATATTATTGGCATTAATGCTTTAAATAAATGGTACTATAAATTATATGATTCTTTTGTATTATACCACTGACTATATTTGACAAACATAATTCTATATGCATAGAGAAGCAATATATATTAGACAATTTATAATATTATTTATATATTTTTAGGCACTAATTTTACTTCCATTTAATACTTACTTTTAGAATGCTTGATTTAGTTTTAGAATTTCTTCACAATAGTATTTAAGATAAAAGAAAAATTTGCTTGATTTCTTAAATATTTTTATCCTTCCTAAAAAACTTTATTAAAATATAAAAGTAATTTTAATAATAAACATCACATGATCATCATTCTGTATGCTTGCATATAATTCTTATTAAAACAGGCAAAACTCACTATACATATTGCTATTCACTGCAAGCTAAAGTAATCAATGGATGCCAGAAGGCTTGTGCATAAAATCCCCATCTAGTGCCTACTCATCCAATATTCTCAGACTATAAGGTGATGAGCTTGGATTGAAAATATTAAGGTGTTCTCAATTTAAGACATAGTTTTGTAGTTAAGTGGAGATAAAAGGTTGCTGCTGGAGAGTTGCATTAGATACTAGATCTAGGTGCAGTGCTCTCAGATCCAAGTCTCCTCACTGACAAAGGCCACAAGCCAGAAATTAGTCTGGGGATATTGTATGAATAGGCACTAGATGGGGATTTTATGCACAAACCTTATGACATCCATTGATTACTCTAGCTTACAGTGAGTGGCAATACATATAGTGAGTTTTGCCTGTTTTAATAACAGTTATATGCAAGCATAAGAAATGGTGATTATGTGATGTTTATTGGCTTAAAACCAATCCTGCCTAATAGGATATTGGTAGTTATGGTTATTAAAGAACCAAAGACACCAAAATGAATGGGTACTGAACTGAGTTCAGACCTACATGACTATATAAGCTGATGAACTTGTATTGAAAATATTAAGGTGCTTTCAATTTAAAATTCCTAGTTTTGTAATTAAGTTGAGCTAAAAGGTGGCTGCTGGAGGGTTGCATTAGATTTTAAGATCTAAGTATGTCACAAGCCAGAAGCTAGTCTGGGAATATTGGATGAGTAGGCACTAGATAGAGATTTAATGCACAAGCCTTCTGGCACTTGATTACTCTAGCTTGCAGTGAGTGGCAATACATATAGTGAGTTTTGCCTGTTTTAATTTTAATAATCAAAGTTTAGTTTAAGTTATATCATCAATCTTTCTCTAAAGAAAAGTTTTTAAAAAGAATTCCCAAGCAGAACTATTATGAGGAATTTGGAAAATGTTTACAATGTGCACACCTGATTACAGATGGATGTGATTGTGTCATATATGAATCTTTGTAATTGAATATTTTGTATATTGTAATGGATGTAATGTGCATGTGTGAAATATAGAAACATGTTCTGAATTTTTATGCTTACATTTTTGTTGCTTTTGTATGGACATATCTTTCTTAACTGTAATTATTTTGTTACTACTCCTGTCTTGTAAGTTTTCAATTAATACTTGATTTAATAGTAAATTTAAGTGGAATAGTATTCTAATTTCCAGATAACATGAGTGCAAAAAGAAAGAGCTATTTCGATGGGCATAAGAAAAGAATTGTGAGGCAGCTCCTGAGATTAAACTCTCACAGATTTCTGTATTGAGAAGAAGTACTTGGAATAGATGCACATTTTTATACTTGAATAAATATAGACTATTGGACATGAAAAAATATGGCATCTCCTGAAAATAAGCCATATTGTGTCTTTAGAGCAAAAATTAATATAAGACTCAGATTTATTTTCAGTAAAACATGATATAAGCCATTTATATGAGGAAAAAAACAATAATATGGACTGAAATTTTAAACAACATTCAAACTTTAATAAGTGTCCATATTCAAACATGACATGGACTAGAAAGGTTTATGCATAATGATTATGCTATAAGACTTTTCTTATATCAATATATCCATGTTTTTGAGTTTTCAGATAGTGTTAAGACATTTTTAATAAGTTTAAAATTCAATATTCAACAAGATGTTGCAATTTTTATTGAAACTTTTTACTGAATAATGAGTAAATATGTTTTTTTTTCATGTGCAAAATTTTTTTCTAGTAGCATTAATTAATGTTTATACTGTGTGTAAATAGCAACTTGATTTAAAATTAAGTACATCTAGCACAAATATTAGAAGTACAAGTGGAGTAGGATTCATAATAAATAAAAAGTGGAAAAACAAAATTGTGGAGATTGATAGGGTATCAGAGAGAGAAGTAAGATTAGTTATTCAACTTAATAGCAGATACAAAATGCACATAATTCAGGTTTATACCCCAACAAGTGCTCATAGTAATGAAGTTGTAGAAGATTTTTTATATAAATCTACAAAAGGCTTTTGATCTCAGTAAACAACATTTTAAAATTATTATGGGTGACTTTAATGCTACAATCGATTCCCCAGAGAAAGATAACGATGTTGTAAGTAAATTTGGTTATGATAATATAAATAACAGAGGAGATAGAATTGTGGAGTTTGCAGAAAAAGAAAAACTTTATATTATGAATTATTTTTTGAGAAAAATGTTGAAAGGAAATGAACATGGAAGTATCCAAATGAATGTACAGCAGAATTGAATTATATATATATATTTAAATGTCATAGCATCAGCCGTGACGCGAACCCGCAACCCGAGCAACTGCCTGCAAGTGCAAGTCAGTCGCGCTGACCTCTCGACCACCAATACAAGACAACTGAATTATATTTTGACTAACAAAAAATACATATTTCATGATTGTAATGTTCTTAATAAATTCAACTCAGGAAGTTACCATCGATTAGTATGATAATGCAAACTAGAGAGACAAAAATTATTAAGAAAACAACATTTAGAGTTGATATTCCTAAATGTCAGAAATATTCTAATGAATTTAAATTAGAACTTGCAAATCATTTTCAAGTTTTAATAGATTTTGAACATCATTCAGATTTGAATGAAATTAATAGGAAAATAACTGATACACTTTTAAAAACTGCAACAAAATATCTGGTTTAAAAACAACAACAATTGACCAATATTTTTTTTTACTCAAACTAGAGAATTTATGAATATATATACATATATATATATATGTGTGTGTGTGTAAAATACAATACCTGTTATAAAAATATATATAATAAAAACAAAAAATTAATGGTAAATGCAATATTATAGTTTAAATTCTTTTGTAACGCTTTTGATTACATGGTAATCCTCATCAGTTTTAACTGAATTTCAAATTTTTTTAAACTTAATGTTACGTATATTTTCATAAGCTGTGTATAGCCATATTTGCAACTTGCCTATTAATAACATCATTCTTATATTTATTGATCAATATTGCCTCTTTGCATTGTTTCATGGATTGTATTGTGGAACCAACAAACTATGTTCAAACTCAGTACCACAGGTGGCTTCACTACCTTGATGGTGCTGCTGTTCTGTGTGGTGGTCGAATTCTGCATTATGTGTATGAGTCACACGTTTTCTGACTCTTACATAGTAGAATATTTTTTGCAGCATTTGGCGCTTTCCAACGTGGAGCTTTCGATATAAAAAACCCATATATACCCTGAGCAAAATATAACGCATATAAATTTCTTTTAGCATTTATTACTCGAGTTAGCTAATTATTCTATATATATACAATTTTGTTTTGATAAAAATAATGAAAAAAAATAAATCGAGTGAAATAATGTTGGTCGAGTGAATGAAAGGACAGCAGGCGTAATAACAAATTTAAGGAAAGCAGGGATGTGTGTGTAATTTAAGAAGGAATGAAAATACTCGGATCTAATGAAATATTATATATATATATATGTCAATAAAAAAAAGTAATCAGTCGCTAAATGAGAAAGCAAGTAGCAGTAAATATTTTATTAAAGCACCATTATATATATATATCATAGACAGCAGAAGCTTGTTATATATGTTAACAGTAAATATTTTGTTAAAGTACAAATATATATATATATATCATAGACAGCAGTGGCTTATTATATGTGTTACCAGTAGTTCGCTATAATATATATGTTAAATATGTTAAACGCAGCAATATAGAGATAGGGCAATGTAGAGTAGGTGAGGGCAGCAAAAGAGTGTTATAGGGCCAATATACTAGTGGGGAGTAGTCAAATGCTAGTAGTATAAAATAAATAAATCATATTAAGAAAATGGAATCAGAAAATATTGATATAGAGCAAGTAGATTTATCTGAAGCTTTGGAATCGACACCTGAGCGAAGGGAAGTTCCGCAACAATACAGAGGATCAATGGACTTTAATTTCAAGTTCATTGAGGAAATATTCAGACAGAATATGCAAGAAATGAAGAAAATGTATGATGAGGAAAAAGAAGAGATGAAGAATCAAAACAGAGACAGGAAGAAGAAAAGATAAGAGCTAGAGAGTATCAGGAAATTCAAAAATTTGTCTTGAGAGAGTTAGGAATGATAGCAAACGAATATAGAATAACCCAAGTCAATAAAGAGGGGGGAAATATAAGGACAAGGGAGGTTAGACCTCAAAGCTATGTAACGGAATATATGCTGTTACATTATTTTAAAATGAAAATAAAAAGATCGTAAATAAAAATTGATTTATTAAAAAGAAAAAAACTTAAAAACTGAAAATTAAAAGTTGTTTAATATATATAGATCGCATGATGGACAACTTTAAAAACTTTTAAAAAAAATAAAAATATTTGAAAGTAATTTTTTTGTAAAAAAAGTAAAGATATAAAGATTTGATATTTTTGAAAATAGAAATAATGTTGATTTCTATAATCTTAGAAAATGGAAATGATTGTCTTATTAATTAAATGATTGTTCAAAATCAAACTGGCCCTTGAGGCATTTAAAATAAATTAAAGGGTCAGATAAGAGAGTACAAAGAAATTAAAGGACCAATGCGAACACCAGAAATGCCAGCATGGACCGTAATTGAAACACCAGAGGATTAGTGACATTTTGCCATTTAAATCTCAAGATCTAATGATAAGAGACTAATAAAAATATAAAAGCCAAATTATTATTACAATGGTTATCTTAGAGCTGACTATGAATAGATTGTTATAACTAGCTATATTGCAGATTTTCACAATGTGGAAGTCTGCAATAAATTTAATTTTTTGGACAAACCAGCTGAGGCCTCTGGATGACAGTTCCTGACCAAATGCATGGCAAGTCACAGTTTCATTTCAAAGAAGGACAAAATCTATGAAAGTGATCAAGAAGATGGACTTCTCAATCTATTAAAACTGTTAAATATGAACTATTGTGTCTATCTAATAAGAACTTTCCTAAAAATGCAAGTAATTAATAACTGAAAATAAGAACTCTTATCTGACTTAAAGAATGCAAATTCAATTATTGATATTTTTTTATGTAGATGTTTAAGCAATCATTTCCATTTCATTTTTTTGTGTGTGTATTATGTTATAACTAAAATGTATTAAATTTAAAGTTGGGTGTAGATAGATGCATGGATAAAGATTAATAACTATGTTTAAATTCGTTTATGTTTAATTTAAGGGATTTTAATTTCAGGCTATTTGTTTCATGGTTGTGTCAGTGCTAGTGGAGAGATATATAGACATTTATATTAATGTAGTGTGAAGTGTGTTTAGCATACAGGGCAACATGCCCACCTGAATGCATGACCCCAAAGAGGCAGTCATACCATTGCAATGGTTGCAGATGTATTTCCTGCACCATTAACCCCTTCTAGCTCTATGGACAGGGATTTATAAGTTGGCAGAAAGACCACTCTCTCCCATACGTAGCACTCTTTAAATATATATATATATATATACATGATTTCTTAGTCTGACAGATGCACTTTCCTGTTCTAGACACGAATCATTTCCTTCAAATAATATCATGCTGTCAGACGCACATTTCTGTCTGCATGATTTTATGCTAGCATCTTCATATTGCATTGATTGCTACTATATATCTGGAGGCAGGCATTGGGTTGACTACAAACTTTTAGTTTGAGATTGAATGAATGTTTTGATAAAAACGTGAAAAAAAAAATCTATGTAGACTATCTATGCTTGACATGCTAAAGTAAAATATAATTTAAATATCCATCTGTGCAATCTATTTAAAATAGTAATTTAAATTTAAAAAAAATATATTAATGTTAAAACCTAAAAATAAATTTATTCCTCAATTTTAAATGTGCATTAATAAAAATCTATTTGTGTGTTAATTACTGGCGGTGGCTTCTTTTATTTTATTGTTCTAAATATTTAATATATACTTTGAGAATGGAAATCTATTGAAACTTATAAATGTTTAAAATCTCTGCTACTCTATGAGCTAGTGACCTTAGGCAAACAGTCAGAATGATATATATATAAGAAAATGTTTTGAATCTTAACTTACGTATCTGCCTACTATATAAAATTTTCTAGGTTCAAATGCCTAGATGGCGCCCGTGTAGGGTGGATACGTTTAAGGATCTTTTCATTGACTGTTAAAGTTACTTAAGGAAGATTATTCAGATAAAAGTCTTTAGAGGAGAGACAGGAGAAAATCCTCAAACCCACTTAGAGAGCTTACAAAGTTTTTTTCAAGTACATAAGGCAGGATCAGGTGAACAGATAGCTATTGCCAGTTACCATTTACATGGCTATACCAAAGACTGGTGGGATATGGTGAAATGGAAACCTAAAACTATAGAGAAGTACACAGATGCATTAATGAAACAATATTGGAGTGATGAGCATCAAATTGGTATCTACAACATGCTCTGTCATGAAAAATATGGAGCAATACCCTGAGAAACACATGCTCAGTTTTTCCTCCATGAAGCAAACCTATTTAAATCTCTCACCACATTCGCTTTGGCAGATAGACATATCATTGGAACAATTCAACAAATTATGCCAGTAACTACCCAAAAGCTGATGATCGGAAGTTGTATCAAAGACATTGAAGAGATGGGAGAATTTCTTGCAGTTTTAGATGATAGCCATTGGCCTAAAAGTCTAGTAGATCATGAATGGAAACAGAAGACCAGACAACAGCAATCAGCAACTACTAGCAATCATAGTGAGAAAGAAAGAAACCAAATGGCAATCCGATCAAGTGTCCCCTTCAGTAAAAGATTACCAGTACCAGCATTCATCTTGCCAGCAGCTGAAAGTAGTGGAGATGACTAACCTAACATCAGTCATCCAGGAAGAAGATCCCACTTGGGGACTTCAGATTGGCCCTTGCCCAATTATTAATACAAGAATTGGGGCCTCAGTTGCACAAATTCTTCTTGACCCAGGCAGCCAGATTTCCTGTGTTTTTAGAGATTGGTTAACAAATTACGAAAAACGTGGACTCATACCCAGGCTTCCTGCTCTCTCAATCCAAATGAAGCTGGCTGATGGGAGGATGACCAAAACTGAAAACTATCAAGTTTGGTTGGAAATATCAATAGGAGAAGCCAATGCAGGACACGCCTTCTTAGTGATAAAAGGACTAATTCAGGACATGATAATTGGGTCCAACTTCTTAACCCAACATGAATGTATCCTGGACTATAAAAAAAGATACTAACTTTCCAGCAGAAGAAAATTAGTTTTGATACGAATAAACAAACTGAAGAAATCCAATTAAGATGTCTGGAGGCCATTCCTATGAGGATATCCAAGAGAAAATTATGGGATCATCATTAGACAAGGTAGAGGACCAATTCCAGTTACAAAAATTACTTACGGAAAATTGTACAATATTTTCTCAGGTCCCAGGTGAAATTAGTGATTACGTCCATCGGATATAAGTAAAAGAAGGGACACATTTCCAGACCTGCACATACCATATCCCATTTCAGTATCAAGAAGAGGTGAATCCTCAAATTAAGCAGATGATTGACTGGGATGTAATTGAAAAGGGGTCATCACCCTATAATAACTCGTTAGTCGTGGTCAAAAAGAAAGATGGAACCATATGATTGTGTCTAGATGCTAGGACATTAAATAACATTACTAAACCTGAGCGAGACATCCCACCACCCATCCAAGAAACGTTTATCAAGTTGACTGCTAAGAATATTTTCTCTACTTTTGACCTAACTGCCAGTTACTGGTAAATGGCTCTCCACCCCCAGGATCGAAAATATACCATGTTCAGATACAATGGGCAAACCCACATGTTTAAGAGAGATCCTTTTGGGCTGATAAATAGCAGGGCTAGACTCATGAGGTGTTTGGACCAAGTATTGTCAGAAAAGTTAAAAAAAATTGGTATGTTATGTAGACGATGTAGTAGTTGCATCAAGAGACATTGCAGAACATCTGGAGGATTTAAAACAATTTTTCGATGAGTGCACCCAGAAAAATATCACTATTGATTTAAAAAAAAGTTTTTTCACATTGAAGATTTTGTTTTTAGGCCATATTGTAAATGGTCAAGGAATTAGGGCTCATCCTGACAAGGTCACAGCTATTAAAAATTTCCAAGGCCCATGAACCGAAAACAAGTTCGATCATTTCTGGGCCTTTGCAATTACTATCACAAGTTTTACCCCCATTTTGCCAAAGATACATCATCACTAGTAGAATTGATAAGACCCACCACCGATGGGAATGGACAAAGACCCATGAAGAAGACTTCAGTTGAGTAAAGAGAAGATTTTTAGAGACTGTGATGTTACACTACCCAGTTTTACCCATCCCTTTTATTTGCAGACTGATAGCAGTCAGAAAGGATTGGGTGTGGTTCTATTTCAAGTCAACCAAGAAGGCCAACACCAAATATTATATTTTAGCAGCCATACTCTGAAAGGAGCCGAAAAAAAACTACACAGTGATGGAACAAGAGACACTAGCAATCGTGTGGTCATGTAATAAGTTCAAGCAGATGTTGCTGGGTTCAGAAGTGATTATCATTACTGACCACCGGTGTCTCGAATTCCTAAATAAAAGTTACCCGAACAATGACCACCTCATCAGATGGAGTCTTTCACTTCAAAGATTTTATTATAAAGTCATCTACTGCCCTGGGCCTGAAAATACAGTGGCCGAATTATTAAGTCAACATCCTATAGAACTGGAAGCACACAACCCAATAATAAGTGATCAGCCATTGGTAATTGCAGCAATGGTACTGAACCAGGAGATGGAACACAAGTTAAGGAACCTTCAACATTGGCAAGAGCAACAACTGCTATACAAAAAGCTTATCCAAATTGTACAACAGCAAGAAAATACAAAACAAGGCTGCTCAACACCTCGAGGAAAGAAGCTATACCGGATAAGAAAATGGGTTGCTACAGCAGCAGATTGTGGGAGATAAAATTTACTGGAAAATTTTGGTATCACCTGACCTCAGAAACTGTCTCATCATGTATATGCATGGCTTATAGGGCATTATTGCCCCAGAAAAACAGAAGAAGCTATAAGATGACAATTTCATTGGCCAAAACTATATGAAGATGTGATGGATACCCTCAAGAAATGTGCTATTTGTGCAAGAGATAAACCACCAAATAAAAACTTTAGTCGAGTAGGTGCCTCTATCATCCCATCTGCACCAAATGAAATACTTGCGATCGATCACTATGGCCCATTGCCATCCTACCTTAGATTCCATTACTTATACCGTAGATTCCATTACTTACTTGTATCTTATGATCTATTCTCAAAATATGCTTGGGCCTATCCTGTGATGCGAGTAGATTCCCATTGCACCATTCGAGTGTTACAAAAGTGTCAATTTGTCAAGATTGGAAAACCGATCACCATCCTCTCGGACCACGGATCGGTCTTTACATTTCAAGAATGGAAGACTTGGTTGAGGCAGCAGAATGTTAAACATATTCTGACCTCAATTCAAAATCCTCAGTCTAACCCATGTGAAAGGGTTATGAGGGAAATAAACTGACTATTTAAAACCCATGTTAACCAAAATTACAGAAGCTGGGTAAATCAAACTGAAAAGATTTTTCAATATATCAATGGAACCATCAATGAGGCCACTGGCATGACACCAACACATTTGCATTTTGGTAAAGTGAACTCATTACTGATCAAGACGCCATTACCCATGGAAGAACGTGAAATCAATATTGAAACTGACAGATGCAAGGCACACTGCCGCCTTACAGAAGGCAGAACGGAAATTACAAGCAGATCGAAGGAGCCAACATTTCCAGGTCGGGAAATATGTTTGGGAATGGAACTCTCAACAAAGTAACCGAGATAAAAGAGTATATAAAAAGTTTTTTCCTTTGTACCAGGGACCCTTTATAATTGATCGCACATGTGGCCCAAATGCATATTTATTACAAGATGGAGATACCATAAAAGGGACATACAAAGCCCATAATCTCAAGCCATGTAGGTATTATCCACCTGACCTGGGGTTGTAAAAATATTAGACTCTTAGGACGGTTATTAAACGTATATAAAAATATTAAAATGAACTTGATATAATGAACTTGGTTGAATGGAATGTACTTTAGTTAAATAGGGTTTTAGATAGAAATTTTGTTATATATATTATTGTTTTAATTACTATTACTCTCAAAAATTTTTTTTTATATTATACTAACTAATCCTATTCTAAGAATTTTTTTTTATATATATACATTCAGTTTAACTAATTATTACTATAATTTTAACCAGACACGGACAAATTAGGCCATTTCAATTAAACTATAAATTCTAGATCCGGGTATATAAATTATACATTGCTTCATGTAATCTCTGCTTTCTATATTTCAATATATCTGTAAAAAAAATAATAATAATTTTTTCGTATTTAAATTATGTAATGTAAATTTTTTTTTCTCTGCTTGCCTCCTTTGTTCTTTCTTAATTGTTCAAGGGAAGTACGAGAAAATGAAACAGTAAGATTCATATTCGAATCTTAAGTTTCACCTTTTTCTGTCATCTCTCATTGACTGGTCTATGCCACCCAAATTTAAACTTTTTGGTATTGAATTGTGTGTGTAGCAATATTAAAAATGTATAAATATATGTAGAATTCAGCATAAACACACACACATTTCGATCTCAAATTAAAGGCAATAAATAGGAATAAAATAATATAATTTAGATTTCTTTTAGTTATATAATTTTGTATAATTTTAATCATTTATTTTGGATTATAAAGTTCGTATTTATTGCTTTGTTTAAATTTCGTTTAATAATAATTCTAAAAAAATCTGATGTAATATTTAATTAAAAGTTAAAATAATCTTATGTTCCCTTTTTGTCTTTGAAATTTAAAAGCATCGGTCAGTGATAGATAATAGATTAATTAAAGAAAAATTCCCCAAAATGTAATTAGTAAATGTAAAATGTAAACAATAAAATGGCAACTTTCTTTATAATTAAAACCAACAAAATGCATTGATTATCCTCAGGGCAGATTAAGTAGAACCTAAAAATACCTTAACAAAAATGTGAAAGATCAAGATAAGAAAAGAGGCCATCTTAGACTTGCTGGAGACATTCACTTAAACTTTAGCTTTGCTCTTGATCACTGAGTCTCCAAAATATAAAAATAATTTGTTTCTGCCAAGGTATGACCGAGTAAAAGCACCTAGATTATTTTCCATCGGGAGATGGCCTATCGAATGCTGGACTTTCCATTGCCCGTCATAAATTCACCATGAAAATCTGCTGCCTGAAATAAATGAGAAAGCTGCTGCTGCTGTTAAAATAAATGGAATGCCGAAATACAAGAAAGAACTGCTAATCACGAACCTTTTGCTACTAAACTAATGCAATCAGAAAACTTCTTATAAAGGAGGTACCTGTCTGTGTTCAAACTCTAGAATACTCTAATAACATGCTATAGCTCTTCTTCATATTACTTATCTAAATTATAAAATGTAAAAACTATCATTTGTATAACTAAAATTGAATAATTAATTTAATGTGTAAATTTCTCTAATAATCTAGCTTACCTCACTCTATCTTTCTTGGGTGCATATTTCTCAAATCTACATTTTATCTATATTTATTATTTAATTATTCCATGCTCATAATTGTCTCAATTTTTAAAGTTTAAATCTATGATCGCTTGAAACAGTGAATGCGTGTCAAATTTTCATTAATATTTACTTTCATAAATAACTTAACTTTCATATAAATTGACACGCATTCAATGCATCATTTATTGTAATGCAGGGTCTACTACTTTGCAAATGGCTGGCATATTAGTTGTAATCATTCCCAGTTTAGATATGTTTTGTATTTATTAAATCTTAATGAATAATTCCATCAAATTACATTTCTTTGAGAGTCACCAATGTTCTTTAGTAAATGTTGATAATGTAGGGCTGAGTTAGAAATCTATTTAAATCTTATCATAATCATTTATACATTATACATGTGTTACGTTTTAGAGATGCGACGACCCATTCCACCATGAAATTTCCGGATTCTTCAGGGTTGAAATTAACACCAGGTGTCCTACACAAGCGGACATAATGGTTGCTCCTGTAGGACTTGACGATGTCATGCAGCCAGCCGGAAAACTGTGACACGGACCGCTTGTCCCTGGTTATGCTTATGTGACACCTTACTTCGTCGGGCTGATGGCAGAGACCAGCCCGACATTTTAATAAACTCATTCACGGCATTGCAGTTTCGATATACTGCCATTCCATATCGCCTTTCTAAAGCGTACCATGTGTTCCTTTACTTAATTTTATTATTCTATATATCACTCCACCTCGGCATTATCTTCATAATTCACTCTCAAATAAATGTTTGCCCTTAGTCATAAAATAAATATTTTAATTAAATAAATATATGTCCATCGCTACTCTTAAATCTTACTTTAGACTCTTGCATTGCAAAGGTATAAATCCCTCCAGGCATGCATTAGAAATACTTACTCGAGAATTTTAGGTAGCTATATTATGCCTTCAAATAAATGAATTCCTTTTGTAAACAAATAGATAAATGTATTCTTTAAAATATAGTCAGTTGCAAATCCCGCTACTGAAGCTTTTAATCCATGAAATATTGTTAGTAAATGATCTTATTAAAATGTGTTAATAAATAATATTAAACTATACATCTGC
This sequence comes from Epiperipatus broadwayi, assembly GCA_028023455.1. NCBI lineage: Eukaryota > Metazoa > Onychophora > Udeonychophora > Euonychophora > Peripatidae > Epiperipatus > Epiperipatus broadwayi. The sequence goes on from JAQFVV010000040.1 coordinate 3,731,035, forward strand.
AGTTACGTTTCATTTATTCGATACCCATTCTATATAATATTTCCTCGATTATATAAATACAAATGTTTAACTAATATTAGTTTGATTATTGGCTAACTCGAAAATAAAATCATGAATCTCTTGCATATCCCTGACCACTGTGCCTAAAGAAATATTTACTAATGTCACAGCAGATGCGTTGTTTCGTGGATTGTCAGATGCGTTGTTTCGTGGATTGTATTATGGAACCGACAAACTATGTTCGAACTCGGTACCATGGGTGGCTTTGCTACCTTGATGGTGCTGCTGTTTCGAACTCAGTACCATGGGTGGCTTCGCTACTTGATGGTGCTGCTGTTTTGTGTGGTGGTCGAATTCTGCATTATATTTATGAGTCACGTTTTCTGACTGTTACAATATACACTATGGATTTTATATGCTAATGAAGTAAAGCTTTATCTATTTCAATAGTGATACTAGAAAGGTTAACATTGAGAAGGATCTAAGTCAGAGTGATTCCATATCTCCAAAACTTTTTACAGCAGTGCTGCTAGAAAGGAGTAAAGGAAATGGAGATTGTTTAAGTCATTTAGATTTTGAAGATGGTTTAGTTGCTTTTTGAAAATAATGCTTCAGAGGGTCAGAAAATGCAAGAGTTATCAAATAAAAGTAAGAAAGTAGGATTAAAGGTAAATATTAAAAAGATTAAAGTAATGTTCAATGGATTTTCTCAAAACATGAAAATAAAGATTTTATTATGAGTTAGAAGAAGTTAACAACTGCAAATACCTTTGTTCGATTATAGCTAGAAATGGAAACATAATGGATGAAATTAATCATAGAATTAAATTTGTTTGGAGTGCTTTCGGTAGAAATAACCTAATATTAAAGGAAATATGCCTATGTGTTTGAAAAGGGAGGTTTTTAATAAATGTGTTTTACCAGATTTTACTTATTGATATGAATCTTTGGACACTTAATAGAAGAGCAATACAGAAAATTCAGACCACTCAAAGAAGTATTAAGAAATGTATGTTAGAAGTAAAAAGAAGAGTTAACTGTACAATACATGGGTAAGAGAACAAACATGTGTTACTATCTTGAAAGAATTAACAGACTGAAGTGGAATTGAGCTGAATATATTGCAAGAAGAGATGATAGTAGATGGACAATTGAAATCTTAAACTGGATTCCAAGAGATTGTAAAAGACCAAAAGAGAGACTACATGTGAGATGGGTGGATAAAATAAGAAAGTGTGCAGGAGTTGTGTGGAGAAGAGAGGTTAGAATTTGGAGAATATGGGATTGAACTTAGAAAGCCTGATAATGGTTATTGTTGTTGATGATGCTGATGCTGACAACATGTGGATTTCATATTGTGAAGATTTATATTAATTAAGTGAAATATATTTTTGCACTAATAAAATAAATAACTTAATATTTAAAGATAATGAGAATAATCAAATTTTACATAATTGATAATTTTTGTAATGCTTACAAACATTTTCAACAATCAATTTAAAATTATCTCTTTTTGATAAAATGTGCTTTTAATCCTTTTGTTTAAAAAAATATTTCATTTCAAAAATATTTTTAATTAATTGTTTTTTTCAACTTATGGTGGTAAACAATTGATTTGTTTTTATATCAATGCAATTGTTATTTTTTTATGCCTGAGTATATATCAATTATATATATGTATGGTTGGAAAAATAAATACCAATATTTTAAAATAAACTAAATTTGTAAAATAATTATATAATAAAAAATATAAAATGTAACGTCAGAGAAGCAAGATTTAAATGTAGATATGTTTATGAGAATAACAAATAATCTTTTTGGATAGAACTTCAGAGTCCTGGATTTATTAAAAGCGTTGCCTCATAATATTAAAGTCATTCTTCAAAGCAGATTAAAAATGAATCAGTTTTTGACAGCAGTCTATGCTTTATATTATTAATAGATTTAGAAAATAAGTTGTAGAATGAATATCCAATTCATGAAGATGTTTATATAATCTCATTCAAATGTGCCTAAATTATGTTTAGAAATGCTACTTTTTTTTCATATGTCATAGCATCGGCCGGGAGGCGAACCCACAACCTTCTGCAACCAACTACTTGCTTGCAAAGCGGCTGCGATGACCTCTCGACTAACAACACTTGACAATGTGGTTATTAAATATCGCAAATGGATTTTCTATTAAATTTTAATACTGTAAATAATTTTATATGCCTCCATTACTTTCACTTATAACAAATAAACTAATGTGCAACATTAAACTGGCCTTTTTAATGATAAAATATCATAACAACTTATGCATACAATTTAATTAACCATGACATCCAGAATTATAAAATCTAAATTACCAATAGGAAATAATTGTTAAATGAGTTTACCAATGTACAATTCCCAGCCTGTCTAAATATTCACTTCTATTATCATAGTCTCTGTACTATGATCTATTTACAAGATCATGAGGGAAAAAATAAAATAGATCAATTTTTTCATATACTTATAATTTAAACTTTATAGGTTGTCTTAATGTTTGTTTATAGAAAAAGCCCGGGCAAAAAAAATACCATGTCACCAGAAAACCAAATAGTTTATCTATTTCTATTTACAGAAAGAATACACACATGGACAGATATTTACATTTATATTCTCATCATCACCCAACTCAAATAGTTTCTGTAGCCAAAACTCTTTTAAATGGAGAATTAACTTTCCAGATAAGTCACATTTGAAAGAAGAAATAAATCATATTAATAGTGTTTTATTAGCAAATAGTTATAATTATAAATTTATTAAACAAGTCTTATTTTAAGCCCAAAATGGACAGAATACGAAACAAAAAAAATGATAAATCAGCTATTAGGATTTGTGCTCCGTATGTAAAAGGAACTACATATAGTATTGGACATATATTAAAATGCTATAATATAGATACAGCATTTTCTACTCATCAAAAGATCAGCAATATAATAGCCAAGCCCAAGGATTTAATCCCTCTTGAAACTCATGGTGTTGATCAAATCTCATGTGAAAATTGTAAAGCTTCTTACATAGGTATGAGTAATCATCACATCAGTGTTGCAGTTAAGCAGCACTCATCATCATCAGCACTCTCACTCCATATTATGGATTCAGGTCATAAAATTGATTTTTCTAGTACCAGAATCATATCCAGATGTGATAATCTCTACCAGTGTAAAATTAGAGAAGCCATTGAGATACTTAAAAGGCCAGATCGTATCAATAAGTGAGATGATACATGCAAACTTCCTCCTATTTGGAAAGATTTTTTTAAAAAACATTCTTAATTTAACATTTTTGCTATTGGTGGAACTTTAACGTTTTTTCAAATCAGTGATTGTAGCGCCTCTACAACCGTCTTTTTACTTTTTATCACTCAGTGGATGACTTGTGTTACCAAGTCGAAACATCAGTATATCAATATTTAAAATATTTTAACACAGATGAACCCGCAAAATATGTCTTTTATATATGCAACCCGTGAAAATATTCGTATCAACATATATATATATATATATATGAAAAACAAAAAAAACACAAGTTAAAAAACTTGCTAACACTTGTATTTATGATGACAGATGGCGTTCTACCAAAAACACAGTCAAGCGTAGTTTTCTGTTTACATAAACGTCAGAGCGAGCATTCACTATCTCTAACTTTAATTCCACTTTCAGATCATGATTTCAAGCTATTTGCTATTGTCAGTGAAAGACGGAAATAAGAAACTAGATCTAAACACAAACTCTGAGCATTTATGAAACAGTTTCTATTCAGTTTGGTAGAACGCCATCTGTTATCATAAATACAAGCGTTAGCAAGTTTTTTTAACTTGTGTTTTTTTTGTTTTTCATAAATGTACCTTTGAGGTCTTTCTTGCAATGATGTATATTGCAGAGGCTTCTACTATGTGGTGATGCTGAACAGAGATCAGACCCATGTAGCTATCTGGCTTGCTATGCTGAGTTTGAAGACATTAATGTGTCTAAAAGATTCACGTTTGCAAGCTGAATAGAAACTGTTTCATAAATGCTCAGAGTTTGTGTTTAGATCTAGTTTCTTATTCCCATCTTTCACTGACGATAGCAACTAGCTTGAAATCATGATCTGAAAATGGAATTAAAGTTAGAGATAGTGAATACTCGCTCTGATGTTTATGTAAACAGAAAACTACGCTTGACGATGTTTTTGGTAGAACGCCATCTGTTATCATATATATATATATATTATTGTTTATCATTATTATAATTTAAAATTTACATATAGTATATTTTTAATGCGTAACTTGTTATATTTATAAGTGTAATAATGCTCAAGGCTAAATGGCTTTAGAACTAATCACTAAAATCAGTCAACACTTAGACAATCCCAATATCAATTTAAACAATCTCAACATGTTATGAAGGCAACCGCCCTGTTAGAAATAAAGGCCACAGAGATTGAAATTATTGATTCTTTTTTCCCCATGTGTCATAGCATCGGCCGGGAAATGAGTCGCTAACCTGGGACAACTACTTGTAAGGCGGCTGTTCTGACCTCTCGATCGTATCAGTAATTTCAGTCTGTGGTCAAGTTGCAATCTTTAGTCTAATGCTAAAATTAGAGAGTGTATTAATTACCTTCATAACAATTATACACTGACTTCCAACGTTTCATATACATATGTATCAAATAAAAATTAGTATCTTAGTGTATAAATTTAAATATTTTCTTTTATAAAACATTACAACAAAGTATATATATATTAAAAAATAAATATCATACAATCTCTCAAAAACAAATAACTATGAAATAGATTGCAGTGCTTACGAAGCTTAGTAACTTGCTAAGAGCGGCTAAATAACCAATTACTGACCACTATTGAATGGTAGGCAAAATTGAACATAGATTGACTATCTATATAATAATCAAAAACTTTTTGAGAAAAAAATCAAATTTCATCAATCTGAACTTAACACAGAGATCGTAGTCACAACATGTAGCTGCATTATTTTTGTAACTTAAAGCATCTAAACACCCACAGTCACATATATTAATATATAAATGCGCGTATATATATATATATATAATTTTATAAGCATTCAAATAAACCGCTGCGTTATCTAGATCTCTTTAGTATATTTTTAATAAATAATCAATGGAGAAGTCTATTCTACACATTAGTCAATTTAGAGTTAATGGATTTTTTTCTTTATTTTATTTTCTAAGCTGTATTAAATAAATATTAATTTGTTTTCTCTCTGACTTGTATCTCATAGATACTCACTTATTGATTCAAAATAGAGACGGTTTTCTATAGGTCAACATCAATTAAGAAGAAAAATAAAGCTAAAGCTAAGCCTACCTGATATATTTTAGATTTCGAACGGATTCGACTCTCACTTCATAAACATGTCAGCAGATGTGCTATTACACCAAAAGATTTTTCACTCACGTACAAAAGTAAACTAAATATTTTTTTAAAATGTCTATTTATTTTTTGCATTTTTTTTAAAAAAAGCAATAATAGTTATGCGTATAACTTTTTATGAATAAAAAGGTATCAAATTTTTCAGCAGAATTACAATGTATAAAGTGAAAATCTTTATCTTTGGTTTCTTTTATAATGATTTTCAAACATATATAATCCAAAACTCTACCCATCAGTACACCCGATTAAAGTTTTAATTTTTTAAATCCTAATTTTAACTAGCAAATTACATCTCAATTCATTTTTCTCAGATAATTATCTTTAGCCATTGTTAGCACAAATGTGAACTTCCCACATTTCTTTCTGGTGCCAACCTGGAAGATCACAATATATATATATATATATTAGAAAAAAGAACGAAAACGCAATATTTGGGGAAGAGAACAACAGGTGTTAATGACATCACTGAAAAAATTAAAAACTGGAGTTGGGCTGGACATATTGCTAGAAGAGATAATAATAGATGACAATTGAAATCTTAAATGGGATTCCAAGGGATTATAAAAGATCCAAAAAGTGACCACATGTGAGATGGATGAATGAAATAAGAAAGTGTGCAGGGGTGATATGGAGAAGAGAATCTAGAGATCGGAGAAGATGGATTGAACTTGGAGCAATCTTCATTCTGCAGTGGATTGATAATGGTTGACAGTGGTGTTGATGATGATGATTAGAGTAAAAAAATAAATCTGTTTAAATAAAATATTTCGAGTTTAATTCAAGTGTTAACTTCCTCTTTAAGAAAATAAAAATTTGAATCCGGATTTTGTTTAAAAATCAACGATATATCAATTTCAGATAATATTTTTAAATAATTGCGATTAGGTAAATAGATTTGGCATAATAAATAGGCTAGTGAAAGCGTAATTCTAATTTCCTAGCTGATCAAACAATCTAAGTATTATACTGAACAGTTAACTTACTAAGCTGTTTTGAAACTGTAATTTTAAATAAATACTTAGGGTAAAATACAGTCATTAAAAACCTGAATTTTCAAGTCAAATTATATGAATAAAAATCTTTTTGCATCCTGACTTGAATAGATGATTTGGTACTAACTTTTTTTTTAAATTCAAGTAAATTTAAATTCACGTTTCAAATCTTAGATTTTTTTTTTTAAAACAAAAAAAAAATAATTTACCTGAAATAGAAGATATAATTTTATAAAGTTTATAAATAATGGTATAAAATAAATAATCAAACAGCTTTTCGGGAGTTTGTAACAAGATTCGAGCACCAGATCTCCGATAACTGAATAAATCCAAGGACCTTTTCTTTCCAGAAACTGATACTAAATCAAAGCAATAATTGGTGATATTTGTTCACATGCTTTTATGTTTTAAAAATTATATTTTCGGAGCATTTACCGAGCTATTTATTCTTGAATGTTAAACAGCCTAAAAACGTCCTAAAATGTATGCTATATATATAAAAAAAAATCCGTAAAAGTGGACCTATTAATTTCTGAGTTCTACAGACACAGAGATATTTTCAGCTTAGTTTACTTATCTATATATAATTACCAAAACAGAGATGAAATATTGTTAAATGAAATTTATTAAACCCAGTCTACTTTCGATGCACTTGTGCGTTATAATCATGGTTATTCTTTTGAGAATTTAAGATAGTAGTGCGCAACCTTTTTACACTTGTAACTCCCTTCTACGGATGAAAATTTGATGCGACCCGTTCTTTGTTTTTACCGTGCCTAAACTATAAGTACGAGTATGTAAAGATTTTCATAATAAAACGATAGTACTTTTAATTAATATACAAATTTAGATTTCCTAATATTTTAGTATTAAGCCATACTATGTGACATAAAATTTTTTGAAAAAAAAAATCATATATATACAAAAATAATTTATTTTCTTGTGATTTTTATCTATTTTAAAAAAACTATTTAAAAAAAAATAATATTATGCAAGACTTAATTAAGAGACTTTAAAAAAAATTTTGCCACCCACAACAATTTTTATGCGACCCTTTGAGGGATCATAATCCACAGTTTTCACACCATTGACTTAGGAAACTAATTTTTTGATAATTTGAATACTGTTAGATCTTTGGTTCATTAAAATTTCATTTTGTGCGATGAATCACGTCTCGTTAATGTTATGTTTCCATCGTTTCTCTTTTCGCACATTATTTTAACAATACCAGGAATAAAACGGGTGAACGAATATACCTTGATGTACAAAAAAAAAAAAAAACTGATTCAACTAATACATCAATATTTTACAATCATGAAAAGGAATAAGGACCCAGTTTTGATACTAGTAGTATTAAAATAATGTGCTAGAAAGAAAGGAACAAAATGATAGAAAACGTATTATTAAAGAGAAGTGGTTCATTGCACAAATGATTATGTAATGACCAAAGATCTAACCGTATTCAAATTAGCAAAAAATGGATCCCTTAGATTTGCAATAGAATTACTACGATTATGAAGCACACTAGTCTCAAAAATGACGAAAGTATACTGGTTTAATTAATTTCATGTAACATATTTAATCTCTGTTTTGGTATATTTATATTATTATTATTATTAATGATAAAGTAACAAGATATTTGAAATAAAATCTTTGTTTTTTACTTCACCTTTGAGTGATAAGTTTTAAATTGAGCTTTATGCAAAAAAGTGAAGCTTATTTATTAGAAAAGAATTATATGGTTGAACACTTTCAGAGAACTTAAGTCTCCATATTCATAGCCTACTTTAAGTGTAGTTTAGCAGTAATTTATTCAAATTTTATGCAAAGTTTTCTTTCATAAAGGCCATTTTCTGGAGATTGCAAAGCACGATTCTTATTGCATAGTTGTCATTTGCATAAATTTTGCATAAATTACCATTAAACTTCGCTTAAAGTAGGCTATGAATATGGAGTCTTAAGTTCTCTGAAAGCCTCGGCTATATAATTCTTTTCTAATAATAATAAGCTTCACTTTTTTGCGTAAAGTGCAATTTAAAACTATCAAGATATTTATAAATATGCAAATTTATTGAAGATGAAGATCTCTCCAATTGTTGCACAAACAATGTTAAAAACTTGCAGAAACTTATAAACAAATGAGTCTCACATTATCTGAAGTTGTAAGAACATCTACGCCTAACAAGCTTAGACAAGATTAGATGTGAAAATAAAATTTTACTCTACGTAGTTGTAAATAAACCATTATAAATAGTTTAATTTAATATTCTCAAGGCAAAATCACTAAGCATTCATTTTTCAATAACTATGTGAATGTTCAACATCATTGTAAACTTATAATATTAAAAACATATAGCATGAAATACGGTGTTATGTAAATTTGTTGACGACAGAAATCTCTCTAACTAAGTAAACAAACATTGTTCAACAAATTTAGTAATATATTTCATCATATAGTTCTAAAACTACAGGTTTATAAAAAATTAGACTGTTAGAAATGATACTTAAAATGCCACTAAACATCACAGGATCACAATTCTTTTTGCTTATGCAAGTTGTTTACACAGAGGCTAAATTCTCCATACAGTAGCACCACTCAGTATAAGCCAGAGTAATCAATGGATGCAAGAAGGTTTGTGCATAAAATCCCTATGTAGTGCCTACTCATGTAGTATTTCCAGACTAGTTTCTAGCTTGTCATCAGTGAGGAGCCTCGAATCTGAGAGAAGTGAGGACCTTTGGATCTGAGAGCACTGCACCTAAATTCTAGGATCTAGGTGCAATGATCTCAGATCCAAGACTCCTCACTGATGAATGCCACAAGCTAGAAACTAGTCTAGAGATATTGGATGAGAAGGCAATAGATATGGATTTTATGCACAAACCTTCATGTTTCCATTGATTACTCTGGCTTGCATAGAGTGGCACTACTGTATGGAAGAGTTTAGTCTATGTGATATTTAAAATGGGTGTTCAATGAAGCTTTTTTAAGAATGCTAAGATTAACCATTTTCACTGAGGCTATAGTAAATTTTACAATGAGTAAAATTTGTCCTCCCAATTAGCATTGCTTAAAATTATTTGTTTACAATTAACAAAAAATATAGGATTCACAATTAATTATTTCCGAAAAGAAAAAATAAAATAAAATTTATACATTGGCTATTGATCAAAAGGATAAGAAAATGATAATAGAATAGTATTTATTTAGTTATTCAAAATAAATATTTTATGGCAGAAATATGATTGATAAAAACCGACGTTGTTTGAATTTTATGGGAAAAATCATAAATAATAAAGCGTATCAACAATATTTGTCATGGAGACAATAAATCCCAATACATTACTTTTGTATTTTTAATTTTAAAAATCTACTAAAATTTTCAAATATATTTTATATAAGTGAGAATGCCTGTGTTTTCACGGAGTACACACAAGCATACACATGTGTGCTAATAGAACAATTAATAAAGTTAGACAAAATCAATAGACTGCTAAAATTCGAACTTTCTTTATTTAATTAAAGAGGGAGAGTGGCTGGAATAATATACCTATGGGGCGTTTTAAATATATGTGTGTCTGGATATAACAATAAAATAGATGAAAAGAGATAAAGATGTAAACCATTTAAATAAAAATTATATCTACAATATGACGAATTTTATGGATATCGAATAATATAAAAAACATTTTCTATTAAGCAATGCATAACCAAAAGCATATTAAACAATAAATTCCAAATATTCAAAAAAATTATCTTGGATAGTTTGAATATACTATCCTCCAAATATTAAGAGTGAATAAAGTAGATATTATTGCAGATGCTTCTAAAAGAAATAATTAAAATTCACATTCATATATACTAGTAAAAATTAATCAAATGGCTTTATTTCTCAAGAGTTCACGAGAAGATCAAACACAAAAAATTACCAGGATTGAAATCAATCCAATGACCCAACACTCCCTAGTCTGCTATACCTCAGTTTTACACCCTATTACTGCACTAAACTATGATGGACACAATAAACTAATAAAGAAAAGTAGCCATATAACATGCTCTGTCCTACAGAGCAATAAAAAGAACCCCAAAAATCCATTGAGGAGAAACACACATCTTTACGAATAATAAAACAAGGAACTATATCTCAAGTAGGAAAACATCCACAGTACTAAAACTTATTCTATGGACAGTATATTATGTCTTTACTTTTATTAAAATTATAGGCAAGAATAAAACTTATTGTATGATAAATATTAACAAATAAATTTTAGCAATTCACACTATCCAGATGAATTCATGCACAATAAAATCTCTTTCTAAATGTTTGGCAATTAACCTTCAATAATAATAATTATAATAAGTCTATTACAAAATAATCAAAACTTCTTACACCATTTAAGCAAAAATATTTATTATTATTATAACAGCATCGACTGTTCCTTGCAGTCTTCTTCAGATCTCATTCTATTCCTCTATTTTTCCCTTTCCACTATTAATAAAATGGTGGAACGAGAAAAGTAGAGGCATAGAATGATATCTGGAGAAGACTGCAAGGAACAGTTGAAACTGTTATAATAATAATAAATATTTTTGCTTAAAAGGTATAAGAAGTTGTGATTATTTTAAAAAGATATATTGTTGCATATGAAGAAGCAAAATTAAGGAAGAGGAAGTAGGAAGAAGTGTTTACAGAACTATATAATAAGTCTAGTAAACATTTTTAAACAACATAATTATATACATTATCTACTGAGATTTTATTTATACAGCTTCACACACATTCCTAAGTGCTTCATTTTTACTATAGTTTGATTTTTCAACTCAAAGAAAAAAAATGAATTTAAACTTTAAGTAAATAACAATTTAATACCATAACAATAATCAAAAATACATTGCTCTCTATTTGCATCATTCCGAAGAGGAGTTTAAATCATACTCAAAAAAGTATACTGCTAAGAAAACATATTTAACAGAGTGTATCAAATAAGAAAGGTTGTAGTGTACTCTATTCAAATATATTTGAAGCCATTGGCATCTTAATAAAATAATAATGATAACCAAAAGAAAATTACATAGCATTTACATCTTTCAGATATACAATATATCTTTTTTCCATTGGGATATTACATAATAATAACCAAACAAACTTATATCACAGTACATATTCAAATTCCACATAAACACTGAGAATGGTAAATGTTTGGTGAAATGCATTTTAATATAGTTTTCAAATAATTAGTTTCAAAGTCTAATTCCTGGGCTTTTGTACTATGTGATAGAGAATCAGAGATTTTTTTAGATAAATTGATAATTTATGCAGGACAAACAATTTAGCATTGTTAGAGGCAACATCAATTATTGAAAGCGATTCAGTTAATTCTGTTAATAATTATTAAATTTGGGTTTAATGCAGATGGTTAAGAGCAACAGATAAGCAAACATAAATGTGAAATAGATATGATGAATAAGTTAGTTAGGGATAATAATAATAATGTGACTTTTATTAATGTGTTGTGAATTAACCTTCTCTCTTTGATATACATTCTTTTGTGGAGAATATAGTGGTATATTGATCCCTTTGGTTCACATTTATTTTTATGGCTATCTATAGATTATTCACAGTTTGCATTCACATGATAATAAAAATGGCAACTAAAATATATGCTGATTTGTTAATTGTAAAAAACATGAAAATGGCAGTATCATATAGAAAAACTAATATAAACTAGTTGAGAATGCTGCTGATTGGTAGTTTTAGTATTAGCACACTGAAGAATACATGTGAGAGTTCTAGATGGGGATCAACTTTTGTTTAAGTTTCAAAAATGGAAATTGCTTATATTTCATAGTCTGTTTATATATTTATAATTATTTTACAACATATTTGTAAAATATTTATTTTTTGACAAGAATATTATGATTATACTAAGATTTTATTCAAAAATATTTTTACAAAGAAATATAAGTCAAGAGAACTTTGATAATATAGAATAGGAAGTTGTCATTGGTAAAATCAGGAACACCTTTACAACAATTGAAATTATTATTTTTTATTATTTTTAAATAAGCGTAAGTGTAATCCAAAATTTTATAAAGAACTGTGATGGCATGATGTAATGTGGCTTTAAATTGCTTTATTTTGGCCTTTAAAACCATTACATATATTCATTTTGCACTAAAAACTTGATTAATGCTGCTCTGTTGATTACTGACATCTTCAGGTTTTTTCTGTAACTAATAAATCATTAAGTAAAGCCTACTGAATATAAGATTAAATGACCTCTAACAAAACTAAAGGTATTAGATGAATGATACTTTGAATTCAGTTATTAAAAATCAACCTATTTTTGGACTAGTTAGAAAAAGCATTTATATAATTTTATAGTATATTTAATTATATATAATTACTTGTACAAAATTATTTTATTAAAATTATTAAAAATAAAACATATTTATGTTTCCAATAATTTTTTTCAAATATGTTTCACTTTTCAAAATGTGAGTTAAGAATTATACAACAAATAATGAAAAATACTTTGGGGCATACTGTCAGATAGATTTAAACAGTTGCAATTTAGATTTTTGTGACAATGTAATAAATATAAATAGACTTATTGATTTCAGAGAAATATTAAATAAATTTTTTACTTCTTTATAATAATATATTCAGACTTAAAAATTGGAATTGATTTAACCAATTCTCATTAAATTATATATTAGAATAGCATTAAAGCAAAAATCCAATAAAAACTATTGTTCTCTTTATGTATTTGAAATATTTATATTTTTTATATTTGGAAAGTTCAAATATGATTTTTTTCCAATTTTTAACATGTCAAGGAATATTAATTAAAATGTTGAACTATTCAAATATCACTAGATGTGGGTGAAAAAAAAAATCTGAAAAGGTTAAAACATAAATTTATTTTTTTATATTTTCTTAATAAATATTACTTGAGATTTAGATATGGAGTTCAAATAAGTAAATTTATTTCATTTTGAATATAATTATATTGGTAATCATAAAATATCAAAAGCTATTAGTCTGATTTTGTATTTCAGTTTATTAATTTTTTTCTATATTTTCAAAATTGAAACATTATTTTCACAATTTATAAACATTAATATTCATTATGGAATTACAATGGAGATACATTTAGTATTACAAAGTTATAATATATATAATGAAAGTTTATAAAGAAAGGCATTTATGTTTTTGACTGCAAATATAAAATAGGTAATTATAAATTGGAGCTAAGTTTAAAGTGAAAGACATACATGGAAAATTTAACAGTTAATAATAAGTAGTCCATATTCAATAAATATATTTAGTTTTGATTTCCATGCAGAACAATTATTGTAATATAACATGAAGGATAATACAGATATGAAGATTTTAGTGCTTGACAAAACAAAATTTGATAATAATAAAATGTGATGAAATATAAATATTTTACTTCATTATTTACTAATAAATAATTATTAAAATAAGATGCAGAGAGTGTGACCAATGTGAAAGCATTAATAATGAATAATATATATATACATAATCATAGTAAAATGGCCTGATATAAAGACAATTACAGAAGATATAGACATCTAATCCCCCCAAAATATGAAAAAATATTAATACATCAAATAAACATGATGGATTAACTTATCTATAGCACACATAAATTCTGTAACACACTTGACACAGTAGTTTACGATATAAATTTGAAAAAAAATATAAATGATTGGTTTCTCAAATTTTTGCTGGCAATAGTTTATAAAACATGATGCATAATAAATTATATAATTTATAGTAGAGTAATCCTTAATGCCTATCTATTTTAATCCTAAAACTTTAGTTAACTAATTCTTATAACTTAACATAAAAAAGGAACAGCAAAATAATGAGTCAATGGTTCACAATAAGCAAACAGTTGTGAGAGATGAATAGAATGGAAATAATAATTTATCAAAGGATATCCAGTATTGTCAAATATATATATCCTTCAATTATGGTATGGAGAGTAAACTGCAACATTAACACATAAGTAAACAGTTCAATCATGATATTAAACTGAGCTAAGTTCGAACGAGTTAAGTAATAAAGTAATAGTCAAATGCCAATAAATATCTTTTTGGAAGTTGTTATCTCCATTTCATTTTTATATCATTAAAGCTATGATTATTTATAATTACATTTATGAATGAACATTTCATTTAGTATTTGGGAGTTGTTAATATGGGTCATAGTCTTCATCCTTTGAATAATTAAATAGTGATCTCAGATAATTTATACTATAATAAATCAAATTCGTATTCAGATTTCAATCTGATTTAGAATAAAATCAATAAATTAATGTTTATATATCAACAAAGTTAACAGAATGAGTGGTCATTTCAGCCATTAATAATTTGTTGACATTTGACTATTATTTTATTGCTTCCCTCTTGGGGAATTAATGACTTCTATTTCAGATAAATAAGTGCTAAGCAACTTAATGTAAAAATCGAATGTATGACGGCACATATAAATAAGCAGACGATATGGTGAACTTAAATTTAACCCATAGAAGATATGAATAATTATGTTAATATTTATAAATGTTTAAATGTGTTTTTCATTTCCTTATTGTTCAGAATATAAAGAATATGTAATAGAAAGCAATAAAAAAATAGAGAGAGATATCTACTGGATATTTTTTTTATATGTCATAGCATTAGCCAGGAGGCGAACCCACAACAACAGTTTGCAACCAAGGTGGTTGCACTTACCTCTCGGCCAACAACGCTTGATATCTACTGGATATTTTAAATCGTCATTTTACACATTTCATAATATTAACATTTTTATAAGAAACGTTTACTTTTGACTTTAAAATAATAGTGACAATATGATAATGACAGTGATTAACCAAAAAGCCGTAACTAATTATCATAATAATGATACTTATAGTATATTACTTTAGAATGAGTTCATATGATGACAAAATATAAGAAAAATCATATGGAAGAAAGATCTAAGTAAGTGTTCAATAATAATTCATTAACAAATGTCATGAGAAAAATATATATATACTTTCTCACTGAATTGAATATGTAAATATAATTAGTTTAATAGACAACTATATATTTTAACTATATATTTATTTTCATCTAATCGACTTCATTCAAAATTGAACCTGATCAAAATGTTATGTTATTCAAAATGTCATGTAATTTACATATCATTTTAGCATAGCTTCAGTTGACCAACCTCAATCCTAAAAAAAAATATATATATATATGATTAAAATATATAGTTGCTATTAAGCTGATTATGTTTACATGTTCAATTCAGTGAGAAAATATATAAGAAAGACATCATAATGGGTTTAAAACGAATAACCATCAAGTGATATATATATATAAATTCAAAACATTTACAAAATTTTTATTTTTATTAATCGACTATTTAAAAATATAGATTTGTTAAGTTTTAATCCAAAAATGTCTACCCCTTGCTGTTTCAATTATGTGTTTATGTGTTGTGTTTGCATGTTATATAAAATATGCTGGAAGTTATGTACATAAAATTTGATATCGTTATCCAGATATAAAATTCATGATAAGGTTTACATATTTTTATAACCTAGATATTTAGTCCTAACCCCATGTAGAAAAATTATTTAAGTTTATGAACCCATAATTTGTTGCAAAATTTTCTCTTTTTACTTTAATGCATATATAAATATTATTTAATCAAATATTGGATAAATAAGTAATCTATTAACAATTATTTTTTATGCTCTCTAAAAATTTATAGTAATTTAATGTTTATATGTATGGCAACATGTGATGAAAATTCAACTAGCCTAATATAGGATACATCCCTTTGTGAATCAAACTTGACATCATCAGCTTCTCAGGAGAATCAGTTCAGATCACATCAAACCTAATAATTCACTTTCTATTTAAACTGATTCACAACATTTTATTGAATGTGATATCAATTGATTTCGAAGGCACTAAGGATGTCATGTTTAATTGATAAAAAACATACTATTTGCAAGAGTTTTGCTGATTTTTCATAAATATTGCCATTTATATATGTCTGTTTTATATATATAAATGGATAAATATATTTGATAACAGTTGTAATTTATAAACTTCCCAAGTTTACTTATTAAAATAATATTTATAAATACAACAAAATGATAAAATAAGTATGATACGATAAGATAATACATATAATTATTCTAATCGTTTTATAATATCTAGAACATGCAAAATAATTACCCCTTACCCTCTTAAAATCAAAACATTAAATTATGGGGGAAAAAACCAGATTAGATTACGTCATCATATACTAACATACTTTTTTATTTATATGCAGTCTCAATAATTGTTACAACAGTTAATATTTTTATATAATATTCCATCTATAAATGTAGATCAAAATATGTATCTAATATTTTCTATTTTTATTTTTGGAATCACTATTATAAAACCAATTATAATAAACAAAAGTGAAGTAAACAGTAAATATATATATATATTAGTTATAGCAGTGTTAATAAATAAAATCATGTTTTGTGTATCAACAGGCACAAAAGTACAGTGATTAGTTATGATTTTTGTTAATTTGTTAAGAAGAAAGATTTAAATTTCCAAGATGTGGATTTAAAAGTAAAATGGCGTTTTATAAATCAAAGAATAAAAAAGATGAAAATGGTATTTCTTCCGTTTGCAAGTAATATTCTTTTAAAATTTTTAATATGAAATCATTAAAGAGAAAATATGAGGGCATATAATAGAAGGGTAAACTGTCAACCTATTTGTAGGATGAACCCTCAAACAAAAATGTTTTAATGTCTTTTCCACTCAGCTACATAATGAGAAGCTATCATTAGTATTTGTAAATTTCATTTTATTTGTTAGAAAAGTTTTAATAAGCAATACTTTGAAGTTTATTTGAATTAAGAAATAGAAGTATACTAATAGTAAGTTTATATAAAATTAGGGGGGGCTTTACCCCTTATGGCTTGGTGCTTTCTGGAAATAAAAATAAATAAATGACTGATTGTGATTTTTTTAATTTTTTAATTTAACATATATTCAACATGCACACACTACATTTTACTTTTTTATTAATTGGAAAGAGCAAATTTACTGTTAAATAAATAATAGTTAATAGTATTTTAGTACAAATACTGTATTTTTACTTAAAAGTCTTATTTTATGACAAGCGTTGGTGGTAGAGAGGTCAGTACAGCTGCCTTATAAGCAGTTGTCCCGGGCTAGCGGGTTACATCCCAGCCGATGCTATATAACACATGAAAAAAAGGTCTTATTTTATCCACAATTAATTCTAAAATCAAATATTATAAAAGAGCGGCTATAAATGTTCATAATAAAAGTATTGTCTCTATATGAGGAAAAATTCCAAGTTCTATTTTCCCATGAGCATGTTAAATTCATAGCAGTTTTATAAATTGCAACTTTTTTTCTTTAACATATATTTAATTATATCAAAGCAAGTTTATTGTTAAATAAATAATTATTGATAACTTTTCAGAATAATGCATTTTTATTACAGGTGCTCTTTTCTATCAGATTTTTAAAAAGAGTTTTTTAAAAAAAATAAGGATTTCCATTTTAGTTTCATATTAATAACTTACATCCAGTTTTTTCAGAAAATTATGTCACATGGTATTATTTCCATTTCACTTAGCATTTTATAAATATACAATACATTTGTATCAAAAGATAATAAGATTTACATTTGTATCAAAAGATAAGAAGATTTTATTTTGCAGTAATGTATTTTATCTTAATAAATATCAATATTCTAAAAACTCATGGACATAATATCTAATTATGATATTTGTCTACAAATTATTATTAATCTAGAGTTTTGAAATGAATGTTCATATAACCATAATGGCTGAGAAATGGTTAGGTATACTATTAATTTTATATATTGTCCATTATCTGTATTTATGCAACTATACTCTGTTTTCAAAGAGCATTTAAGTGTTTATTTCCTAATTCAGTAAAATAATTCAGGTCAGAAATCATCTGTAACTTTGTTTTCAATGTAACCAAGTAATTTTATTTGCTTCTTTTTATTGCAGTTTTTCACATATTAAAACTCTTATATAAATTCTAGTTACAAAGAGAAAGGATTAAGAAAATTTCTTAGGTCTTCATTAATGGTCAGACTATAAGATTCCCAAATCTAATCTTTGTAGAATAAAATAAACTTATTTAAAGCTTCAAATTCATGGAGATGAACAAAACATTTGTCAATAAAGGATTTCTTCTGGATAGGGAGTGATGTGTGTGACATTTGGTTTTAAAATTGGTGCATAGTATCCAGAATTCAAAGTTTTTAAAAGAAATCCCAAACAATAAAGCAATTATATTACATATTTCACAAAAAAATATGAAACAATATTAGAGTCAAAGATAATCAGTTTAACCAATAGTTAATAGTTTTCAGTAAATAAGAATTAGAGATGAAATGTAATAGTAGACCATTAGCTGAGTATGCTTCTGCTTATGTTTTTATGCTTATAGCAAGTGTAAACCTTCATCACATGATCACCATTTTATATGCTTACACATGTTGTTCATGAGAATACCAAACTCTCCATACAGTGGTGCCAACAAGTGCAATCCTTTGTAATCAATAGATGCAGAAAGGTTTGTGTATAAAATCCCTATCTAGTGCCTACTTATCCAACATCCCAGACTAGTTTCTATCTTATGGCTTTCATCAGTGTAAGACCTTGTATTTGAGAGCACTGCACCAAGATCTTAGGATAAAATGCAATCCCTCCAGAAGCCACCTTGTACCTATTTGTTTAACTATAAAGCTAGGAACCTAAAATGAGAACACTATAATGTTTACAACCCAAGCTCATTTGCTTGTATAGCCATATAGATCTGAACTCAGATCAGAATTCATACATTTTGGTGTCTTTGGTTTTTCAAAAACCACAGTCACCATTATTCTATGAACATTGATTACAAAGGCTTGCACTTGGTAACCCTAATATAAGGAGAGTTTGGTACTCATATTATAGCAAGTGTTTTATTCCACAAATTTATCAGGTAGAAAATAAATAATTTTTTTTAAAAAAATAGTAAATTGAATAATGGGGGCCTAATGAGTAATTTTGGGATATATTAAAAAAATAGTGAAAAGTTTTTGCTCTCAAGAGAGATATACTTTAAAAATGAAATTCAAACATTTTTCATTGAAACTAGAAGATGATTTTATATTGTGGCTAGGGTATTGGATGCAAAGTGAAAATGGAGGCCTAGAAAATTATGTGGGAAAGTATCAGCAATTGAAGATATTTGATTTCCTGCAAATGGGTTTCATGACAACATCCTGCCTAATGATTCTGGTAGTAGCATGCTTAGCATATTATAAAACTCTTGAATTTCAACTATTACCTTTCATAATAATGGATTAAAACTGGTTTATAAGAATTATATTAATTCGTGAAAAGTTAATTAAATATTTTGAATTAAAAATTTTAAAAAAGTTGAGCAAATAAATTCACGTAATAGAATAATGTTAGGGAAGAATTTTTTGGGATGGAAGGAAGATAACTTTTCAAACAAATCCTTAGAATGTAAAAATTCATAAGCTACAGCTTAGTATAAAATCCTTCAGTTCAATTTACTTTAATATAAATGTATTCGTGAGCAATTTTGAGGAAGGGTATTGCAAATATGATAGATTTGATTGCTTGTACCCAAACATATACACACTCATATATTGTAAATAAATAATTAAATGTTTTAATTTATTTTAAACTATTTTTATTCATTTGCTACACTGTAAAAAGAACGAAAGAAAATACATTTAAATATAATGAAATAATTGGTTAAACTTATTTTATTATGATTATAAAATATTTTAATATTTAATTATAATTATAAAAAGAATTTATAAAGTATAGTAAATAAAAAAATACGAAATAAAAATTAAAATAAAGTATTCAAAAAATTATAATTAAATTATTTTCTAAAAAAAATTATTTATTTATTAATTAGATATAACAATAAAATTTTAAAATTAATAAATTTAATGATAATTTTAAAATTATGATAAAAATAAAAAAAAAATATTAGTTATATAGACGTGCAATCTACAGATTACATTGTATTTATATTTATGAAGACATTTTTTTAAGTTTGTTTGTATACATAATATTTATAAAACTTCTAATGCCCATATTATAATACTAATTGACAAATCAGATTTAATGGAGTCATTTTAATAAACTTTCAAATAATAGCTCTTATGTGTAAATGCTAATTCACCAACTATTTAAAAATAACTCATCATAATATAACTGCTGCTTTTATATAAATAATAAAGCAATCACTGAGAATCCATAGAGTGATCACAACTAATATAAAGTTTCACATCTTTAAATATCAATGACTAATTTATTATCCAGTTAAAAGCATAATTGTTAGGTAGAAGTGTCTATTTTTATGTAAGTGAGGAATTAGCATTGATATTAAAGTATTATTTGCAAGTTTATTAAAATAACTGAATATTAATTGTGATAGCTCGAGAATAGATGAAATTTATGTGGAAGTTACTGAAAAACTCCCAACATGATATAAATAAACTAATACAATTTTATCAATTCTGTATTTTTTCATTTATTAACTAATAAAATTGCATAAGTTTACATGCAGCTCCTCTGTGGGGTTTTTCAGTAACTTGAGCATAAATCTCATCCACATTTGAGCTATCACAATTAGTATTTACATCTATTAATGGCTGATTCATTGAATATTTAGGGGTTGTTAAATATGTGGCTGAGTCTTTCCCTCTGACTGTTTATAGTGATTCCAGAATATCTTATAGTTGTCCTGAAATTATGTTAATATGTAAAAACCATGTTTTGCACTATAGCACATCATTAAATTGAATACAAACTAAAGTACAAGTAAGCTCATTGTGTACTTTTTTGTTTATTGACAAGAGTATATAGCTTAAACCACTAAACATCCCATGATCACTATATCTTATACTAGCATATAATTGCTAATAAACAAAGCAAAATTCTCCTTAGAGTAGTGCCACCCTGTGCCAACCAGAGCAATCAATGGCACTACTGTAAGGAGAGTTTTGCCTTGTTTAGTATATAGCTTACTGAGATTTTCAGTAAATTCTACATAAATTTCAAAACAATTTTAGTAAGTCTGATTTAGAAATTATTAGAGTGTGTGCATTCAGATTTTATTATTTTACAAATTTTGTATGATATTATCAGCCAATCATTTCTAATAATCAATGCTTATTTACAAAATATTTAAAATTATTACATATCATTGTTGCATAGTTAAATAATTTTAAGATAAATTTTTGAAGATTTAAAAATATGTTTTATTCTTTTTGTGAATGCAATAGCCGGACATTTTTACTTTCATTCTTAGTCTAAACAGTTATTATAATAAGTAAAAAGCTTTCTAATTGAATAATTATAAAAGGATAACCGCATACAAATATTTTCATATATATATATGTGTATGTGTAGAAAATTAATTTAATAATTTAAAAATGATGTTGCTTATAAATAAAAAATACCCAAAGAACATCATTATATATTGCATATTCTAACATATACTACAAATATATAATGTGTATATTTAAATATGCTGATATAAAAGAACTGCATTTATGTAGAATGTAAAATTAGATTTTATTTTGATAGTAACACAATATGTAATGTTTCTGCACAAATCTCTGAAGAAGATTGTTAAGCAATCGAAATATCAAACATTAATCAATAAATTGAAATAAATGTAATTTCAGATTTATTTTCTATTTAATAAAGCACAAATGAAAAAAAAAATTACTGTTTAAATACTATAACCATTAAATTATTTATAATTTTATAAATCTTTAAACTTAATTATAATTATAAACACAAGTAGTATACTTTTCACAATCAATAATGTTACATTCATAATATAATATATTTGGGACAACATCAATTGTTATTATCATTAATCTATAAATTGCCAGTATATATATATATATATATATATATATATATATATATATATATATATATATATATATATATATATATATATATATATATATATATAAAAGCAAAATATATATAGTGTGACACTGCTTTTAAAAAGCTTGTATTTACAAATATATAATATAGGGAGAATACCAATAGTTCAAACCAACCTTTATTTCATAAGTGTGGTAAGAGAAAATATTTAAAATCTCTATCTAAAATATTCTTATCCCCAGACCAATGGGTTTTAAGCTTGTGGCTCACCTCAGTGAGGTGCTAGACATTCAGATTAGATCTAAAATATCAATTCAAAAACCAGCACATAATTATTGAGAAGAAAATCTGAAAATTTCGAACACAAAAATGTATTTAAATTCAACTATCTAACCCAAATAGCAATTGGTATGCTCCCTATATTACATGTTTGTAAATACAAGCTTTTTAAAAGCAATGTCATGTTATATATGATTTGCTTTATTGATTATTATAATTTTACCTTTAAGGCTTTGGTGATGCTAATGCTATTAATATATGGTAGATCTGAATTTGGTTCTGTTCCATATAGCTATTTGAGTTAGATAGCTGGATTTAAAGACATTTTTGTGCCTGAAAATTTCAGATGTTCTTCTCAATAGTTAAATACATGCTGATTTTTGAGTTGATATTTAGATCTAGTATCTGAATGTTCTAGATCTTCACTGAGGTGAGTCATAAGCTGAAAACCAATTGGTCTGGGGATAAGAATATTCTAGATAGGGATTTTAAATATTTTCTCTTACTGCAGTTATTAAATAAGAGCTTGTTTGAACTATTGGTAGGCTCCCTATATATATATATATTAAAAATGATAAATCACTAGTTTAAGATATGGAAATAAAATATATCCTCCAGTCCATTATAAATGAAGTTAAGTATGTGCAGATTTTTTTTAAACCAGTAATTGTATGTTCTAAACATAAACATCACTGTTCTAATTTTTAACATACTAGTGATTTATCTTACTCAATGTGAATGTGGATGAAAATTTAGAATTTTTTAAAGTTACAATAATATCAATACTGTTTCAACTTATATCACACTTTAAATTTAGAAGCAATATGCATACTTCTTACTATTTAGTGTAATTATTTTGTTCTTATAAAAATAGTATATACATATAATCTGCTACTATTAGATACTGTCAAAGTCTATCAGGCTATTGTTTTCTATAAAGATCTAAAAAAGATATTTATCTTACTACTCTACAAAATAGATTCTTCTTTGTTATGTACCAAGTCATTATTTATTTAAATTTTTATAATGTATTCAGTAATACCATATCGGATTCGAATATATTCGTTTACATGTCTAATCGTTCTCGTTGTGTCGGAATAAAATATTTCTTACCCAGTTGTTTATATGATGTTTGCGCTATCGTTTTTTTATTAAATTTAATAACCATAATTCATAATTATATATATATATAAAGAAACAGTTCAAAAGATAATAAAATATTATGGTATAGGGATAAAAAAAATACCGCACCACTGGTATTCTCTTTCTTACAATAAAGTTTTTCATTTATATTATTATAATGAATGGATGTCTCTTTATAATTACTACTTCCAAAAAGTTTATTAAAATAATATCTTATAAGTATCTTTTCCAAGCTTTTTTTTAAAAAAAAAAATGCAATGAAAATTTTTCTTTTATCATTAAGTGATTCTTAAATTATTTTTTTATTTTTAAGACAATGTTTTCTAATATTATTTGCTCTAATGTAAAACGGTTTGATTTTTTAATGCACAGCAACGCACACGCACACTCACGCCTATATGTACATGTTTACAAAATAAACAGCGTATTTCCTGAACATGTAGTATGAATGCTTTTATTAACAAAAATACCGAAATTATATTTTTAGAACAATATTTATATACATCAATCATGTCAACTATGTTTTTGTCGATATTTTAAATCATTTTTTTCTAATCTTTTGACTTTTTAAAATTAATTTTATTTCAAATTAATCTTTTATACAATTAATTTCAATCAACTTTTTTTTTCAATTAAATATTTTTATTTCGCTTAGGCATTTATTATAAATTTTATGTAAATAAAATAGATGGCGTTCTTTACTTTATAAATAAAGTATAACCACGTAAATGATAATAATAAAAAAATAAATAAAATAATACAAGTAAATTGTAATTATATTTCAAGTCATACTTATTTATCAGTTAATGCTAGAAAAAATCAAAATACTTTTCTCAGTTACTGTTTTTTTGTTTTGCACTTTACGCCCAGTCAAGATTTTTAGTAAAAGAAAATACATTGTTCTATATAAAAATTTCAAAAACAAATTTATCTTTTGGATACTTTATTATATATCATTTTGTTTCTAATTTCGAAGATGAAAAATATTTTCAAACATCTTTTAATTTTAACTCGTTTGAACCACAGTTGTATTTTATAATTTTAAAGTATATAACCTACTTTTAAAGATGGATTTATTTTCAAAATACTATAAATATTAAATAGATCAAAACTGTGACAGCAACTTACCTGAACTCGCGGTTTACGTTGGGCTCCTGCGTCGTTAAATTTGTTCTCAACATGGGAATATTAAGAGAGGAATAATTGTCCGATGTAGATGGAGTCTCACTGCCAGCGAAATGTCGTTCGCTATAGGGCGAATGCTCATCACCTTGCCTTTCAATGCAAAAAGCAAATACTAAAGCTAACGTTGATAATATAATGTAAAATATATAAACTGTCACTAAGGCTGACGCTCTGTCAGTTCCTAATATATAAAATACTACGTAAATTAGAATTCCTAGTAAGGCTATGAAGAATAATCTCTTTATCCATATTAAAATCCCTGGGAGATGCGTTTTTGTTCTTCCTAGTGACGACTCGTGCATCCTTAATGCACGAGGAGAGTGAAAATCATCGGTATTTAAAGAAATAAATGAGTTGATACAAACTATCAAGATTATCGATATAAAAATAGTCATCGGTTTTAGACGCTATCATAAAGCAATCTTAAGCAAAAGACAATATTTTATATATATATTAGTGTTACTTAAACAAGTATATATAAAATTCTGATGAAATTTAGCGTGGGATAAGTTAATAATTTAAAAAAAATTAAATATAAGTTTACTAACCGTTTGATCTATATATTCAAAAACTACAGCAATAACTACTTCACTAAATATTTATGACTTACAAAAAGAATTTGTGTATATATGTAAATATAATTACACTCGTAATTAACAGACATTTTATTAAATGTTTATACGCCTAATTATATATATTGTAGATACAAATTACTTAATCATCAGACTTCGGATTCTAATATTTTAATAATTTTTAAAATATCATTTATTAAAGTAATTTGCGTATAATTTGCAGGTATATAGTATACATACACAAAACCCGCCGTATTTTACAAAATATTTTTAACTAATTAAAAGTGTATGTATGTATGAAGATATATTTATGCTTTTAAACTCTTGCAACGATATATACTCTACCGTATTTTCAATCGATTTATTAAAATATATACTTATATTGTATATGTATAGCGTATTTACAATTACATTAATCGACTGAATTTGTATTTCAGTGTTTTAGTAATTTTTTAAAATATCATTTATTAAAATGTTAGAAGCAGTTTTTAATAGTGTTCTCTTATCTAATATTTATTATCTTATTAAAACTTCACAATTATTTTGAAAGCCATTACTAACTTAACATAATATGGCTGTCTTCAATAGTTGCAAACTTTTAACTTAACTGTGTGGTCTCTGAAATTAATAATAATAATAAAATAACAATAACGACAATAATAATCTAACTGCAATGCAAACATCAACAATTCAACTTCATAAAACAATAAAAATAATTCTTCCTTCACACACTTCGGAATTTTTGTACTCTAAAACATACATCGTGCTATTCAAACTTAGCTCTATGCAACTTGATCCTGTTCAATTGTATATTTCCTTTATCAACATTCTGTCTTTCAATACCACCACCCTTAAGACTCCTAACTTTGACTTGATGAGTTATATAAAAGGATCACCATGAGCAAATCTGCATCAGGTACCCACACACATATAAAAAGATGCACACAAGTATATAATGACATTTGCAACATTAGAAAAGAATAGCTTGCCACAAAAAATTCTGTCTAACAAAACAACACCCCTAAACATGAGGGTACATTAGATGGGTTCTAGGATATCCTTCCACAGTCAGAGTTCCAGAAGCACTTAAAACTGATGGTGTTACCAAAGCTGGACATAATATGATAAAAACAATATACAAATATTTCGAACCAATACTCCAGTCACATTCTGCCATCACAAACACATGAAAATCTATTTTGCCACCCAGAGTTAGATAAATCATTCCATACTACTCATAACATGCTGAAACTAACCATAAAACCAAACTCTTGTCATCCAGGGCCACATGGAATCCCTAAATTTGTATTTTCACATTTCAGTCAGTTTACCACCATAGATCTATATGATTTAGCAAATTATCTATCACAAAGATTGTTTAACATAAAAGATCTATATCTAACCTCTTTAGTTCAATTCAATAAAAAGCAAGCTTCAATATCCAATCTACCTAATCTGTTCCCAATCTCCATGGAGCCCCTTGGTATTAAAATCCTGGAAAAGATTCTAAAAAGATATAGTCAAATCATATCTTCTCCCTCAATTATCATTTATGTAACATGCAAAGAAAGGCTCCTCAACAGGCCAAGCAGCCATCATTTTCAGAAACATTGCAAATTCAGTTCAAGAGCAGAACAAATATGTTCCAATGGCTATTGAAGTTGACATTGAGGCTGTTTTTGACTCAGTTCCAATTGAAATTTTAATTCAGACACTTGCAGACACCAAAACACCTGTCTCTCTTATACCTACTAACCAACCTACTTCATAGCCATGAAACCCATATTACAATTAAAAATAGATCATCATTTTCATTCTCTCCTCATGTTCTACAATAACCCTTTCATAAACAAAATATAACAAAAATTACAAGGAATTCAAATTTCACACACTGGACTATATATACCATGTATTAAATACATAATTGGCATTATTGTCTTTCTTATCTCCAAAAAACAATTATCTACTCTGGAAAAAATAATTAATGAATACACTTTCAAATTTAAACTCAAGATCTACATTAATAAAGCAACTGTTTGGTTTTCTTACATTGGCAAGATACATACACAAATATATCATAAGTAAGCCAACTAATTTCCTCAGATTTCCTTTCTATCTAGGATCTTTTGGAATAAGATAAAAGATCCAGAAAAAACTGATAAGATGATGCAGATCACATAACTAACTCTCTTTCCAAAATCTACCTCTCGTTATATATGCAAAAGGTAACTAAGAAGATAACCTATTACACCAATCATAAATTTTACTAAATCTTTCATTTCATCTATTTACTTACTCTGTATCAAGTTATTATAGTGCAGAAAAGTAGTCTCTATCTCTATAAAATAACTTATTCTTCCACAAATCAGAAAGGTATTAGATCTTCACTCCATTCAAATTTTTCACCTACAAAAGTATTAATCTTTTGGCTGCACTGATAAGACATTTTCCAGCTCTCAAATGCATCCTTCAAATAACCCCATAGACTGACTACCACCATCACATGGATATTTGTCTTTGCTCATAAGCGAACTCCAAAGCATTTATGATCAGATGTTTTTTGGGTACTCGTGGATACAACTATTGGAGCATTTATAATATACTGTACCTGGACCTAACTACTGATCCACAGTCACCCATGCTAAATATGAACAACAGTCAGTTAATGCAGCAATTCAAAAAATGATCATTGGAACACAAATTGTTTGAATTTCTCTTAAGGCTAATTTTTTTCATGCCCTACCTACCTCTTATTTTTTTAAATATGTCAGGTTTTACATTAATATTGATTATTTTTGTTCCTTGTGCCATGGGAAAGAAATGCAACAGCACTTATTCTGCACCTGCAGAACTCTGAGAGATTATTATAACAACATATAGACAAAAATAATATCACATGTGATAATCTAATAGAAACACTCAGCAAAGACTCATTCCCAGCAGACCGTGCAGCACCTTTTTGCTTATATATTTGTGGTGAACCAGATGTACTTTCTGTTTTGAAAACAACACCAGAAGGCATCAGCTACATTTTCTAAAAGCTCAAACAACTGAAGGCCAGAGATGGCAAAATTGCAAACCCAGATATTTTTGCTGTTATTTGGTCACTATTGAAAGCCCAAGCCAGACCATAATCTCAAACAACCAAATGACTTTTGCTGTAACAATTTTTTTGTTACATACCTTATTCTCAACAATCTTTTAAACAGTCCATCTGTGTATTGAGTAGTTTAAAGAATATATTTTATTCAATCAAAAAAGTATTTTTAAACTGATGAACTAAACCCTCAGACAATGAAAATAGAACTATAGCCAAACACACAGTTTACAAGTTTACATTTATCAGACACATGCCTAACAATTTATTTCAACCATAACAATAAGATCTATTTGTTTGTTCTGAAGTTATGTGGTTTTCAACAATGTATTTTTAACACTGTAATTCTTTATGAACAATAAAGTTTGATTTGAAGCATAATAATAATAATAATAATAATAATAATAATAATAATAATAATAATAATAATAATAATAATGATAATGATGATGATGATGATGATGATGATGATAACAATAATGATGATGATAATAATAAATTTCTTCTTAATGCAATTTTTTAAATAACTGATTTATTATAAAATGGGAAATATTTAATGTACAAAATAATATGGGGGCTTAATAATGTGCAGACCTTCGAACATAATAGCTTTTCATAATGACCTTCATTTCTAACTGTATGAAATAGCTTACATTTAATATGTAATCACATCAATCTTAGAATATGTTGATTTCATAATAAAATAGACTCATTATTTAATAAGAAACATAATTCAGTAGGTAATACTATATAAACCAAACAATGTAGGTCAACAATATTATGGAGCATAATACACCTGTCTGTTACATCTACAACTTTGGAAAGAATTTTCCTAAGTATATATTTTTTCCAGATTAATTATCAGCAATAAAATATTTTTAGGACATAGGCTCCTTAGCCAACCTTAATAGTCAGTAAATGTTGCTGGAAATTGGAGATATTTAGAGTTTCTAAGTTACAGTATAAAATAAAGATGAAAAATACTCATATTATTATTACTTAAAAAGGTGTCTAATTTAAAAAGTAATATCTTTCTCTTACCTAGGAGAAGCTGTTGGATAGATATTTGCCTTATAATAAACTACATAATGATTGCATTTTTGTGTATATATATATATATTTATTAATAGATTCTAAATTACTTTTACCAAAAAGATGATCAAGCAGCAGGTTTTAACATGATTAAAACTTGTTTTTGTTTTTCATATATATATATTTATTAGTAAAGATTCTAAATTACTTTTATACAATAATTATATAATAAATATAAAAAAAAAAGTATATATGATTACATTTTATATGTATATGTTTATTTTTAAAAATAGAAGTTAACCAAATCTAGCATAATAGTAACTAGAAAATCAAGACCAGTATAATGAAAATGCCTTGTAAAATTGATCATTAATGTAGTCATAAATATTGTGTTAGGATCATATGGAATATTCTAAAAATTATAAATACAATTAAAAATTTTAAAGCATTAATTTTTGAAGCAGTATTTTATAGATTTATCAGTGCTTTATATTTATTCATTTCCATATTGAAAATAAATTTTAATCAAGGAAGATTTTGTTGATTTTCTGGAGTCAGTTGCTTGGGTGCTTTTCTGCTCCCCATTGAGTGATGATAAAGACCTTTGATCTCATTACGCTGTTTGCTTATTATTATTTTCTTCAATATTTCTGAAGTTTAAACATTATTTCTTAGAATGTTTTTTATTTGTAAACATATTTTTAACAAATCAAGTCCAAGTTATTGAATTCTTATACAGAAAAAATGTTTAGTATGAAAATAAAATGTTATTGACAATATTTGCTCCTAGAACTAACAATAAAAATGTCAACACATTAAAGAGTTTTATAATGATAAAACAATTTTTATATTTATAGACTATATACTTTTTTAAAAATAAGAATAAAAAAATCTTTAAAAAAGAAATCTATATAGTCATATTTTTTTGGAAAAATTGTGAGAAATATTAATACAGTGAAGCTGTGAACTATGCTATATTATTTTGTCTTATCTCCATCACATTCAAAGAATATAGTATATAATATCTCATCTTTTGTTGATAAACATTTATTAGAATAGAATGCACATAGTTTATTGAACAGTAAGTGTACAGTACTTTTCAGCATGCACACATATATAACAAATCCACTTTTTTAAATGTATATATAATTGAAAATTATAGTATAAATACAATTTCCAATAATAATAATAATAATAATAATAATAATAATAATAATAATAATATAATAAATTAAACACAGGCTTATTTATACCTGTGTCTATATATATATATATATTGTACCAATCGGAATGAAAGTGAAGATCGAATCTAACCGCAAAAACAATATCTGCAACTACCACCCATCTACATTTGAGCCTAGAAAAATTTATAAAGTAGGCAGATACGCGCTGTTAAGATTCCACTTTATTTAAATATTCTGATCGTTAGCCCAAGTCACTAGCTCAGCGGAGACGCAGAGATAAAAATCTATATCTTAATTTATATCTTAAATATCAATAAATAAAAGCCACTGCTAGAAATTAACACATAAAAAATATTTATTTACGCACATATAAAATAATATTTAAATTTTGAGGAATAAGTTTAACATTTTAGATTTTTATATTAACTTTTAATTTTACATTTAACTAAGTTTCAATGAGTTTAATTATTATTTAGATAGTCAAGTATGAATAGACTACATAGATCTGCATTTGAAAAGAAAATATTCTTCCCTGATTTAACCTTAGGCAACAAATTTCGCAACCAAATTGGCGCCAATCCATCTGATACATTCATGTATTCAATGTAGCATGATACGACAACACAAAATACTATATTGTCAGGAATGTACATCTGAACAATAAGTAAAAATAGAGAAGACATTGACTCTCCACCAACAGGAATGTGACATCTGTTGGCAAGTAGAACAATAAACAAAAAACTCCATAGGAATGGACTGCGGTCTTCTGCCGACTTACAAACCCATCCATAGGCAAACAGAGGTGTGTGGCGTATATCTATAATCCTGCCCGTAGCAGACCTCATACTACATCTACTAATTACACAAATATATCCAATCCATTGAACCAATTCAACTACGAAATGAATAACCTAAGATTACCCTCCCTTAATACAACTTTACAAAACTATATAGCCATTCACGCCCGACTTAATTTTAACATTTAAATATGTTCACACAGATTTGTTTAAAAATGTTGGTATAGATCGATTCAGATTCCACGGTCAAAAACATTTCAAAATAAACATAAACGACAAAATACAAAATTATTGATACCGACAAACACAGAGGAAACTTATAAGTAACCTATAGTATTCACCATAAGATACTTCATTGTCACCAATAACTTAAAAGACATCCGAATAAATACATTTTGATACTCACCGTAAGGTATCATTATTTATCGAAGTCTATATATATTTTGATCAAATATGAAAACCAAAATATAATTAACCATAAACAACCATGCAGCGTCTATAAACAACTTAAATTTCATACATTTAAATAATCTTTACAATAAGAAAAAAAAAATGGAAATGATGTTTATCAATCAGAAAACATATAAAATTAAACATTATTAATTTGATTTAAAAACTTACAAAAGTCAGATAAGAATCCGTTTTAACATTTCAGTTGGATTGTTTATCAATTTGTAAAACTTGACGAAAGTTCTTAATTGATTTTAACAATTGTTCATTTCATATAGCTTATGGTAGAAGAGTCCAGGTTTCTCCTTTTAATTCCTAGCGAAACCTCTGTTGGAAGGTAATGTTCTGGAGATG
The DNA here is from genome assembly GCA_028023455.1 of Epiperipatus broadwayi. NCBI lineage: Eukaryota > Metazoa > Onychophora > Udeonychophora > Euonychophora > Peripatidae > Epiperipatus > Epiperipatus broadwayi. Next base: position 3,763,577 of record JAQFVV010000040.1, read on the forward strand.
GCAATAGCTGGTTCAAGGTATCACAGTCTTTTCATTTTTTTTTATAGGTGTGGTAGGTCACCACATCTCTCAAACACACAATGCTGGAACTGTCCGAAAAAATGTATTTCCCTTTTATATTATCCACATGGATTCAATCAACAAAAGTCACTAATCCATCACTTTCGTTAGGGTCCGAGCCAAGGCCTAGTGCTTCCATTGGTCGCAATTTCTCTTTCTTCTCTTATCTAACTTTTCATCTGATTTTTAATTAAACGCTTTTAGATAATTAAAAACAATCATTTCCATTTACAGATTACAAGAATTAATTAATACCTGTTTTTATTTTACTTGTTATTTTTTTATTAAAATATTTTTATATTTCAATCTTGTATTTTTTATTTAAAAAATCGTTCAAATACTTTTTTTTTGTTTATGAAAAAAATATTTTTAATGTTTGCATCTGTGCGAAATACGTTTAACAAACATTTAATTTTAGCGTTTAGTTTTTTCTTTTAACACTTATTTTTGCGAACTTAAAAGTTTTTATTTCATTTAATGTAACACATATTTATATACTACAATATATATATATATATAATATTAGGGTATGAGCAGAGACTTTCACATGACTCACCACTCTCCACTCCATCTAATAACATTGATACACTTAAACACATATATGTTGAAAAGATAAATAATCACCAATATATGTATTTCATGCTAAACCATATTATAATAATAATAATAATAATAATAATAATAATAATAATAATAATAATAATAATAATAATAATAATAATAATAATAATAATAATAATAATAATAATAATAATAATAATAATAATAATAATAATAATAATAATAAGAATAATAATAATAATATAGCAATTAATAGTAAAAGGAGATATTTATTTTATTCTATTGTGTTTGTGTTCACTCTATATTGAAGCAATAAAAATAAGAAAATACTTAATTTGTATGACTCTGAGCAATATTTTTTCGACAATGTTTTTTATAGAAACAATAGTCACTTTTTCAAGAAATTACTAATTATCCTGAAATTTTGTAAAAATTTTACTCTTCAAAACCATTTATTAAGTGAAATATTGCACATTAATTTCAGGAAGGATAATAAAAAAAGAATAAAATATATGTTATTTCAACATAAAGTAGAAATTTTTTATTAATATATATAATTTTTAGATACTTGATGAAGAAAATAAAAAATGGCTGCCAAATATTAAAATGTGTATACTTTAATGCTTTTTTATTAGTTTATTTACATTTTGTTTGCTTGTTTACATATGCTATGAATCTGGTTTTGCAAACCAAAGCAACACTCAGTTACACTTAATAAAACAAGTATAATAAACATTTTATTTTTGCAATGTTAGAAACATTTCAATCAATTTATTACAAACAAGAACAAAAAGGAAAGCAATGAATTTTATTTTGAATAGAGTATAATTGAAATGACATAGAAGTCAGATACAATGTAGTTCATGGCTTGGTGTAATGCTGTTACAACTATAAACTTCTCATTTTCATTCAAACATAAGTCAACTTTTTGTTTCATCATTTATCGAGACAATCATAAAAATATCTAACATTTGAAAAAAATAGATACATAAAAAGTAATTCAGAGCAGTGGTAGAGTGATAGAGTAGAAGATTAGAAAATAAAGAGTTGTGGATCAAAACTTATATTATCAGTTCTGTTCTTGAACTTTACATATGTTTTTTGAGAAATTAATCATTATATATTAAAGAAAAAATAGATATGTCTCTTAATTAGCCCCATAAATAAATACAAATTTTAACATTTTCATTTCACTATCTTCTATATCATAGATAATCAAAATTTATATAGTTCCATACATTTGTGTATGAATATAAAATATTCATTGCAAATTGTTAATGAGAGTATATATAAAATAATCATAATCATATAGTGAAACCATTTGTTTATTGTTTAGCAATGATTGGACCTAAATTGTGGGTACGATTATATCTTTATAGCTTTGTATATATCTTCTAGATAGCATTACATGATGTATATTTTCTTTTATATTGAATAAAGATTTGATAATGCAGGTAAAAGATATTATTGGTTATTTATCTATTACAGTTTAAGTTTAGACTTTACTTGTTTGAGGTTCCAATCCCCCCCCTTATTTGAAATAGATTCTAGTGAGAACATTGCCCATATTTGCAACATCTCATTTTTACAATACACTTTTTTTCTATATCATATACTGATAATATTTACATAATTTATTATAAATGTAAGCATGCAAATGACAGATATTCTAAAAGTTAACATTTGAATTTTTCAAAATAAAATAAGTTACTAATAAAGTTCTTAATTATAACAATAGCACTTTGCATACTGGACATAACTTTGTATATTCAAAAAGTTTATAGAATGAAATATTTCTTATTTGAATTTTATTTTTAAAATTCAAAAGAAATTAAGCATAAATATCACTGAAAAAAAAATTATAATTAAATTATTGCTAGTAAAACTTCTAAAAGAATTTCTTTATTGGTGTTTATAAAAGCCATTCTCACTAATCATTAGGAACTGTTGCCATTTTTTCACAACAAATTTTTTATGACTTTCCTTCTTAAAAATAAATATTTCCATATAAAACATAATTGTAGTCATGTAGAATTTTGCATTAAAATAAGTATTTTACACAAATATAGAAAAATAATATCAAATATGTAAACAAATTACTGAAAATTACAATTTTTCTTTTTGAAATTAGAAAGATTATCCTAGAACAAACAATACACCAATCAAAAACTGTCACTTGTATTAAGATCAAAATGGAGCATATCTAGCTTCTTTCTTATGCTAATTATATCTAATTTTCTAAAGTTCTGTACAATATGAATTTTTTTCCAGAACTTTCTTTCAAGTAAAATTTTGTAAATGATTTCTATTGGGGGGGGGATCTGTATAATAATATAAGCATGGCTAAGGTTTACAGCCTTGTTAAAACTATTACAGATAACCACAAAATAAAAAGGAAAACCCATAGTGATCACAACACCATGGTAATGCCCAAAACATGTTAAGATATGCAATTTGGTGTCAATTAAATAAGAATATGTTAATGTGGAGTTTTAATAACATCTAAGTTAATTTAAATTTTGTAATTGTTTGTAGCTGTTTAAAATATAATTTGCCTATATATAATTTGAGACAGCCTAAAAAATGAAACCATGGTTTTTCTAATCATTACCAAACAATTACAAAATAATTGGCTTGACAATGAATTAGATTGGGTGTATTACTATAAAGCTATAAATTTGTAAGTATATTTTTAATTAATTTTTTTCTGATTGATTAAATGAATTCATGCCTTCTAGCAAAAGAATTATAGTCTATCCTGCTGATATATGGTGATCAAAATTAAAATGGTATCATTTTAATTGTAAGTGCATTGTCATTTGCTGAAGCTGGATGGCTATATAGTTGTATTTAAAATAAATTTTTAATGAGTTAATCTCATTATTTAATATAATAGAGTGAAACACAAAAACAAATATTTTAATTAATTTGATAGTTACATATTAATCTGGGTGGTGAAATTGTAGTCTGCATTACTATGATTATTTATGATATCTAAATATTTAATATGTTTTATTTACTTCATTAAGTAGATTTAAATTTCAACGATTTAAAAAATCATTTTTAACAAAGTTTTTTCCAGTGATGAAAGTTTATTCATAAAAAAACAGATACAAATGCAGTTAGAAAAAGAGTTTACAAGGGAGTGATTATATGGTAAATAGAAATTGCAGGAGCAACATGGTAAGAGGGGAAGAATACATGGGAAAAGGGAATGGGAAGTGGAAAGGGGAAATGGTGTGTAGTCCAGGCAAGTCTGAGATGCATATCTTCATTGAGAAAGCACCGCATTGGTCACAAACATTTAAATGATTGAGTCCTATGACAGAGGCTGAGAGGATGAGAGTTGGAGGATTGCACAAGTGTATGTGAGAAGTGGAGATGGGGCTAGTTTGGTATCTCTGGTTTTGAGAGAGCAAATTAGGTGAAATAGCTTTTGATTTACTCAGTGTACTCTCTGATCAAAAATAATGTCACATTGGAGCAACCAGAGTGCATAGATGAGGAAAACTGATAGTCTAATGGTTGCAAAGACCCCTGTTTCTATGTATTTTTAACAAAGTTGTGACTAACAACTCCACTTTCTACATTAATGACAATTTATTTACATGGCAAATGATGACCATCTTAAAAAATATAAGTATGTCAGTGGTAACTAAAATTTAATAAAGAATGTGTAATAGATATAAAAATACTCTAGAAATCTTCAACAGCTTATCTTTGAAAGTTAAATTTATTCATTATTTAAATAAAATGTATTATCAAATATTTAACAATCATAGATAATCATAATGATTTAATAAAGACTACACTTTTAACACCCAATTAATATGTAAGTACATTAAACATTGTTTATATATGTAATAGTAAATAAGGAATGTTCACATCAGTATAAAAACACTATTTATTAAGTGTCAAACCAGGCTTTTGATACCGAGTATCTTTGTCAAAGCATGACTGACAGGAAATTAGGAAGAACGTGTTGGTATTCATAACTGTATATAAAGAAATACATGTGAGTGTAAATCATACAGTCAAATTAAATGACCAGTATTTATTATGAAGAATGCTATTGATCTTTATATTTATCATATTTACAGAATTTATTATATACCAAGTTTTTTTAACTTTTCATTTTCTGGTGTTGCTTTTGAGACAAATGATTTTAAGATCAACAGGTTTAAAAGGGTAGCTAGAGTTCTTTTCATGGTCAACAAATACTGAGCTAAAAGAAGTGCTGAATTTGGCTATATTATATAAGAGAACATATTAAGAAAATTTCAACTTCAAATTAGCATGAGTTTCACCAGCTTTGTTGTTATGACTGATTTTGTTTTTAGAATTATTATTCATGTGGAAATTGCTTATTTATTACATATTATCTATGGTATAAATTTCTATTTTCTTTCCATATATATATATAATTATATATATATATATATATATATATATATATATATATATATATATATATATATATATATATATATATATATATTTTTAATATGTATAAAGAGCCTGCTCTAAACAAGCTTATTTATTTTATATTTTATGATAAATGCTACAAGGGAAAATACCTGAAGCCTTTATCTATGATAGTCCCCATCCCCAGACCGGTTTTGAGCTATGGTGCTCATCAGTGAGTCATGTGATATATGACTGATTTTTACATATATATATATATATATATATATGGAACTGTATCAGTTCAGTTTTTGAAGCTTCTAATTTTTAAATAAAGACTGAATTTCTAAAAACTGGAGAACGAATCTGAAAAATTTACTCAATTTTATTTATTGTTATTTGACTATTGAATGTTTATGTAAAGCATTGAGTAAACAACGTAAAGATGATTACTGTATAATTTAGAAGCAATAAAAGAAAATCATATGATATATACTTAGATATTTAATATCTATCCTTCAAAGTTAATGTTAATTAATGAAATAATAATAACATAATAATATATAATTTTGAATTAGATTTTTATCTAGATATTTGACATATCTTGCTTTTAACTCTTACAATATTAAAACTTGCTAAGAGTAAATAATTTATAAAAGTAAAAAGTTGAAAAATTTAAGATACGAAACAATATGTTATTTTAATTATATTGCCATAAAGTACATATTAATTACTGAATGCTGAATAAATATATTATTACTTTGTAATAAAGTGAAATTGGTTTCCAGACAAATATAAATTAATTCTATTTTTATATCACATGATTCTATCAAACAAGGCAAAACTCTCTATACAGTAGTTCCACCCTTTGCCAACCAGAGTAATCAATAAATGCCAGAAGACTTGTGCATCAAATCCCTATCTAGTGCCTACTCATTCAATATCCCCAGACTAGTTTCTGGCTTGTGGCCTTCATCAGAGTTTGGGGATATTGGATGAGTAGGCACTAGATAGGGATTTTATGCACAAGCCTTCTGGAATCCATTGATTACTCTGGTTGGCTCAGGGTGGCACTACTGTATGCAGAGTTGTGCCTTGTTTAATAACAATTATGTGCTAGTATGAGATAGTGATCATGTGATGTTTAATGATTCTATTACATGACACCAGAAAACATATTCATATTTTAGCAGCATACATTTCTCATCACTTGTATGCCAATTCCTATCTTTTACTGTCTTATTCAATACTCACAGACTAAGTCCATTCATATTTATATTTTTATCAATGGGGAGTTACATACCTTATAACGGTTCACCTAGACCTATAAAAGGCCTTACATTCTAAACGTCTATAAAAAGTACTGAATCTACATAAAAAAATGCACTAATTTGTTCCTAATTCTTTGCAAACGCTTAAAAACCTGTATTGTAATGGCAAAGTTACAACTATATTGGAATTTGGGGAATGAATGGAAATTCTGTTACAAGATTTCATCAGACACACAGTCAAACAATTGAAAAAGTTAAATATAAATGTATAAAAAGGAATTTCAATAGACTAAAGATTAGCAATTTAATTTGTAACCAGTTCAAATGATTGAGCATAAATTTTTATGATAGTATATTATTCATCAATTATTCTCAAGGTAACATTATTTTAATAAAAATCTTAAACTGCAAAGGCAATGCTTTTTTTTTTCTGTTTAGTTGAAAAATAGATTTAATTAACAGTAATAATAATATGTGGAATTTTACATTAAAAACAACTTGTAATTAATGAAATTAATAGTTACATTAAAGAATTGTACAGAATTAAAAACAACACTGATTATCATTATTTTATTTTTTATAATTTATAATTAAAATTTTGAAATTGATATATTTTACTTTAGATAAAATAACAAATGCCTATTTAAAGAAAAAATCTCCCATTAATTGAAATCAAAAATAGATTTATTTTTGTTAAATTGCATGATTAAAATGTTCTATTATTTGGAGATTCGATAAGCAAAATTCTCTTTGAATATAATCACATAAATTGATATAACAAACAACAGTGAAAAAAATAATTTTTGTTAATTTTAATTGACTGATAAAATATACAGATAACAATTTATATATTTTAAGATTTTATTATTTTGTACAGATGAAACTCAGTAAGTAGAGAATAGTTAGAGAATTAAATTTACATATATTTTAAACCAGTTCATAAACATTCACTTCCTTCCTTTAAACATATAATTACAGGCTCTGACAAAAATGTAAATGACTCCCAAAATGCATTTCAACAGATGGGATTCATCAGTAGGCCCGAACTTTAATATATATTCGAATATTAGTAAATTTTACACACAGTAGTTTTACATAGTGTGAGCTCTAGTAACCAGTAGATGCTAGAAGATTGTGCACAATAATTCCTATCCAGTGACTAATTATCCAATACTCCCAGACTATTTTCTAACTTATGGCTTTTATTAGTGAGAAAACTTGAATCTGGTAGCAGAAGCACTTGAATATTTGAATCTAATGCTTTCCTTTTCCAGCACCCACCTTAACTTTTTTTAACTATAAACCTGAACTAAAAATACACTAATGTTTTTAATTCAAGCTAATTTTCCAGAAATATTCATGCAGATCCAGTTTAGTATCTATATAGTTTGATGCTTTTTATTTCTAATAACCATAGTCACTATTATCCTCTAGTGTTTTTCTGAAGGTTTGTGATGATGGTGTTCTAGGTGTATTTTTATATTGGACTATTTCCACCATCTAATAAGGGTGTTGAATGTCTTTAGAAAAGTTTAATTTTATTTAAATATTTCAAATGCATTCAACTGTTAGTAATATCATGGCAAACAGCAAACATAAACTGATGATTAGAATAGAGAAAACAGATGCGTCTAAGGTAGCAGACCATGTATGTATCAATGAATATATGTCTGATTGGGAAAATACAAAAATATTGGATAAAGAAGACAAGGTACAAAGAAGAAAATTTAAAGAAGCTGCTCACATGGCAATGGCAAAAAATCCCATAAGCTGACCTAGTGTGCCTATACATAATGTATGGAAACCACTAATCAATTTTGCTCTGAGGAAAAAGTGGGGAAATCAGGAGGAATCTCATAGATAAGTATATGAAATTCCTATATACTGTTGCTTTTGGCAGGATGGCTCAGTTGGTTAGAGAATTATTTTAAAATTCAATAATAAAGAATCTAAGAACCCAGGTTCGAATCCCATGCTAGTACTGTCACTAGTCAGGCCAGCAACACCTGAAGAAGAGGAGGGAAAAATACCTCTTGAAACATTGTGCATATACTAACCTGTTTGCTGTGATATTACTAACAGTTTATTGCATTTGGAATATTTAAATAAAATTAAAATTTTCTAAAGACATTCAGCACACATATTAGATGATGGAATTAGTCTAATATAATTATCCTCTAGTGGTTTAATATTTTAATATTCACTGCTTTTGTGTTTTATTTTATTAATTACAATTATTTCAATTAAATTTAAAAGCTGTTAATATATTAGCACATATTTATAGATAATTGCTGCCTTAACAGCATTTACAATTATCCCTTAATAATAAGTTTTAAGGTTAAAAATTAAGTTTGTAATGATATAGATAGGTTTCATCTGTAACAACTAAAAAGTAGATGTGAAAGTTAAAAAAATATAATACCTTTTTAACTTTAAAAACAATGCTAGACATGACATAAACTGTAGTTATCTATGAAAGCAGATTAATAAAACATTTATCAGCTGAATTAACATAGCTAAGTTTATGAACACAATACACCTAATTGGGTTCTTTTTTAGCCAAAGCAATAACACATCAAAAGTGAAATTATATGAGCATTGATTTTTTTCAGTAAAATTTTGGTGTTTTAAATGTAAATAAATAATCGCTTTATAAATGATGTTTTTTTTTTCTTTCTTAAACAAGTTAACTGCTTGAGAATCATAAAATTTTCATAATAAAAGTTCTTTAATTCTTCTTTTTCTTTCATTCCTTTCAAAGATGACAACTTTAGCATCATCTATAACTAATTGCATCTCTTTCATGTCTATATAAAGAAGAACTAAGATATTTATTTCTAACCATACTTTTATGTACTTTTATTTTTTCATTTAAGCTCAAACTACTCTGACCTATATATAATTCTTACAAAACATGGAATAATATACAATACTCTAGGACTAATTTTTCTTTCAAAAATTTCCTTTGTATTACTTAATAAATTATTCAAAATAACCCCTCTTATAAACAATTCTCTTATTTCCAAACAAATTAATATTTTTATTTACTATTCTATAAGAAGACAATTTCAAAGGGAAAAAAATCATTTTTATTTAGCCTTCACATTATTGCAATTATTAACACTACCACAATTACTGTTAAATAAAAAGTAAAGGTACTTATGTATTATGCTGTCTCCCAAGCATGGTAGCCATTTTTAATTATAAAGTTTCAGGGATATACAAGTATTTATATATGTTTTCCCCAATTTTATTTTAAGAAAATGTGTTAGTTATTAAGTTTTAAAAAATTAATACTTCAATTATAAATTATATTCAAAAGGTTTGTCATAATTTGTTTATATTGAATGCCTTTATTTTGGCTCATTACTATTATGGAAAAATAGTGATAGTTTGAGATCTTTCATTGACAGAATAGCATGTAATGGAGTATTTATAAAGGTACAGAATCATGTCCTTTAAAAAACTGAATTAATGGGCTTAAGGTGTTTTTATATTTCTTTATTTTTATATTGATAACTTGAAATCTGTGTTAATAAGCATGATATGACACGTTTTTTTATATTAATAATTTAACTTAATAAAAAAAAATAATTACAAAAAAGTGGAAAAATTATAATGAATTTTTTGCAGAATTTAAAAAAAAAAAAAAAATGACAGCAACAATAAAAAACTGTGAATATTACATACAACTGGTTCTTGTCAGCTATTTTGTCTTAAATATTTATTATGGCCCTGAAACCACATAAGTAAAAATGGCTGCTAAATTTGGGAGACAGGATAATATGTAAATACCAGTACTTTTAACAAATTTATCAGAATAGCCAACATTTAACAACAATCTTTATAAAATTGATCTTTTTGAAAAAAGCAATTTTATTTGAACTATTTCATTTTTTATTTCTATAGCAATATTTTTTTAACTAGCTACTTTATGACAAACAGATTGGTAGCTATCAGATTTAATTGTAGATCTTAAATCTTTAATTTTAATACAGTAATTAAATATCAAACAATTATTCTTTATATTTCTTAACACCAATAAATCTAAAAATTTTAATTTAACAAAATCTAACTTCTTCTCATTCTGCAATATATTTTATAGAAGAATCAAAACAATTAAACATATTGAACAATTCTTTCAATTTATTATTTTTAACTACAAACAAACATCAACTTATCTAACAAATAGTTTCAAATTTACACAATTCTTATTAATTATTTCCTCTTCCAAATAATTAATACAATCTGAAAAAATTTAAGAAGAGATAGTATAACCTATTATCCATCCTTCCCTAATCTTTTACAAATTACCATTATAAGTAAAATATATAGAACCCTCCAATAGTAAGAGCAAATGTTTAACAACTTTAATTTTATTCTTAGACAAAGATCCATTTTTAGTCAACACAGATACAAAAACATCAATATTACTTGCTAATTTTTTAACAGATTGACACATGTTCTCAATATCCAAATTACCAAATATCCAATTACTTTACATTTAAAAATTTTTAATCTTATCAAAAGCTTTAATTGAAGAATGACCAAAATTAACAATTTGTTTAAAATAATATTCAAGAACATTAAAAATACCCTGTAAAGTCAAAAATTAATATTTTCTTTTTAATTTTTACATGATTTTTTTAATGTATGTAATTTTAGTTAAAATTCAAAATACAATCATATTTTTTTTATAAAAAAGTTGCAATTTTTTTTATAAAAAGGCTATCCTCATTTGAAGACACTGGACTTATAATTGAAATAAATTTTTTGAAAGATAAAAACATTATTAATCTAAATTAATTTGTTAATACATAATTAAATAAAAGACAGTTATTTTTAATGTACTGTATATTACACAAAAGGTTCTTGGTTTGCTATGGCAGTTGTGGTATTGACATCTTTTCTTCTGACTGCATTTTCCAGAAAGATTTTCTTTGTTGTGAAATTTGATGTCATCTGCCACAAATTTAAAAAAAAAGATTGTACACTGAAAGGACTGCCTTCTCTCAATCACATACCATAACTTAATTTCAGATAAAGAATAGCATTTTTTTGAATATTCTTTGATAGAAATATTTTTTCCATGAACCATATTATATATCAGACAACTATATCAACATTTCTAGTAAGGATACCCCAATACAGCATTCTCCTTCTAATTCCAATGCTATGCAGTCATAATAAATCAACCCACCATTATTTTCATTGTAATTAGCAATGATATTAGGTTGCAAAACCAAGCAGCACTTCTTCTTTTTTTGTTCTTCCTATTTACAGATTCAAGGAGTTTTATCATATCATAATTTGTTTTTAAAACTACACATTAAGTATTGAGCTATTTAACAACAATTATCTTATTTCGATCATCAAACTTATAGTCAAAGTACATTTCTCAGATTTTTCAAGTTCTTTTGATAACTTGATTGAACATTTAGCAGTGTGGTTATCTCTAATGATACCTGTAGCATGTATACTTTAATTTGAGATTCTTAAGCAGTTCATGGCTTGTAAAAATGTTGTCAAAAAGATTTCATGAGATCAAGGATGAGAAAAGATTATTGAGAACTAATTGAGTACCTAATGAATTAACATAAATTTTATTATTTCCACAATATAGAGAAAATTTATAACAATAACTTGTAGCCCACAGTTTGCACCAAGTTTGTACTCAAACAATATACACTTTGCTCTATTCAAATGCTTGATTGAGTAAATCATTTCCTTAATAGACAAATACTTGTGACAATGCTTTATTATTGAAAATTTATATTCATTATTTTAATCAAGAGTTTGATTTTAAACAATCTATCAGGCTTGTTACCTTTAGCAGGTACGATGTCTACAAGATGGAAAACAATTTTTTTTTAGGTTTTCTTGCTAAATGAATTTTTTAACCAATGATACTCTTATGTCTTCTTCATCAAACCAGTAGTCTCTTTTACAAAAAAGCTTGTTATAAACATCAAATATAAGAAAACTTATAAAACTTTTCAATTCATCTTTAGTTAATCAAAAAATATGTTTATTATTTTATTTTCTGGCATATCTTTTTATTTATTCTATGATAAAATTGTAGACTTTATTATTTAAAAAAATCAAATATTACTAAAGGAGATGTTTCACAGAGTGTATCTTTCATTTCTATACATTTGTATTAAAACTATTGTCAACATCTACATTTTGGTAAACATGCATATATTTATTCCTATTAGCACATTTTTGGCATTTTGAGGTAACAAAAAAAGTTTACAGAGGCATGCCATTTTTGCTTTCATAAACAGCTATTTCAACTTCTCCAGGTGCATCTTGAGTAGTAGGATTTGCTCATTGTCACACATTTTTGATTTCTTTGGTCATCAACTTTGAGAAGAAATAATAACATATCTCTTTCATATTGTTCAGAAAATTAATAGTCTACAACTTTTTCAATATTTTTGATAAATTTGTGACTCACAATGTATGAGAGTAAAATTCTGCAAATTTAAAAAATATATTTTTTTTTAAAGCCCAGCATACTTAAATGAAGACACTGTTTTATTTACCGATAATTTGGCAATTCACAACACACAATGATTCCCAACATTGAATCTATATTTTAATACCTTTTATCTTTATAATAAACTATGTAAAAACCTTAGATAAAAATAAAGTCTGCATGTTCTTAGGACATGCACATCTAAATGTGTGTTTTGTCAGATCATAATCTTTACATTTTAAATTTTTTGTTAAAAACAGGCACAACATCTGATGATAATGTCTCTAGTTTTAGTATGCATCCATATCTGTAATATAACTATTATTAATGCAGCCCAAATTGGCAATAACTAGAATATCCTCAGGTGAGGATGCTGGGCTGAGATGGGTTTTAAGCTAACATTTTAAATAATTTATTGTATTAAAAAAAAATTTTTTTTTCATTTTTTTCATAATATCTATTAACTTCCTTTTAATGATATTACCAGGAACTTCTTCTAAAATCTTACATGTACCATTATTTAATTCTTTATCTATATTTATATTAGTGACATATTTAATCATCCATAGTAGATTGTTCCATTAGTCAACATGTAAATGTATATGCGTATTTGAAATTGACAAAAAAATAATGTAAAATAATAATAAACTACAAATGTGGATTTCAATGACTATTCAAAATAATTCATAAAACACAAAAATTTACCCATAAGGAATGCATTGGTTCATAAATCTGATTACTGATATTTTGCAATGATGTCTTTTAACTTTTTCTGGAGTTAATATTTTCATTCTAAAACTCTTTAAAATCTATAATTGTAGCTCTCTACTGAATTTTATTTTCATCCATATTTTTTCATTAAAAATAATCTATATTATATTTTTTTAGAATGTCTTTGAGATAATAAAAATATAGACAATAGGATCTTGTTCTATTCAAACTATGCTCATAATTATTATAAAATACTTTATGAAGTCATATATTGTACATTCATACAACATAAACATTCCAATAAATAATGGATTTTACAACAGTTGATTCTATAATATTACTCACATTAAGTTTTGAAAAATATATTGATTTGTGGTATGATCTTATACCCTGCCTTCTAATTAATTTTTTTGCTTACATTTTATCTACCTTAATGTTCAATGGATTAGATATATTGCTGGAATACTTTTTTATAATTGAACTTGGGCTTGATCAAATCATACGACTAGAGTGAAACATAAGATTGCTTGAGTAGTCATTTCAGCTTTTTATTTCTGATATTTTTGGTCCACATTTCAGAAGGATTCCAAATGATTTGTGGAGGTCATTAATATTTTGATGTGGCTAATTCTTAAGAGGGTGTAGGTATCATAATTATATAAAATGGTGTTAATAAGGGGATTGTTGAGGTGTAGCAAACGACTGAAATTATATCCTTCAGTATATCTTCCAGAATAAGTTGTCTGTATACTCATTGAAGATGAGTATGACAAGTATGACTTGTTACTTGGGTAATAGTATTATATATTTGTATTGTAAGGCACTAACAGCTCTGTGAATAGTTTGGGCATTAACTCTAGCCAGTTTCATAACTAACAGAACTTTTAAGAATAGGATCTTTAAAATGTGTCTTAAACTGACATTAAAGAGAGTTCAATGATGAAACATTTGTTGACATATTGAAAACCATCTAGAATTACAATAATAAATTCATGGTGGTGGTTTATTTCTAGTGAAACACAATTTTGAAGCACTAAATATATGTGCAATTTTTGAAGATGCATTTCATTTTTTATATATTAAAAATTTGTCAGTATTTTTATTTACCATCCTCATTATCTTGGAAGTACTTAAAATAGATAATATCTCAAGAAAATTCAGCCATAGGTTGAATACATCTTGTGATAATTTCAACCAAATCTTGAAATTCTTCATTATTAATAAAAAGTGATTGTCCGAGACTGTTCTTTATCCTCTTCTTTTATGCCAATTAGCTGATAAATATTATCATCTACACTCCATGTAACTGTCAGATGAATGGTATTTTTACCATTTGGTCTTATGATTATTTCTCCTTGATCCATATTTACCAATACCTATTTTTTGCATCCTGTATTATGAACATTTGGATGTATGCTAACACATTCAATATTAGTTTACTGATCATGTGATAAGTTTACTATGCTTGTTTTTTTTTTTCAAATCTTTAATTTTCCAGATCGTTCTCGATCGTTCTCTTGCAAATCAGTAACAAGGCCTGAAATCATTATTTTATCCAATAAATCAGAAATTCAACTTCTTAAATCTATAGCAAATCAATCAATATCTATTTTGGTTATTCTGCAATGAATAATCATTCCACTATAAATTCTTCTGGATCAGTGATTCTTTTGTCAATTATAAATTTAGTTGGTGAAAATTCAAAAAATCTCATTGTTAAAATGACAATGCATACTAGTCACTTGTACTGTGCAACTACCAGCTCCAAAATAATTCCAAAATTTACTGAAATCAGGAAATTTATTTTTAAGACAGAAAGGTCATAGCCATAAACCAGTTTCATCATTTTACATAGGACTAGTTAGATCCAGCTGTTGTCTTTGAAGTTTTTTATGAGCAATGCCAATTACTTTGGATTACACAAGTTTACCAATATAAAAAGTTTGAGAAATTTCCTTGCTTAACATATTAAATGATTCGTCACTCTTGAAAGAACAATATGGTATTCTCAAATCCTTATCTGCATAATTATACTATGATCTCAATATCACATAAGGTAAGGTACTTATTTATAGCACCAATATACTTGTTGTATTCATAGTAAAAATAAAATAAATGTAATAATATGAAATTAATGTACTTTTGCAAAAAATAGAATGTTTATATAATTGGAAATCACACTTTGGTCAAATATGGTAAGAATAAATGGATTCAACAGTTGAAAGAATCACTTCTCCATATGAAGAATATACTTTAACTACCATAACCCTACCTCAAGTCAATGAAAGTACTCAACAGTGATTTCTGCTTTAAAAAATTGCAAAAAAATGTTTTTTTAAAACTGGAACCTGAAAAAAAAAAACATAAAAAAAGTCAACCAACTAGAAATAAATTGTGCAAGGCTTAAAACATCCCTGACAGATGATATTCATTACAATCAAGAACTGGCTCAGGAATTGATTTCAGCAAAGTCACAATATAAGATACTTCAGAAATAACTTTCCTATTTTCAAATGATGGTCAATCAACAAAACAAAAATAAAAGAATAAGCGAGATGTTTAAATTTTGTGGTTAAATACTACTATATAAATATGATTGAGTTAATGAAGTATGCACCCACAAAGCTGACTTTTTAAATTATTTATATATTAAAATAATACAAAGTAAAACAAAATAAATATGTATACATGTGGCTGAGTGCTTTCGAGGGACATAGCCCTGATAGCCATAGCCACATTGTAACTAATGAAACTAGTTAATTGCAAACACCTTAGGTGGTGTACAATATGGCCTGCCTGTAGCAAATTGCCATGCCTCATACTTTAGTGAGTCCAGAGTCCTTGTTTACACAGCAGTCTCAACATATATATTTTTACAACAAAGCACTAACAAACCTAGCATCTAACTCAGTTTTTTCCCAGCTCGCAGCTCAGTAGAGCATGATTGCAAACCAAAGGCCCTATGGTTGTTTGCAGAAAATGATATGACTTAAAAAGAAAAGTGAAAGACACTTGCTTTATTGTTAGAGACGATCATTATCATCAACAGAATCAAAGAAATGGAATGCATAAAGTCATTTGCATAAATTTGCATTGCGATTAACTAGTTTCGTTAGTTACAATATGGCTACGATTACAAAGGCTATATCTGTTGAAAGCATTCAACCACAAATATACATATTTATTTTGTATTACTTAGCATTATTTTAATATATAAAGAATTTTAAAATTGAGCTTTGTGTGTGCATGCATCATTAGCACAATCATATTTATACAAAAATAAAAGAAGTGGAGTAACTTATATTCAAGACAAATGTAAAAATAATAAAAAATTTGAAAAATTAACACTAAACAACAATAAAAATTCTCAAAAAGAAATACAGATTGTAGAAAAAAAGTTGAAAATTTTGCAAATGCAAAGGCAACCAACAGAAAGAAAAAGCTCAAGAGCTTCAAAAGAAATTTCAAAAAGTACTCATTTTCAGATATACATCAAAGCAACCATAAAATGTTTATATTTGTGTGTCATTGAAACAAGACAGGTTAAAAAACAACATTTTCTAGATTTTTTCAACATTAAGTCATATTCAAAACATTCCATTTGTTGTTGGAAAAGCTATAATAGCAAGTCATAACTTTGATTCAAATATCCAAAAATTAATCTTCATAATCAGTGAGTCTGTAAAATAAATGAATACCCAAAGTCTACTTAAAAAAACCTCCACTTAGAAACCACTCAGTTCTCATAATGCTAACCTTTTTTGCCTATAGAAAGAAAGCACTCACAAACATCAAGTACAATCTGTTTCTGCTATAAATATATCGGAAGTGGATTTATCGAGCTTCTTGCTAATTTAGAGATTGAATTTGTATATTGATCTTATGAACATTAACACAAAATTAATCAAATAAGAAAAGAAAATGATGAAATGGACAGAAGAAAATTAGGGAAAAAAGACAGAAGAATTATGAAAAAAATTGATGCCAAAATTAATCCAATTGGTAAAATAAAAACTTTTATAAATAAAAACAAACCCAATAAGAAAGAAGTTCTTTTGAAAAATAAAGACATTTTAGTCAACACCACTGCTATAACAAAAGAGCAACAAGTTCAATCCAATTCAAATTGTGAAATTACCAAGCAGGGAACAAGCTTCAGAATGTCAAAAATATTACTAATAATATTGGGAAAAAGATGATTTTTTGGAACTGAAATATGTTCTGTTGTTCTTAGCCATAAATGTTAATTTAGGAAGTAAGGATTTATTAATGAATTTGGGATCTTTTTAATAAAAAGGTACACATTATTTTCATCTATCATATACATTTCCCACCTTTAGTAATTTATAGCAGAAGTTCTTGCCAGCACACTTTTAGTTTTATGGAGCATTTGGTGCAATTGGTTATGCCCATCTTGGGGATCAGGAAAATCCAAAAACTATTCTGGTGCTCAAAGGTCTTATGAACTCTCAAATAATAGAGCTATTAGCATTTTTTCACCCTGCATGGTTTAGCAAAGTCGGTAAAGCTTCTTTCATAGTATGGGGAAGTCTCAGGATCAATTCTGGTGTTTGCAGTTCCAGAGCTCAAACTTCTTATAAACTCCTGAGCAATGGAATCATGTTGTTTGTCATGAAGCATTTATAAACGAATGATTTCTAATGCATTAATGTTATATCTGTATGTGATCCATGTCTTACTGTTATGCAATAAATAAAATAAAATAGCGATTCTATTGATATCTGCTTTAATTGCCATAGTTATTTGTCTGTGATGAAATACCCTATTTTTTAGATTGTTAAATACAGTGGTAATCCTAGTTGCACTTCAAAGTAG
Source organism: Epiperipatus broadwayi (assembly GCA_028023455.1). Taxonomy (NCBI): domain Eukaryota; kingdom Metazoa; phylum Onychophora; class Udeonychophora; order Euonychophora; family Peripatidae; genus Epiperipatus; species Epiperipatus broadwayi. The sequence continues at coordinate 3,781,901 of JAQFVV010000040.1, forward strand.
AAATCTATTTGCTACTTAAAAGTTAGCAATATATATTTAAATTGCTTCACATTCTCCAATTTTCTCATCACTAGCTGATGATGAAAATTATTTATTAAACCTAAGTTTTTATATATTGTCTTTAAAACACTAAATGCATTATATAAATGCTTTATAATATTTTTCTTCCAAAGTGTAAGCTTGTGGTTAAGACCTGTAGAGGTCCCTACTTTCACATTTTCAAACGCACATTCTTGAGGTTTATTGCCTTAGTAAATATTACTTACACAATCGATATGCGTTAAATAAATTTATAATTATAAATGCTTTATGAATTGGGAGATAATGCCTAATCACTGCTTTAATGTATTTTTTGAAAGATTATTAAACCAAAGTTTTTATATATCATATACATTAAATAACTTTGTAACAACATTAGGGAATCATCCCTATTCACATGTGATGTTTAGATTTAAACACTAAGGAATACTAGCATTCCTAAATGCAAGATAATTAAAAAGATAAGATGATTTCATCCTAACTTCTTTGCCTAAGCTTATATGTATAGGCAAATCGACTTTATCTTGTGTTTAGAAAGTAGAATATTCTTTCTTAGTGCTTAAATCTATACAGTGCACATGTAGAGGGTTAATTCTTTAATGTCTGTTACAAATTAAAAACACAGCGCTAGATAAATAAATAACTCGTTATATATTGATTAAATATATTTTGTAAATTCTTTATGAATTGGAAAGTGCAATCTAATCATTAGCATAATGTAAATCGATAATCAAAACTTGAAGTTCTTGCAATGTTTTCTTTTTAAATTAAAAATTCCACTATCAATCTTGTTTTTTTTCTTTTCATATGTTATATCGGCCGGGAAACGAACCCACTAACCCAGAACAATTATGCGGGACAATTGCTTGTAAGGCAGCTATGCTGAACCTCGACCACCAACACTTGACACTATTAATCTTGTTTGCATCTAAATCTTTGATTAATGAGGCAACTTATAAACAGTTCTAAAAACATTCTCATAAAAATTAAAACAAGATTGGAGGTGTAATCATTCTTGTTTGACACTCACTGTTTTATTTCAAACGCCTCAAATTTTCCATTTGTACTAATAATTAAGATAAAAGAAAATTCTTCAATTAAGATGTTAAATTTATAAACTAAGTCCGATTAACATCTATATAATTTAAAAATGTATTTTAGAATTTTGTATCTACATTTTATTTAATATAAATCCATATTTTATTTGTAATTAAACTATTTCTATATAACGGTATTTATTTTTAATAAATTTCATTTTTGCAAAGGTACAGCATATATTTATATTATTAAATATATAAAAATCTGAATGGCTTTATTGCGCCGGAGTTCTTTAGAAGTTTGAGTGCCGGGATCCGAGGAATTTACGTTCCAGAGTATGAAATTTCATCACGGCATTAAAACACACAGAACAGATATATTATTTATAATTAAATTAACAAAATATTAGGCAGTTTTATATTTGCTTGCTTTTGTAAAAACGTACACAATTGGATACAAATTATTATGTATTATCTTATTCAAAGGAACAGAAATTAACTAAACTATATTTTCTACTGGCATTGAAAAACGTTTTGTATTAAGAGTATTCTTTTATTTAGTATTTAGAGTCAGTAGTTTTGAATTCTCAAAACATTCGTAATTCAACAATAGGCTTCAAATTACCAATTGTTCTTTATATTTTGTCATTGCAAACGAAAAATTTTTCAATTGACGAAATCACTTGGTTTAAAGGCAATTGGTTGTGTTTCCTGGAAAGGCAGTAAAATATATAAATCTTGTGTGTATTATAGTTAATTGAGAAATCCAAGCAAAATATTGCTAAAATTTAAATTACAATCATATATACACCTTATATATATATATTGATAATTATTAATCATTCATTAGACTAGAGATTATCCGCTAAAAAATAATACTTTAATAGTATAACTTTTCCTACAGCAATTTCACGCAAGGTATGTGCAAAATATGTGTAAGACTTTGTAATCTGGACCAAATTGTGACTACTAATTTAGTATGAAATGTGTATCTGGGTATCAAATATTTTTTTTCATATGTTTCTTGACATGTTTATGATTATACCCCTCCACAAGTTGTTAAAAGCGAATAGAAACCAATCCCTACCTTGCAAGAAAGTGATGTAGTGAAAATTACGCTTGTACTTTCCAACTTGGATCTCAATGTAATTTGATCACTTTGTATTTGATATATAATATCTCTATGCATATATGCATATATTAGATACTAAATATAAGTTACAAAATGAATGCATGTTTGGCATGTTCGTAACTTAATTTTTTTCTCCTTGAAATATTTATTTAATTTGCAAACAAAATTACACTCTTGTTTATATATGTAAGCAATTTGTTAAAAAAATGTTTATTGTTTTATTTCATTATGCAAAATAATTGTTTTCAATGATGTCTATGTGAATTTAAAATGAATTGACTTTGATTAACCATTAAATTTTAAATTGCATGTTACTGATTTTTTCTTCTTTACTCTCTGATCTTCACAGATCTGTCATCATTTTGGCATAATTCTTTTATCTGTCAGAGACTTTCAACAATTTTCAATCCCAAATATTTTTATTTAATTACTTTTATACGAGACGTATCCAGCCTATGTAAAGGCAGACATTTTTTAACTCTTTGCATTAACAATTTTTTTAAAGATCTAATGTAAATCAAACAAAAGATTTTAAGATTATGTAAATAAATTTGAGAAATTCACAATTAAAAAATTGAAAGAGGAATGTTTGGAATAACTCAGCCTGCTTGGTAGCTTTAATACTGTACCCAGCAAAATATTAATGAAGCTAAATTAAGTTTAAATATTTTTAAATATATCAGTTATATTTGGTATATAAATTTGACATTGAAACAGTAAGATTCGTATTCGAATCTTAAGTTTCACCTTTTTCTGTCGTCTCTCACTCACTGGTCTATCCCGCCCAAATTTAAACTTTTTGGTATCAAAGTTGTGTATGTAGCAATATTAAAAATGTATAAATATATGTAGAATTCAGCATAAAATGCACACATTTCAATCTCAAATTAAAGGCAATAAATAGGGATAAAATAATATAATTTAGATTTCTTTTAGTTATATAATTTTGTATAATTTTAATCATTTATTTTGGATTATAAAGTTCGTATTTATTGATTTGTTTAAATTTAGTTTAATAATACTTCTAAAAATATCTGATGTAATATTTAATTAAAAGTTAAAATAATCTTATGTTCCCTTTTTGTTTTTGAAATTTAAAAGCATCGGTCAGTGATGGATAATACACTAATTAAAGAAAAATTCCCCAAAGTATAATTAGTAAATGTAAAATGTAAACAATAGAACGGCAGCTTTCTTTAATTAAAAACCAACAAAATGCATTGATTATCCTCAGGGCAGATTAAGTAGAACCTAAAAATATCTCAACAAAAATGTGAGAGATCAAGATAAGAAAAGAGGCCATCTTAGACTTGCTGGAGACATGCACTTAAACTTTAGCTTTGCTCTCGATCACTGAGAGTCTCCAAAAATAATAAAAATAATTTGTTCCTGCCAAGGTATGACCGAGTAAAGCACCTAGATTATTCTCCATCAGGAGATGGTCTATCGGATGCCAAACTTTCCATTGCCCATCATAAATTCACCATGAAGATCTGCTGCCTGAAATGAATGAGAAAGCTGCTGCTGCTGTGGAATTAAATGAAATATCTAAATACAAGAAAGACTTGCCACTCGTGAACTTTTGCTGCTAAACTAATGAACTCGGAAAACTTCTTATAAAACAGGTACCTGTCAGTGTTAAAACTCTAGAGTACTCTAATAATATGCTATAGCTCTTCTTCATAATACTTATCTAAATTATAAAATGTAAAAACTATCATTTGTATAACTAAAATTGAATAATTAATTTAATGTGTAAATTTCTCTAATAATCTAGCTTACCTCACTCTACCTTTCTTGGGTGCGTATTTCTCAAATCTACATTTTATCTATAGTTATTATTTAATTATTGCATGCTCATAATTATCTCAATTTTCAAAGTTTAAATCTATGATCGTTTGAAACAGTGAATGCGTGTCACATTTTCATTAATATGTACTTCGTCGGGCCGAGGCAGAGACCAGCCTGACATTCTTATTTCCTTAATAACTTCACTTTCATATAAATCGACAGGCATTCAGTGCATCATTTATTGTAATGCAGGGTCTACTACTTCGCAAATGGCTGGCATATTAGTTGTAATAACTCCCAGTTTATATATGTTTTGTATTTATTAAATCTAATGAATAATTCTAGAAAATCACATTTCTTTGAGAGTTGCCAGAGTTCTTGAGTAAATGTTGGAAATGTAGGGCCGAGTCAGAAATCTATTTAAACCTCATCATAATCGTTTATACAGTATACATGTGTTACGTTGTAGAGACACGATGACCCATTCTGCCGTGAAATTTCCAGATTCTTCAGGGTTGAAATTAACCCCAGTCATCCTACACAAGTGGGCATAATGGGTGCTTCTGTAGGATTTGACAATGTCATGCAGCCAGCCGGCAAAACTGTGACATGGACCGCTTGTCCCTGGTTATGCTTATGTGACACCTTACTTCGTCGGGCCGAGGCAGAGACCAGCCCGATACTCGCGGCATTGCAGTTTCAATATACTGCCACTCCATATCACCTTTCTAAAGCATACCACATGTTCCTTTACTTAATTTTATTATTCTATATATCACTCTGCCTCTGCATTATCTTCATAATTCACTCTCAAATAAATGTTTGCCCTTAGTTATAAATAAATATTTTAATTAAATCAATATATGTCTGCTATTACTCTTATAACCCATACTTTAGATCTTGCATTGCAAAGGTATAAATCCCCCCAGGCATGCATTAGAAATACTTACTCGAGAATTTTAGGTAGCTAGATTACGCCTTCAAATAAGTGAATTCCTTTTGGAAACATTTCAGTATTGGAAATATCGCTACTGAAATTCTCAATATAAAATAATGTCTAAATAAATAAATGTATTCTTTAAAATATAATCATGTCACAAATCCCACTACTGAAGCTTTAAATCCCTAAAATATTATTAGTCAATGATTTTATTAAAATGTATTAATAAATAATTTTGAACTATACGTCTGCAGTTACGTTTCATTTATTCGATACCCATTCTATATAATATTTCCTCGATTATGTAAATATGAATGTTTAATTAATATTAGTTTGATTATTGGCTAACTCGAGAATAAAATTATGAGTCTCTTGCATATCCCTGACCATCGTGCCTAAGGAAATATTTACTAATGTCACATCAGATGTGGTTTCGTGGATTGTATCGTGGAACCGATAAACTATGTTCGAACTCAGTACAATGGGTGGCTTCGTTACTCGATGGTGCTGCTGTTCTGTATGGTGGTCGAATTCTGCACTATGTTTATGAGTCACATGTTTTCTGACTGTTACAACATCTCATTATGAACAACTATAAAAAATTATTAATGGAGAATTACTTCATTGCATAAAATATGTTTCATAATAAAAAATTAAATATAAAGAGTGGAATTATCTCCTTTGTATAAAATGCTCTATGGTTTAGTGAGGCATAATTATTTATTTATAAAAAACAGACTTAAAGTTTTTTAATTGAGAATTTGACATGTGAGTGCATTATGGACAAACATATATTTGCATAGATTTTACATATAGAGATTATTTTTAAAATATATTTATGTGTGTTTCCTATCCCAGTTTTTTTAGAAAGATTAATCAAATCTTTCACATAGTTGTCCTTTTAAATAGGACAATGGGTCTAGTTTTGAATCCCATGCTACTACTGTCACTGATCAGGCTAGCAACAACTGAAGAAGAGGGGAGAATAATGCCTTGAAACATTGTACAGATACTAACCTGTTTGATGTGCTATTACTAACTGTTGAAAACATTTGGAATATTTAAATAAAATTAAGTTTTTCTAAAGACATTTTATACTTATAGTTCAATATAAAAATACAACTAAAACACCATCATCACAAACCTTCAGGAAAACATACATTTCTCATATTTTAAATATATTTATTTTACTTTTTTAAGTTTTCTATTATTTTTCTATTAGTCACATAATATCTATATATCTAAGTATTTACAATCCTTTTTATTTATTTTTCTTGTTATTGTTGTTGTTGTTGTTGTTATTATTATTATTATTATTATTATTATTATTATTATTATTATTATTATTATTATTATTATTATTATTATTATTATTATTATTATTATTATTATTATTATTATTATTATTATTATTATTATTATTATTATTATTATTATTATTATTATTATTATTATTATTATTATTATTATTATTATTATTATTAGAGCTATTATGGCAGTTGGTTAGAGAATTTGCCTTAAATTCAATATTCAAGATTCTAATGGTGTGAGTTCAACTTCTAAGTGAATATTGTCACTGTGCATATAGCCAGCAACATCTGAAGAAGAGTGGACAATAATACTACTCAAACATTGTGTAATTACTAACTTGTGTTGGCTATTTGTGTGTTATTACTAACAAGTTGTTTGTATTTGGAAAATTTAAATAAAGTTTAAAATTTTCTATACATTCAACATTCACTCATAAATGATGAAAATAGTCCAACATATTACCTCTAAGACATTTAAATGTTTTATTTTTCTATACAAGGTAACACGAACCCTTTCTGATGATTGTATTTGAATCTTTTGCAACTGCCTAGTCTCCTTGTATTTTCATTTTCTATTGTATCTTTTTGCACAAATAGTTCTCACATTAGACCATTAAACATTACATGATCACCATTTTTTATTCTTTCTCATAACTGTTATTAAAACAGGAAAACTTCTCTAAATAGTAGTGCCACTATGTACAAGCCAGAGTAATCAAAAGATGCTCTCCTCACTGACAAAAGCCACAAGCTAGAAATTAGTCTGGGGATATTGGATATTTAGTCACTGGATAGGGATTTTATGCACATCTTTTTTGCATCTATTGATTACTCCGAGTTGTACTGATTGGCACTATCATATGAATAGTTTTTCCGATTTAATAATAGTTCTCACATTAGATGAACTGAAAATATGATCTATTTGTGAACTTGTGATTCAATGAAAATGAAATTATAGTCATTACTTTGTTTTGCTCTGTAGTGTAAGTATGTATACTGTGTGATCCTTGTAAATCTATTTACCCATAATACCACCATAATACAGAATTACAAAACGGGATAATGTATATAATTTTGTAGACAACATGAGTGTCATGCTCTGCTTGTATTTTGTCTTTTGAATTATTTAACAAGTTGTTGATTGATCGGTCATTTAAATGCCTCATTTACATAATAAATTATGTCCATATATAGGCATAATTTTTAACTGCTAAATTAAAATATTACTATGATTCTGGAAGTGGTCTGCCAACAGCATGCCTAATGCGAAAGAAAAGACTTGAATTTCAACTATTATTACCTTATCTTAATACTCGATTATAATGAGTTTATAATAATAATCAAGTATTGTAAAGCTATGATTCTGTGTTTTGAGATAAATAAATATTTCAAAGCTTTTGGTATGAGTATTGGTTGATATTAACTTCACAAATTCGTCCATAGCCAGTTTTTGTAACTGCTAAACCTTCTTCCTATAGCTTCTTTTGATGATAACATCAGTTGTCAACTAATCTAGCTATCTGTAATTTTTTAAGTTTTATACTTAGATTGTAAAATAAGTATTTCATAAACATTGAATTGTATAACAATTTAGCAATTAATTAACATATAGCTAAATTACACAGCCTAAACGTCATCACTGCAAACCAAATTTTACAAAGATAAAAATATGTGTGTGTGAAAAAGGAAAAACTATTTATTTTCTATTTAATTGCAGAATTCTGATTCAAACAAATTTATTTAATTTTACCAATAAATCATTGCAAATATATTATTTATATCTTTTAACAACCAAATATATATATAAATTTTCAGATTTTAAATAGACGTTTTAATAAAATTCAACTTTAGATATGCTATTATATTATATAGAACAGGGGTGGCGAACTTTTGTGTTCATAAGATCTACTTTTTTATTTTAAAAATGTGTTGCGATCGACTTGTTGTCATATGCGATCGACTTGTCATAAGCGTAGTTTAAGTGGAGGGAGGTGTGAAATACATACTATTTTTATATATCTACCCAGTCAAAAAATAACAATTATTTAACGGGCCAAAAAAACTCATGTCGGTGGGAATTAAAGCAACATGAGTAATTATTAATAATATTATTCAAATTGACTACATTAAATCAAGATTAAAAATATTATTTTCAATAATGATACAGCTTAGTGGACTTTACCTATCTGGAATTGAAAAAAAATTTAGAACAAAAACAAAAATAACAAAAAAACTTGAAAATCTTGACTTATTTGTTTCACTCGTTACCCTGACAGCTCTTGCCAGATTGGCCTCGCGATCAACCAAAAATGGCTTTGCGATCGACCGGTGGATCACGATCGACTTATTGGACACCTCTGATATAAAACATCTTTTAGAATACGTTGTCATATATTTACTTTAAATATTACTTCACAAAATGAACAAACTTGTCTTCTATGAGGTTATTTTAATAGCAGTACAAAGAAGGGAGTCAAAGTATAAGCTTGTGGTTAAGACCTGTAGAGGTCTCTACCTTCGCATTTTCACGTGCATATTCTTAAGGTTTACAGCCTTAGTAAATATTACAAACTGATATAAATAAATATTTGTAAAATGGTTTTACAGAATTAATCATAATATATAAATAAACTACCGAACATATACAATGCTTTTTTTTTTTCAAAATAAAATGATCTCAAAAGTCAATAAATTAGCATTGTTAACACAACTGGCTCCTATGAATGACATTTTTACAGCTCTTGGTAGTCGTTCCGGCTATATTTTATTCTAACAATTAAACTTTTATCATACATTGTATTTTATGTTTATATTTTACAAATAAAAAACATACTTAAAAATAAGATTTTAGCATTGCAAATATATATAATAAGATAACAAATTTAAATATGTAAAGAGAATAACTTTATTCTTATTGGGCAATTGCTGCATTGCTGATAAAATCATTTAATGAAGACAATTTTTTTAGTTATTGTTGCATACAATTTTGTTTTAAAATTAAAACTTCTAGTTATAATTATTAAAATATCACATAAAATAACTGCATCATTTATGGATGCATTTCTTTTTCAGACTTTCATAACATATGTTTTTTGTCATTATGGTTTTACATGATTTATTTTTTTTAAAAAATAAATACTTATTAATAAAATGTAACTTAACTCATAAATATTTTTGTCCTAAAATAATTATTTGAAAATAGTTTATAAAAATAATCATAATATATAAATAAATTACAGAAAACATACAATGTATTTATTCCAAAGTAAAACAAAAATAAGTGATTTCAAATGCAATAAATCAGCACTGTTATTGGGTCATTGTTATTAGGTTTTTTCTAATGCTACTGACATCTTCAGGTTATTCTTGAAACTAATAAATCAATATATATTTTAGATCCAAAATCTATTGTCAAATAACTGCAAAATCAGAAAATAAATACAACAGATATTTGCAAAACATGCAGATAAAAACAATCAAAGAGCTACCAGGAAGTACTTCCAAATGCATTTGCTAGTGATAACATTTCAAAATACTTCTATTGCTAGTTTGAATTCATGTCTATATAATAAATAACAAGAGATTTAATTGCAAAATCATTCTGATAATATGATAACAAGTTCATTGCTTTTCTCCTTACAATTAAAAATCTCAGTTCTATTAAATCTATCAATTCATTTTTCTCAATGGACAATGTTTCATTTGCATATACTTCTCATAATTTTTTATCAAAATAACCAAAGGCTTTTCTTCTTGTTTAGAAATATATTTTAAACTTACAAGAATTAAACTTAATTACATTGATACAATCAAAAATATAATTAATTTTAGGAACTAAAAACTACCCCTATTTGTAAAAAAAAATTAACAAATGCAAATACTTCTAAAAAAGAAATCAAAGCAATAATTGTTTTCCATAATCTTAGCTACATTGTGTTCAACAAACATAAAAGTACACGAATTTGTGAAATTAAAAAAAATATCATAGCTTTATGTTATTCCAATACTTTGGAAACTGCAGGTGCTAGATTGGTATGTTTCAATATACTTGAGGCTACAGTAGAAAGTGGCCATTATGCACAGTAATGGTGAATGATATTTTACATTTGGTTGATTTTTCAAAAATAAAAATTATGGGCATATATATATATATATGTGTGTATGCAATCTTAAAACATTCTATATTTAATAAGATTACATATACTTGACATATAGTCATCCACTTGTATAGGATTTAAAATGTGTATAAATGATCTCTTACATGTGAGTGGAATTCTAAGCTCATAGAAAATGAAACGTTGTTTACATTTGAAATGAATTTCATTTTAACTTTGTCTATGATTTGTGCCTCTCATGTACAAACATATATAACATATAATATAGCTCAGGTTTTTAAAAAAATATTAATTAAAATCTTAAGACATTAATCAAATGTTTATATATATATATATATATATTAAAATTATAATATAAACAAATTAAAAAAATAATAATATAGTTATTAATTTTAACTTCAGGGAACACATTTACATATATGTTACTGACTATGGGCATGAGCACATATCATTCTTGAATTCACCAAAGCAATAAGAATAAAAAAAAAACTACCATATTTGTATTATTAAAATAAAGTAAATAGTGAATTATCTTACTATTATTGCTAATAGATATGCTCTGAGTGATATATTTTTTACAATATTTATTTCTGTTGCAGAAACATACTAATCTTGCATCAAACAATTAAGGTTCTCTTTAATTGTTTTGTCTTTTTATCAAGAAATTACAATCTTTTTTATTTTGTCAGTATTAACTTTAACTTGATAAATCTCATATTCTTTGGGAAGTATTGGGTGCTTCCATCAGAAAGTTTGATTGTTTCACTGCCATAGATTGATATTTTAGCATTATTGTGATATTATGACAGGGTTTTTTAACCCCATTATATTTTGAAATAACAGAACTTCATCTGACATTTCTAAAATTAAAGTATTCATTTTCCCCTGGTGAGAATTTTGTGAAACATTTTTGTAGAGCTTTAAAATTGATGTATATTTATATTCTAATATTTTAGTTACAAAAAATAACAAAAGATAGCAGAAAAAAATCAAATAATTGGTATCCAAAAGGAAATGAAACTTCGGTCAGAAGGGTACACTTTGTTTATTTGGCAACCACAAACTTTGCTGAATATATTTTGCAAAAATATTACGATAGTCAATGATGGTGTAAAAACTTGATTTTTGGGGGAAATTTATTATTACATTTGTATTATGGTGACATACTAATTAATAAAAATGAAAAATAAATATTATTACATATTTATTTTTTACAAAAATGTTTTATTTTTAAATATCAACAAATATTTTCTTCTGAATATTCTTACTATAGAGACTATAGTTGCAGGAAATACAACTGTCTAGAAATGATGTCACCTACCATATTGATTATAATATTCAGTGATATCATAAAAGCTATGAAATTTTTTTAAACTTTTAAAGCATAAATTGATAGATTTAGTAGTTATTGAAAAATTGTTTAGATTTTTCAATCAAATATGAAACAAAAAAGTTTTTGTTCATTTTATAAATTAAATCAGCTCCATCAGAAATTTGATGATAAGACAGCATTTTGTTTTGAATAAATATAATTTTTAAAATAATTCTTGAAATCATATGTGATTTTTTTAAATTTATTTAATTTCTAAACAAAAATATCAAATGAGGTCAAATTTATTATATTCTGATAAATAATCACAGTTTAATATCAAAATGAAAGTTGAAAGCTTAAATCTAGTGGAAACAAAGAAAGATATCAGAATACAAAAGGGTTAATCACTTAGATTTTCCCACAATGCTTTTTGATTTGAAAAGAAATCTGAAAAAATCAGTATTTACAGAAAATGGCTAACATCTAAGACTTTACAATTTTGCTTAGAACAGAGAAAAATGCCCAGAGGGAATTCACTTTCTTCTATAATAGTTCAATGCAAAGTTTTTGGAACACAAAATAAGATTTTTTGTCCATATGATAAAATAATTGGACTATTTTTACATACTAATTCATTTATTATTATTTAAATAAAAAATAACTACTCATGTATACTTTAATTTATTCATTTATCTTTTGTTTATAAAGAGAAGTTAACAAATTTGACTATAATATAAATAAAAAATCATAACGTTTGACATGTCATGTGATTTTTTAAAATATTATTCATTTATAAAATTAAATTAAAAAAAATAAATTCAGCTTTAGTAGAAAGTAAAGGTTTTATACACAAGTAAAATGTTGAGCATTTTTAAAAACTCTCACTAGGTGGAACTAGGTTGAGGAATGAAAAGAAAAAGTAAAGTGGCTAACACGTTTCTCTAAGAGTAGTGGCTGAGAGATTCCTGACTTTGATAAATAGCCATATCACATCACATCATTTGGGTTACGTATGTTTTAAAATTTTATAAAAATTTTGTATTATTCCTAGAAAATATTTTATTATATGAAATAATGTACATAAAATTTGGAAAAGATGGCAAAAGCAGAATAAAATATATTTGATTTCAGCATAAACTAAATATATTTTATTAATATAAATAATTATGTATAATTCCCAGAAATGAGGAAATGGTTTTAAGCATAGTGTAAAATTTATTTACAAATTTTACTTTTTTAATGTGATTTCATATGGCAGTCAAAGAAAAAAAAGGCTACCCAAATATAAAATTTGAGAATTTTAATGATTTATTTTTTTTCTTTGTTTAAATTTTTCTTTAGATAGCATATAATTGAAGTTGTATTAATTAGATACAGTGTAATTCATGACTCCATTCTAAAATATAAATACTCATAGGATAATAAAACAGAATGGCAGCTTCCATTTATTTATGTTTAATAAATTGTCAAATATCAATAAATTATAAAAATGAATGTTTTCAGTGAATACCATTCATTCTTTTAGCTCTGATAGTATTTACATTAAATTTATTGACTTTGTTATAAATCATAAAATTAAATCTCTATGTTAGTTTTGTGGTTATATGGCATTCAAGCGAAGCAGTGAATGAATGTGGAAATGATTTGATAAAATTGTGTTCATTTGTCACACTAAAATTACATATATGTTTAAAAATGCTGCATCTAGTGAGAGTTGGTACTCTACAAGTCTTACACAACACACACACGCATTTATATATATATATATATATATATATATATATCAAATCGAAAAAGGTCATTGAGCATTCTGTCATCAGTTATTCAATGAAATGGACAGTTGAATAGTTGGAAGGGTGAGAAAATTAAAGCCTGTTAAAGTTTAAAGAATTGCTATCTTAATATAAATGAATCACTGATTGTATATATTTGTGGGAGATTATAGTCTGGGACAACTGATGAATGTTGGTTCTGCATGAAATATAAATATTGGGGATCATGAATCTTTTTTTGCGTGTGTCAAGTCATATGTATAGGTTGTTTGAGATAGAGTGGAGAATGAATAAACTAAAAAATCCTGTGTTCGAATCCTTCTATTTACACATATAGAAAATATTCAGTATAAGAAAAGATCAAACTGCCTCAGAGTTATATCGGTGTGTGCACGCGTGAGTGGGTGCTAACACAAAACAAAAAGGAGAAAAAAAATTTCCATAAAAATTTTATTGTCAATTACCATCAAGATCATAAAAAAGTAGTATATAAACAAAAAGCAAAATTATAAATTTTTATTTGGTAAATATATATCTTCATTACTATTTTCTTTAAAAAAAAGTCCATTAATTTTTTGAGGGCAAACATCTTCATAACTTGGTGGAGGATCATATGCAGGTGGTGGTTCAATTTTAGGTACAGGCTCACAGATTTCCTGCATAGCCTCGGAGTATTGGTGAGGCGAATTTATAGAAGAATGTATTTCATATTCTAAATTTCTTGTAGACGTAGAACTATATGTAGAATTTTCAGATGTCATATGATTCGTATCCCACGGTCGTAGTAAATTAAGATTTCTAAAAAAAAAAAAAATAAGAAAAAAATCAATTAATCATCAACTAACATATAATTTATTTTAAAAAACTCACACTCATATATATATGTTTTTTTTTTATTTATAGAAAATTATAAATAATAATAAAACATTAAATATACTATATTATGCAAAATGTAAGTTGTTAGAGGAAATCTGAATCCAGATTTTTAAGCTTTTTTCAGTCACACCCTCCATTTTATATAACCGATACCCATGGATGCATACATGTGAAATAGACAAACTTATTTCCTGCTAAACCAGCACTCATCAGTTGGATGATGAATGCTTATTATTGCTTTTGTGTAATGCTCGTGAACTTATAGTTACTTATCCTTAATTACTTATAGTTATATCTGATGGCTTCCTATCTCCTCATATATTATTCATACTGTTACATATGACTATCAAATAATAGTCTGATGGTGATCATGTACTGGTGGCCTTCACTAAAAAATTGCCACTCAATTTGATCTCAAATATAACCATATCTGAGAAAGATAAAAAGGATGCATTCAATGCAAAATTAATTTTAAAAATTACTGCGAAATATGTGAAAAGAGTATTGATAATTATAAATTATAAATGGTAGTTTTAATGTATATTTAAAAAGTTCATATTTAGAGTTGAATAAAAAATCAATGATTTTGGAGATTGGATTGCATTTTTCATTGTTGGGGTTTGTATAGCTGCAATTTCAGTTTTGATGAAGGATGGCTGACTTTGTCATTGACTTGAAAATACACTCCAGGGAGAGTACAGTTTCAGGCATTGCTCCAACTGACTTTATGATCTCTTATTATTTATCACAGTGCAGTTACTATAGTCCTGCTATGATCCCAGCCTCTAAGATCCCCCAAAAAGGGGAATATATACTTTTATATTTTCCAGCCCCTAAGACTCAAAAGAGCAGGGCATAGTTTTGTATTTTTTAGCCCCTAATATTCAAAGGACCAGGGCTTTGTAAAGGTTTTTGCACTATTTTATTTTGATCATGGTAGCTTATAGTGTCTAAATTGAAATAGCTCTCTTGGTGTTTGTGGTGCATTATGTACTTATAGACCAGTTGCTGAGTTCTTTATTTATCTCAGAATTGCAAGACACTATTCATTCTGTTAGCTGTTAGATGCCTATCAAATCTCTAAAAAATTGATGAGTACATATTTTGAGATATGGAATTTGCGTAAATTATACATGTATATTATGTAAAATATTGTTTGTTTGGTGTTTAAATTTTTTCTTCTTTTTCCCACCAGGATGGATATGAGATGGTTATGTGTCTCTGACATACAACCACATAGTAGTGTGTGTGCAAATTTATATACATAAATTTGAAAGGAAAAATAGAGATAAACACAAACATTTTTGTAGGTACTATTTATATTGTGCTGGAATAACAGTTAAGTATTAAATAATTTTGAATTTAAAAAAAAAATCTTATAAATTAAACAGTTAAAGAGGTCTAGTTAATATTTTATTAATTCTCATTTTGAAATTAAAGCAAGCATGTCTTTGTTACAATAGATATTACTGTTAAGTACAAATTTCCATAATCTATTTTGATTAGATTAATTTTTTTAATTAAAGCCTGTATAACATATTTTATTTACAAAGTTGTTTTTCTAACTAAGGTGAACTGAAAAAAGTCATTAACTTTTTTCAATCAGAGTAGAGAAAACTTGTTTTTAATTACTGTGTTTTTTTTTTCCTTGACTATAAAATGGTGAAAAAAAGATTGGGGGAGGTTTTAAAAAGTTTTTAGAATTTTACAGATTATGACAAATAAAGGCAAAAGACAGTGCATGTTCTGGCACTGTTAATACTTTATAGTGGTACAGTTTGTTTCTACATGCAAGTGAAACCCAGCTTTTCTGCAGTTCACTGGTCTATATATATCGCATACTAGCCAGTGTGTCTGAAGTCTAAAAACTATATAAAGCTGAGTTTATATATGCTCACTGTTATCAGATTATATCTTTCATGAAGATGATAACAAGCCTGTTTAAAAGTAACCCCCTTACACAGAGAGTCCATTAGGTTGCTAAAGAATTAGTTTATCTGTATTCTGTTTTATCTATATACAGAGAAACAGACAAATGTATTGTGTCATATATAGAAAGTACAGGTGGTGAGTTACTTTAAATAATTTCTTTAGTGAAGATGAGAGTTATAATTTTTATATTACAAATATTTTATATGTAACTAAAATACAGGCTTATTATATACCTCTATCAATATATGTAATATATAGGGTATATGAGCACAGACTTTAGCATGACCCACCACTCTCCACTCTAGTCTTCAAGTGTATCAGTGTTATGACATAGAGTAGACAATGGCAGGTCCTGTGAAAGTCTGTGCTCATATACCCTAAATATTTTATAAAGTAAATAACTTTATTGAACAAAAATTAAGACATGTTTATAGTATGTTGTATTAACAAAGGAAAACTCCAATAAATCTTTCTAAATTAGGAGAAAAATTTTTGCTGGAGTATGTTTTAAAATAGTTATAATTAATCAAAAGTATCCTGTTAAAAATTTTTTTTTATGAAAGTCTGTCAAAGGAGTAAATATTTTTCTGAAAAACTTTTACCATAAAAATATTAAACGGCTAATTAATAGTTTTAATTCATATTATCTATATATATATTGAAACGATTGGAACCAAACTCGATCCAAGTTTCATGCCTTATTTAGCACTAACCTGAGATCAAACCTGATCTCTACCTTTTTAATAGTAAATGTGTTTAACGGACAGTTTTTATTCATACACACACCAACCTTATTTTTCTTTCTTTAGCCTTGCTATATTCATTTAATAATGAACGTTTTAATTTTACTTTAATTTCTATAATAAGGTTTAAATAATGTTAATTCTAATAAAATAAGATTTATTTATAACATATTTTTGTGTGTGGATATTACATATATGCGCGTATTTTAAATATTAATAGTAAAGTCCGTTAAATAGATTTGCTTAAAAATTACTTTTATATTTTTCTATTAAATTTTAGTGATTAAAAGTCACATTCTTTTGGATAAATCTGAAAAGTCACGTAGGTTACTCAACAAAGGGACTTATCTTAAATTAATTTTATTTTATCGTAGTAATCCATTTGCGAATTAAAAATGAATTTTTAACAAAAGACTTAAAAGATTTATCAGAAGAGTGTATCTTAGCATCACAATAGAACATATTAATTTTAAATGAATGGACAGAACAATGCCTGAAGCTATGGAAAGATAGAATATCCAGGAGAAATGCTAAAATAGTATAAATACTCCCCAAAAAGAGAGTGATAAAAATCAGATTACTATAGTGAACGAGTTGCAGTTTGAATCTATGTCGGTATATTTTATGATTTAATGTATGCAAAAATGTAGGCTAAGGTCAGTGTGCATAGATGTACCACAAGCCTTTCCCGGTAACATCAGTATGCTACTGTAAAACCATCTAATACCTTCTGAAATTATAAAAAGAACTATTGGTGAATGAACTTTGCTGAATAATAAAAAAAAATAGCTAGCTATTTCATCGATGGAAAGGTGCCTCATTTCACTCTCCAAAAGAACTTGCAAGCAGTTGAAGCTTACACTTGAGAAGACTTGTTGGAAGGTAATATTACTGCTAAAAGAATTCTTTCTAAAATATATAATTCACTTTTCTTGTTTTAAATGGCTTTCGTAACATCAGTAATTAAATATTGCCACCCTATCCTAGATAAACATGTTTTGTAATATACATAATACTTATATATCTTTTGTAATTTTACTTGTGCCATTGCTCTCTATAAGATTAATTCAACTTTACTAGTTTCTCTTAAAAATGCCTTTTATATCATATTTCTTTTCTTATGGCAGTTTCCTATTATTGATTAATTTACGATTTAAAATATTTAAAAGTATTTATGTGCCAATAAATCTAATTCAGTGAATTGAAACCTTCCTTAAATATTTTCAATCAGCCCGTGATTGATTGGTCGATTTAATACTCTCCCAAATGAGTGAGTATTTGTATAGCTCATTTTTATTCACCGAATTGGAATTACTTTATTAAATGTAATCCAATAATACATATACTTCATAATTGTGATCTGTCAATAAAATGAATATTGTATGTGTTTATTTTGTTATTAGAGCACTAAGTCGAGTTTGTGAGAAGCAAATGAATATTTATCGCAATAGATTTTAATATGCTTTGACGAAATATTAAAGAGGGTTTTAAATGAAATTTGCATTTGGGAGGTCTCTAAATAAAAGGGAGTAATTACTTTTATTGTTATTTAGTACGACATTATAGTCGTGATTGATTTATTCCAATTTGATTTTGAAGGGGTTCAAATCGCTACACTTGGACAATTATTTTAGTATTTAATTTAAGTAATGGATGTGAATAAAGCGTCTCTTCCATTAATATAGGCATTTCTGGCATAAGCAAATTATTCTAAGTTCAATGAATTCGCTATTATTTTAATAAATGTATTTTAGGAAATCTAAGCTATTAATGTGGATTTCCATTCTTCAGGATTTCCATAATCGGACAGTAAGGCTCAAGAGTGAAAAAGTCCTGACCTCATTTCTCCTTATGTTGAGGAAGCTCTCTCTGCAGGTTGCCATCTGCGAAAACACAGAGTGACCATTTTGTTCTCCAAATATAATGGCGAAATTTGCATCAATCTTATCAATGTTTTTATTCCTGCTATGTCAGTACTGCTTTCGTTCTCAAGATCTATCTATGTCTTTTAAAGTTGCCTCTTAAATCGTGGCGAAGTGAAGTAAGTCAAAATCAAAGTGATTTATTGTTTAGTTATCTCTTTTAATGTTGATAACCTGCTTGATTTAAAGCGATTCCCTTTTTAACAGCAAATTCCTAAACGTACGCCATATTTAGCATTATATAATTAAAAGACCATATTGTAAACATATAAATCAAATATTCATTTGTGAAAGATATTATTTGGTGTGTATAAAATATTAATTTTATTAATAATAAATGAGTGCATCTAATAGCAATGAGTTATATATAGTTTACAGATCACTACCTCATTGGCACATAGATCTTCCCTGCCTATACTGAACGAAGCATTTAATTAATGTTGAATAATGTTTTCCAAATATTAGAAACTAGTAAAGAAAGTAGCTTTATTATGTTAACCAATTATGTAATCATATTTTAAAGACCTACAGAGGTCCCTAGTGACGATTTTTTCAGACGCTCATTGCTAAGGTTTACAGCCTTGTTAAAACTATTATTAAACAGTATTGTAAAACAAACCTGTAGTCTATATTGCTTTTATTATTATTAACTCCAGATATTGTATTGCTGATTTGATGGCTTAAACACACATACTTATTAAATTCTTAGCCTAGTTAGACAATTTATTGATGAGTTTGCTTATTCATTTATATATAAATTCCATTAGTAAAGTAAAGATTTGTGATGACAGTAGTTTTAAGTAATTTATCCAGGTTTCTCATGTAAATCTTCGTGAGCTAGCGGGCCGTACAAAAGGAGTTTGTGCATAATAATAATACTATGTATTGTGTAGATATGATAAAGGAGTTCAAAAAGAGGTAAAATGTGAGTGATATCGAAACTGACCGGTACAGAGATTAATTTTTGGCACCCAACCTTTATAAACTGGATCATATGTTGTCAAGAAGCCAGATGTAGTTGGTAATGCTTTAATGGCTCATGTGCATTTAGAGTAACCGTAGATAGGTGAAGACCTTCCTTATATAGTGCCGAGCAGCCAGATGTAGTTGGCAAGATGCTTCAATGGCCTACATGCCTTCATATCAACAAAGAATCCAAGAAACATAGAGTAGATTATCATATAGACTTGTGGAAGTCAATATGTGTGACAGAATAATAGATTTGAAGAATTGGAAGGAATAGATTATTGTATGACCATCTTTAACACTAATATTCAAATAATACTTCTCTTTTGAGTTATATTGGTGCATGCAAGAGTGCTTTAATTAAAATAATAATCTGTTTTAGTAAATTTTATTGTGACTATCTTAGCCAATACTTAGTCAGGTCAAAGTTAGTTAGATGACAAAATTATATAACTGTGTGTGTGTGTTTAGGCAATTGAATGGGGTGTTTACATAGCTTGTTTCATCTCATCTTGTTGACTGGCACCCTTATAATTAATAAATATTGTCAGCAAGAGTGAGTGTCAAATTAGCAATCAGTAAAATTAATTTTACAAACAGGTTCTGAACTTATAGAGAGCTACCAATTTAATATATTTATGTACAAGAAACATTGCAGTATTATATAATAATTAAGTGTTTAGTTTTGTTTCAGACATTGAAGGCCAGTCGGATACAATGTAAAATGTGAGTAAAATTTTTCTTTGTAAAAAAAAAATATGAACCAAATATGTCTCATAAATAAAAATAATTTAAAAGAGAGTGTATAAGCATAGTTAAGGGCACTAGAGAATAGATGCATTTAAATGAGACATGTAGTTTAACCAATCGGCTGCTTCTTCATGTTTGGAAATAAGTAAAACCATTTTTTTTTACCTTTTTTTTTACACTGTAATTAGAGAGAAATGAAACGATTGGATCCAAACTCGATCCAAGTTTCATGCCTTATTTAGCACTAACCTGAGATCAAACCTGATCTCTACCTTTTTAATAGTAAATTTGTTTAATCGACAGTTTATATTCATACACACACCAAACTTATTTTTCTTTCTTTAGCCTTGCTATATTCATTTAATAATGAACGTTTTAATTTTACTTTAATTTCTATAGATCGGAAG